>PVHT020000066.1:24359385-24408987 GCA_004024745.2 Catagonus wagneri
GGGGAGAAGCTCTACTAAAATTAAGCAGCTAGATAAGGGGTGCAGGTAGGCTTTCAGGTACCCACAGGGCTCCTCTCGAACTGTGCTGTCAAGTGGGTATTTGATTCCCCAGAGGGAAGATTTATGAGAATCACCACCCTTGAGCGGTACTGGCTATCATCTGGGGAATCAATATGACTCATTCTCCCCCAAAGCTTTAGTCGTTTTCTAGAAGTCACTCTGAAGTTTCCCTGTGGTCTCCCTAAATCCCTTAACATATATTGGGAGAGAGGCGGTTCTCTCCCTTTTCAAACGAATTATCTCCAACAAGTCAAAGACTACCAAATCCTAAACGTTTGACAACCCCAGCGCAAAGAAAGACAATGATTACAATGTACAAATATACCCTACCCAACACCTGATCCTCCTTTTTCTTCCGCTAAACAAGAGCACTGCTTAGTGCAAAAGACGCGCCCTCTCAGTATTATCCAGAAATATCCCAAGCCCCGAGTCGACTGCCGGCTATAATCGGGGAAAGGCATTGGAAGGTGCAGCTTCTCGACAATTAAGAGGAGTCACAGAGACAGAGGGGCCCCAAAGGATCCGCGCTCGCTCGCCTAACACCCTGGGGCCCTGCTCGCTGGAAGCCGCCAGGACTTTTTGGCGCCACCAGCTAGTTCAGCATAGCCACTCCAAGGACCGCTCCGGAAAGGCGCAGAGGGGAGTGGCGCGGGGGCAGCTACTCTGCAGGGCAGGATCGACTGTCTTTTGGGGCTGGGGGCAGGGGTGCACGGCCATTCAACTTTCCGTTGCCTCCCCTGAGGCGGGGGAAATCTCCAGAGGCCGGCGGGAGAATGACCAGGAACCCACTGGGAACAGAGACGCCAGATGGGCGGCGGAGGGGGTCGCCAGGAGTCCCCGGGCCAGAGGAGTGTGCGGGCGGTCCCCTCTAGCAAGGTCCCCTTCCCCCTCCCAGAGAGCGAGGTGGCGGAGCTGTACTCGGGGAGCAGCGGAGTAGCTGCCACGTGGCCCGGCTGCCCGGTTGCCTGTGACAGCGGGTGGGCGGGGCCTCGGGGGCGCGGGGGCCAGTCCCAGGCGCAGCTACCTGGTTCTTGAGGTGCATCTTCTCAGCGGCGCGGTCCAGCCTGAGGCGGCGGCGGCAGCAGATGGGCGGGGCGCGGCGGGAGGCAGGATGTCGGCTGAGTCGCACCGAGCTCGCTCGCTTGTTGGCCCGCCCAGGGCTGCGCGACCGTTTCACCACCCCCGCTGCCGTCGCCGGCGTCACCCCCACCGTTGGCTCCAGGGGGCGCCTCACACGGGAGTAAAAGTACGACCCCTGCGGCTCCTGGCCTTGGCACCTGGTTCCCAGCTTAGCATCTAGTTGTCCTCAAAAAGTTGAATGACTAAATCTCTAATACGGCTCTAATACTGCTACTTGTGCTTAAATTTTAAGGGAAGTAGGAGTTCCCGTCGTGGCGCAGCGGTTAACGAATTCGCCTAGGAACCATG
Organism: Catagonus wagneri; assembly: GCA_004024745.2. NCBI lineage: Eukaryota > Metazoa > Chordata > Mammalia > Artiodactyla > Tayassuidae > Catagonus > Catagonus wagneri. The sequence continues at coordinate 24,360,874 of PVHT020000066.1, forward strand.
AGGTTGCAGCTGGCCTGGCTGGGTGGGCTAACGATCCAATCGGCGTTGCGGTGAGGTGTGGTGTAGGTCGCCAACGCGCGCCTTGAATCCTGAGTTGCTGTGGCTGCGGCCAGCAGCTGTAGCTCCTGATTTGACCCCTAGCCTGGGAACCTCCATATGCCGCGAGTTCGGCACTAAAAAGCCAAAAAAAAAAAAAAAAAAAAAAGAAAGAAAGAAAAAGAAAAAAAGAAATTAAGTGAAATAGCTTTTTTGCAGTTCTAGTCCACCAGCACCATTTGGACCAATGTTCTTGGCAAAACACTGTGCGGGTTTATACACGTGATCAATTTGGAACCCTTAAGAGTATATCTTACCCTTCAGGTGAAGGCGCACTAAAAAGATGACCTGTCTTTGGCGGAGAGTGTGAACACACTAAGTGGATCCTTCAAGCCATGTTTGGCCAGTTGACTGATGTCTAAGATATATATCCAAAGTAAAATGAGAAATGGAGACAATGATTACCATCATTAAATCCCAAACAAAATGACCAAGACTTTTGTGCATTATGATTTCATGTAAAAAAGTTGATCAGTCTCAGTGACTTGGGAGAAACGAATTACCCTGTGACCTCCTCAACCATGCCATCCATTAAAATAATCATTGTTGGTCTTGTGCCAGGTCATCTAATGACAATTAAAAATGGGGAAGTGGCTTCTTGTTGGGCCCTCCTTGACCTTTGTAAAACTTTCAAGGCCAGGGTTCAGAAACTCAAAAACTCGTGGCTGAGAATGCTTAATATGTCCTAAAGGAAATCTGCTTTTATTCAAAATACAGGAAATACAGGTATAAGACTTACTGGATTGAAGTAAGCTTAGCATGGTAGTGCTAGGATGGAAATATTAAAGAATCGTCTTATCCAATGCCTCTTTATAGGCGAAAGCTCTGAGGTTCAGAGAAGACCTGCCCAGGTCACAAGGGAATCAGGAGGAAAAACTGTAAAAGTTCTCCTGATCCTTGGTCTACTGCTTTATTTCATCATTCTCAGGATTCTCACATGTTCCATTTTTAGGACTTAATCTATTCAGACCTTCAAATAGACCCAAACAAACTAGAGGATGCCTAGGTAACAGGAGAACTTGAAATGACAAATGAAACAAGTATGATGTTTTCATTATAATGCTAGCTGTTAGTTATTGAGGATTTAGGTGCACTTTCCATGGATTATCTCATTTAATCCAAGTTTGAAATGATTTCATTCTTACTGCAGCCTTAAAATTGAATAACCCCTGATGGCTGTAAGAACTATTTTCCCACAGTCTCCTTTGACTATGTAGTACAAAAGAGTTTTGTTCCTGAGCAGTTGGGGTATACCAACTCAAAATTCTGCTAACTCGTAATCTTTGACCCAGTAGTTCTTTTATAAATTTGTTTTCAGGAAATAATGATTAATGTGTTCAAAGATTTGGCTGTATGATTATTTACTGTAGCATTACTTGAAATATGGAAAATTGGAAATAGTCTTTAATAGTCAAACAAAGCGGACTATCATCTGTACAATGGAATATTCTGCAGACATTAAGAATGATACAGTCGATGAATATTAATCAACATGGGAAGATGTTCACAATATATTTCAAAGTGAGAAAAGGAGGTCACAAAATTGTATGTTTAGAATGATCCTGTTTTTGAAAGGGTAGCAGTAGTTATTTTGGGAGATGGGATTATAAGTGATTTTTATTTCTTCCTCTTTTGCTTATCTGTTATTTTTGAGTCATCAGTAGTAAATATTTATTGTTTTGGAATTAAAGCAAATTACTTTTTAACGAATCACTATTCCTGATTATCATCAAAGTATCTACAATGAGCAAGACATTGTAGGATAGACCAGTAAGCAAGAATTCAGTGCAGTTTAGCACAGTAAATAACACAGTCTTAAGAAGTGTAGTTAGCGTATTAATCAGACCTAGTTTTTATTTCATATCTGCTCTTTTTAAAGTATGTCATCTTGAACAAGTTACTTGGTTTTTCAAAGCTTAAAAGCAGTAATGACAATAAAAACTAACATTAATGAGTATTTACTTTGTGCTGAGCACAGTGCTATGCCCTCTGTTTATAATTTCATCCCCACATCGACTGGCAAGAAAATTGAGGCTTAAGTTGAGGAAAGTTAAACAGTTTTTACAAGTTTACACAATTAAATACTCACGTCATAGTGTGCTTGTAAGGGTTAAATGCAAGGGGGCACTCAAAGCACTTAGCTTAATATACTGGCAGATATGCACATATGTACATACAGATATTTTATAAAAATATGTGTATATATAGTATGTATATATTCGATGCTAGCCATTTTTGATAATTTAGGAACAATTCTTATAGCAAGTTCTGCTCTTTATAACAATTTTAGCATTTAAATCACCTTTCCAGGGAATCTGCTTTGGCTATACCATCCTGGGTAAGATCTTTGGCTCTAAAGCCTGTCTTGATTTGAATCTCCATTCCACCACTTACTAGCAGTGTGATCTTGGTTAAATTACTTAACCCCCTTTGTGCATCAGTTTTCTCATCTTTTAGACAGGCATAAAATTAGAACTGATTTCATGGGGGTTGTTCTGAGTTATTAAATGATCTAATAGAAAACAATAAGAACAGAGCATGGTATATTTAGAATTTTTTAAGTGATTACACATTTTATAAATTGTGAGTTCTTTTCCACACTAATATAAAGATTTTAGTACTCGTTCCTTATATCGATATGCGAACATATTTTTACTTAATGCCAACAGGTTATGTAAACGCAAAACGTGTCAGAATTCATAGTAGGAAGCAATCCCCATATAAAAGAGACCCATGTAGTATTTACACGTGCTTGTATTACTAAAACAGAAGTCAAACACGGAAACAAAATATACCAAAAAATACCAACCCTTCTAGTCTTAACTTTCCCAAAATCAGTTCAGCCACATATTCTTCAAAGAAAAGAATCTGGCATATTTAGGACTTGATTTTGTCATGCATTTGTTTATTATATTCAGAGATTCAATCTATTCTCTGAATTTATGAAGTCTTTTGAAAACAACTGAAAATTCCACACAGAGATAAAAAAAATACATCTTCAAATTTATAATCAAATATGTTAAGGTAATACTGCTTATGAAAAATCTCATAAAAAGAGCAAGTCATCATAAGATTAAGAACGTGCTCGGGGAAAAAACTATTTCTCATCAACTGAACATATATTTTAGGCTAAACTATATACATATATATGTATGTATATATATTATGCATTTAATTAAAAGAAGAATTTTGGAATTATGTTCAATTCTCCAAAGTATAATGATAATTTATATTCCTTCCTTATACAAACTGTAAGTGGAATCTGTAATAATTTTACAATTACAAGTCATATTGTGTCTCTAGGATAGTCAACTTCATGTACCAAAACAATTAGTAAGAGCATGGAAACTTACTTTCTTCCTTTGAAAGGCAAGTCTTGTAATAAAGCAATATTATTTTTCTTTAGAAGTCCTGAATCTTCACACAAAGGCATTACAAGCTCATCGTGCACCTTAATTATAAAGGCACCTGTGTTTCTTTGTTTATCTGGTTGGTTGGTCCTGAGGATTTGATTTGTCACACTCCTCCCCTGTCCCGCCCTATTTCACTCTTAATGAGAACAACTTAACAATACCATCTGTACAACCTCCAAGCCCCAAATAATGACTGAGGAAGAATACAGGTTTAGTTATGGTGGGGGAGCACTTGTTGCTTAACCTTTATATAAAGGGCTAACATTCAGGTTTAGTAAGCAAAAACTTGGGGGACACAATGATTTTAAAGCATAGCATGAAACCCCACCCCCACCCTTCCACTCAACCTTCTTCTCCCCCTGCTCATTGCCACCCTTTCTCCCTAGGGAAGCAGAATGGTATTAATCCCACCTCCATTACTCAGGAGGTCTGTGATCTTTGGAAAGTTCCTTTATCTCTCTGAGCCTCAGTTTCTGTATAATAGAGATAATAGTACTTACCTCATGAGTTGTTATAAAGATGATTTCTAATCTTAAAAGGAAAAAGTAAGCACTTAACACAAGTTGTTTCTCTTTCTTCTTCCCCCTCTGCATTGGGAACATTCAAAAAAGGCTCCAACTATGTGCATGCATAGAAAAATAGGCATGGATATTTGAGGAATTTGGGAATTTGATGTAAGATAGAAATACATCTATTGTCTTCATCATCAACATCTCCTGAAAGGGAATCAAAGAACCCCATTCATTCAACAAGTATTCACTGAGTGCCCATGAGGTCTAGGCCTCCTGCTAACCACTAGCAAAAGAGTTGTATTCTGTTCTCAAGAAGATCTCAGTCTTAGGTGACATGGATGAATAAATGACAGACAGTGATAATTAGATGTAACATAGTATAAGAAACGCTAAAATAGAGAGAAGCACGAGAGACTGTGAGAGTGTAGAATAGGAACATCCAAAGCAGCTCCAAGGAGAAGGGGTTAAGTGAAAGTGGGTCTAGGAAGATTCCTGGGATGGAAAAAAAATCCTCTAGGACTGAGTTTTGAAGAACCAGCAGGAGTTAGAAGGTGAAAGTTTGAACATCAAATCTTGATAGAGGTGCCTTTTTAAAAAGACATAGCTGTGAGGTAAATAGTGTATTCCATTGTCAGAATGAGGCTACATTGTAGTGTTTTGTATATTATGGATATAAGAGGATTTACATTCTCTAATGTTTCATCACAGGAGATTTTAATGGGAACAGTGAATAAACTCTGTTTTTGAATAAGCCCATGAGCATATGTTCAGAAACATTTGATTAAAGCCTTTGCTCTAACAGTTTTAACTATTTTTAGTTGCTCCTTAACAGTTGCAGTTTGCACTTAATAGATTAGATAATGAATTGCTTATTAGTAGAAAATAACCTGGCCAATCATGACATGCAGGAAATTATAAGAAAAAGAGTATTCAGCCTTTATGCAGGTTTTAGTGCTGAAAGGAACTTTATAGATTGTTGATATCATCCTTATTTTACTGGCAAGAAAAATCAGGTCCAGGGAAGCTCAGTGATCTACCCAAGTTCTCATAGCTAAGAGAAGCAGAGCCAGAAACAGAACCCAGTTCTCTGGGCTCCCTGCCTGTAGCTCTCACCAATGATAATGGCTACCGTTTACTGGCATTTCCAATGTGCTAAGATGATAACTAAAAATCTCAAATTTCATTTCATTTTATTGACATTTCTCATCTAATACTTATAGCTTGAGTCCTTTTAGAATGAAGCAGGGAATAAGTAAGTACTTTTAAAAAGTAAATGTTTGTTGTGTGGATACCAGTGAATGAACAAATAGTGTTCACATAGAGCTTGTTTCATTAGCTGGTTAATATATGTCTTTCAAAGCTAACTTTAGTTTTATATACATCTTTTAGATTTTGCTCCAAAGATTTTCCTCTAGTACTTTGATTTAATTCAGTTCAATTCAACAAATATTTATTGCATCCTTGTGATGGGAAAAGCAAGCTTTTCTTTTCTGTTGCATTTCCTTTGGGTGTCAGGCTTCATGAGACGCTCTGTCATGCTCAGAAAGAGCACCAGCTTGGGAGTCAAATAGGTTTTGCTTCAAATCCCAGCTCCACAACTAACCATCTCACGGGTCTTAGAAGGTTATCTACTTCCCACATCTGTAAAATGAGGGTGTGAATTAAATTTACTTTACAGGATTGTTCTATGTGTTAAAATGAATGAAATAAGTAAATGGAATCCTTTTTATTCATGGCCATTTGTTCTGCAGATTACTTATATTCATTAAACTAAGCAGCATTCTGTTAAAGGTCATTTACTGTAACATGTGGCAGATTGTATTTTCCAAATACAGCTATAACAATATCTCCCTACCCATCTGCTCTTGTACAATGTGACCTTGCTACTCTCTCACCAAAGGGGGAATCTAATCCCCCTCCTCTTTTTATCTTTTTTTTGTTTTTTTAGGCCTGCACCCACAGCATATGGAAGTTCCTAGGCTAGGGGTTGAACCAGAGCTACAGCTGCTGGCCTACGCCACAGCCACAGCAATGCAGAATCTGAGCTGCATCTGCAAACTACACCACAGCTCACGGCAACGCCAGATCCCTAACCCACTGAGCAAGGCCAGGGATTGAACACGCATCCTTATGGATACTAGTCAGGTTCATTACCGCTGAGCCACAATGGCAACTCCCTAATCCCCCTTCTCTCGAATCTTGGTCATTCTTAGTGACTCTGGATCACACTATCCCCTGTTTTTCCTTCCAGCTGATAGGAATGCAGATGTCACGGTAGGAGCTGAGATGCAAGTTGGCAGGACAGGGAAACAGAAAGCCCTCAGAACCTTTCTGATTTTGTGTGTTGTCATAGTAGCCGTGAGCTACATACCCAGACTATTATATGATAGAGGAGTGAATTTCTATCTTATTTAGTCCACTTATTTGGGACCTCCCTGTCACAGCAAAACTATCAATATGCTAACCTACACAATTGGAGATACTAAAATGAATCTAAAGTGACTGGCATAGAATAAGTGACCAGTAGTAAGTAGCTACCACATTTCAAATGCTCAAGCCATCCTCTGCCCTCCAGGACACAATCCCCACTTTCTGGGTGATTTTTTAAAAATGGAATGTAATTGATTTATAATTTTTTGCAAGTTTCAGGTGTACTGCAAAGTGATTCAGTTATATATGTATAAATATATATTCTTATTCAGATTCTTTTCCCTCATAGGTTATTAAAAAATATTGAGTATCATTCCCTGTGCTATACAGTAGGTCCTTGTTGGTTATCTGTTTTATATAGAATGGTGTGTATATATAAAATGTTAATCCCAAACTCCTAGTTTATCCCTCCTCCTGCTTTTTCCTTTGGTAACCATAAATTTGTTTCCTATGTCTGTGGGTCTATTTCTATTCTGTAACAAGTTCATTTATATCATTTTTAAAATATTCCACATATAAGCAATATGACATGATATTTGACTTTCTCTCTCTGACTTACTTCACTTAATATAATAATCTCTAGGTCCATCAATCTTGCTGCAAATGGCATTATTTCATTCTTTTTTATGGCCGAATAATATTCCATTGTATATATACCACATCTTCTTCATCCGTTCATCTGTTGATGGACATTCGGTTTGCTTCCATGTTTTGGCTATTGTAAATAGTGCTGAAATGAACATCAGGGTGCATGTATCTTTTTGAATTACAGTTTTCTCTGGATATATACCAAGGAGTAGCATTGCTGAATCAAATGGTAACAGGATTTTTTTTAAGGTTTTTTTTTTTGTTTGTTTGTTTGCTATGCCTGCAGCATGTGGAAGTTCCTCGGCCAGGACTTGAACCTGCACTGCAGCAGTAACCAGACAGAGGCATAGCGGTAAAAATGCTGGATCCCCAAACTGCTGAGCCACTAGGAAATTCCAATTTTTAGTTTTCTGAGGAAATTCCGTACTGTTTTCCATAGTGGCTGTACCAATCTACATTCCTACTAACAGTGTGGGAGGGTTTCTTTTTCTTCTGGGTAATTTTTTTACCTGGCTCCTTGACCTCTTCCACATAGCTTTCTTCTATTTCTGCTGTCTGGATTATCAGTAATAATAGTCTTTTGGTCACTTAAGCCCACTAACCCTTGAACTCCTCCTCTGAAATGACTCACCTTCCCTCCATTTCAGCCACCCAGCTGTAAGTTCTACAATTCTGCTATTTTTCTTTGATTCCTGCTCCTGGTTACTCTCACCCTCTCACTGCTACCAGCCCAGTAAAAGTTTCATCCCATCATGTTCCTATCCTGTGACAACATGATTTCCTGACCAACATTTCTATTGAGAATGGACCACACAGCTTATTCCCTGTCACCCTAGGTTATCACCCATCTCTTTCATCTTCTGCCTTTCCTACCTGGTCATCTTGAGCCCAAGCTGGTCTAAGTGGACCTTCATTGGCTTCCGATAGCCTCTGTGCAGTCCTCTAGCACGCTCTGATGGCTCTCTGCTTTATTAATTTCACTTCGTGAGTCTGTCTCCCAATTAGACCATGAGCTTTTTGAGGTTACAGACTGACTTATTCTTCTATGTAACTACAGTTCCCAACAAAAACATGTCTACTATTTGAATGCCCCAGTTTTTCCTGCCTCCATGCTTTGGTTTACGCCATTCCTCCTAGGGAATATTTTTGCCCATTGCACTGCCCCCTTCTAACATCAGACAAATCCTGTAAGGTTCATCTCAGATGCCACCTTCAAGAAGTTTTTCCTCATATGACACTTTCCTCCTTTGAAGCTCCAAAGCATTTCAATGGTATTTCTTTGCAGGTACCTTGATGTTGTACTCAACTAAATTATCAATCCGCTAATATTTAGTTAATGATATGCTGCTTACTTCACTCATGGCTATCACTTACTCCTCATACATACCCAGGCATCCCGATTTTGCAGATAAGGTAACTGAAGCTCTGGAAGGTTAGGTGACTTTGCCCCAAGTCACATAGCTACGAAGTGGCAGGATCATGATTCACTCCAGGGTCAGTGTTCTTATGCTGTGTTGCTCTACACCTGTGTTGGGCTTTTGTCCCTTATGTAAATATCTTGTCTCTCTGTGTGAGTTCTTTGTGGGCAAGGGCCATGTCTCACCTTTATATCTTTTCTAACATCTAGCCCACCCTCTTGCACATAGTGGACGCAACAAAATAAACTGAAATTTTGATTCAGGGACTCTCAGAAAACACCTGCAAGGCAGTGTGAAGACCCTCCCTCCATTCCATTTCCCTTTTACTGACTCAAGGGGCTGGCTGCCGCTGGGCTCATACCCGACCCTTCCAGGAGCAGGTGCTAATTCAAACAACCTCATTAAACAATCTATGGGGTTCCTGAACTAATTACTGTGGGGTTTTAACTATATCTATTTTCCACAGTTCAACAGCTTCTATTTTTAACCCATAATGGTAGACTCTAGAGGAGGAGTTGGCAGGGATCTAGTTTTCTCCCACACCACCCTTTGTCCCCCCACAATGTTCCAGAGGAAAATAACCTGTTAAAAATATACTAAATCAGTTACATAAATTGTGATTTATACCTCACAGTTTATTCATTCCTTAGCCATGTAAACATTAGATTTTTTTTAAATCAAGCTAAATCCAGGAACAAAAAAAAAATTTTCATGCTACCACTGACCATGGCAGAATAAACACCCCTGAACCCAGTTGTAGTTCCCACGATAGCTCAGCAATTCCAAACACTCCTTCTCTCCTAGACATCATTCCTCTTCTAGGAAGTGAAACCCTGGCCCCGTAGGTTCAGCTTGGCTTTATTTAGTGTCAGCTTTCCTATTTCACTTTGAACTTAAAGCTGGAACTCTGTTATTTCTTGTGAACCTAGCTCTTGGCAAAATGCTTAGCGCCAGCTATACACAATAAATGTCTGTTGAATGAATAAATAATCTAGTTTAGTGTTATTTAATTTTTTAAAAAATTGTGAAAAGTATAATTTACATTATCTCTCTCTCTGAAATAAAAATTTTATGAAACAATACTTACCTTTACTATCTGCAATGCACTGTGATATTTGCTATCCAATCCTACTATCCTATTATTTTATTTCTTTTAAATTCTGGCTGTGACCCAATAAATTGATTCATAACAACATTAAGCCATTCCAATCATAATTAGAATCATATTGGACTATGAATAGGAACAATATTTTGTTTTCTTCATAGGTTATGTAATTTGCCATCACCATGACTTTTCCTATTTTGAAGTTTTCAGTGAGGGTGTAAAGTAAAAAATAAACATGGAGAAAAATCCTTTGCACAGAACAGACAAGAGTTCTCCTTTGTAGGGTCTCAGTGTTTAAAGATTGCCTCTTTCTTGTGGAAATACCATGAATGCCTGTGAGCAGAATAAGTCATTCCATTGAGTGTTTCCCAAAATGTATGTGTCCATTCTTCCTTGAGGTTCCAAGTAATAATACACTAAATATTTACTGAGCACTTCCTATGTTCCAGGTACTATCCTTCTAATCACTGTATATGTATCTATATAAGTACATAGATATATATCCTCTCCATATAGATAAATATATTCTCAGTTAATCCTTACAAAAACACATTTAGGTAAGAACTATTATTATTCTCCTTTTATAGATGAGAAAACTAAGGCACAGAGGGACTCATACTAGCAGAAAATAGCAGAGCCAGTATATGAACTCAGGTATCCTTAAAAGGATGTGTATATACATAGACTATGACATTCAAATCCTGCCCCTGCCTCAACAATTGTGAGATATTTAGCAAGTTAATATATCTGTGACTATGTTTCCTTAACTATAAAATGAAGCTGATGATAATAATTATAGTTCCTACCCGCAAGATTCATTTGGAAGATTAAGGCAGTTTATGTATAATACTTAGAACAATCCCGGTTCATGGTAAGCACTTATTAAACATTTGCTGTTAATATGATGGCTTAAAACTTGTCCTCTAAACCACTGTGCTAAGCTGACTTTATAGATATGTCCTCCACAGTGAGAGAAACATATGCACTGAAAGGGACCCTAGAGATCAGCTAGTTCTACTTGGTCATTTCACAGATGAGGTTGAAGAGAAGGGACTTTATTCAAATGTATGTGGCAAGGCTGGGACTAGAATTTGAGTAACCAGTGTGTCTGCCTCTAGTGCCTTTTCTACCATCCAGTCTCTCTTTTGCCCTCATTAATTTAAGTCCCTCAGCTTTTTGTGAATGCTGCTGTCCTGTGTTTTGCATTTTCTCCAAGTAATTTTGCTACTGGGAGGAAACTTAAGTGCCAGTTTCAGTTATTCAGGAATAACTCATCAGGATTCAAATGAGTTATTCTTTAACTCATCAGGCTATACCACAGCATCCTGCTTTCTATGTTTGTTCACTGAATTTAGTATTTTATGATAACATATAAAGTTAGAAGACATGAAATTTGGAGGAAGATAGACCTGCCAAGTTTGGCTCTATCACTTACTAATTGCTCCATGCCTACATTTACTCTTCTGGTACCTCTTTTATCCCATGCTTAGTCTGCTCCTTTGGCTTCCTCAGGCCTTGTTGTATCTCTTCCTCTCCCTATAGTCTATTCCCACAGAAGCCCGAGTGAGACTTTTAACAAATGCGATTAGGTCACTGCTCCGCTCAAAATCTTTCAGTGAGTTATCATTGTTTGTAGGGAAAGCACCAAAATTTTAAAGATGGTCTACAATACCCTACTTGTCCTGCTCCTGCCATCCCTCCCATTGCACTATCCCTCCAGCCTGAATACACCTTTTGCTTCCTGGAAAGCAGCTCCATCTCCTTCATTGAGTGAACTTTGCATATTCTTTTTCTTTCCTCTTAATTGCTCTCCCTTGGGGCTTTATTTAGTTAAGGCTTATCTTTCTTTCTGCTCTTTCGGTGATTTATTTTAGTTCTATCATCCCTACTCAGGGAAACCTACCTTTTCCTAAGTCACTTCGTAGAATTTATTATTTTAATAATTTTACTTCTTTTGGTTGTTCCTTGGCTAATCTCATTTCTTCCACTAAGATTATGTGAACTGAAGTTTGGCACTTGTCATCTGCCTCTACATGGAATGAATCGTGAGCCACTCTGCAGCTGCTGACCCTCTGAAAGAGCCGAGTGGAGATCAGAAGCGAGGCCCTCTGTGCTTTGGGAAAACTGGCAGAACAGGAATTCAGATAGTTAGATATTTTCAGAGAAGATTTTATAAGCCCATTTCTTGTATCTTCTCATCTAGAAGAGCACTAAAGTCCTTCATGGTGACATCTGCTTCTTGTGAGACTAGCAGAAACTAGCAGCAAACTTCTGTAAAATGTGTGTTTGGGTGCATGTACCTCCTCTTTCACCAAAATCACATATATACTGACATTTCCCCTTACCTCATTGGAATAGTATTTCAGAACTCTCTGAAATGCTGCCTCCTAGGCTATAGTCCTCATTTTGCCCCAAATAAAACTTAACTCTCAACTTTTAAGTTGTGCGCATATTTTTTTAAGTTGTCAATTATAAACTCTGTGAGGATCAGAACAGTCTCTTTCTCTTTCTTTAATTCAGAGCCTGCTATATATTAATTAGTTTTTTTGGGTTTTTTGTTTTTTTTTTTTGCTTTTCAGGGCTGCACCCGCGGCATATGGAAGTTCCAGGGTCTACTCGAGCTACAGCTGCTGGGGTACACCACAGCCACAGCAACGCCAGATCTGAGCTGCATCTGCCACCTATACCATAGGTCACAGCAACGCTGGATCCTTAGCCCACCGAGCGAGGCCAGGGATGGAACTGGTGTCCTCGTGAATATTAGTTGGATTAGTTTCCGCTGGGCCTCAAAGAGAACTCCTAAAACAAATTTAATGACCTAGTTTAATCCACACAGATTTCACTGTATGTTCACTGTGTTTTTATTTTGCCACAGAGACTAGTATTTGAGAAATGAAGTTTTCCCAGGAATGGCTGAATCAGAAGTTTGAGATTTAGATACTCTGACTTGCCTGCATTGCTGAGGTTTAGGGAAATGCAATTGTTGTAAACCAAGTAACCTGCATTCAGGACTTCCTCCTATTTTCTTTATCTACTCATTATAGCATCTTTATTATCAGTTTGAAACAGATTTTTCCTTTTGTATCTTGTTAGTTTTATCTTCCCAGAATTTGTTGTAAGGAAGCAAATTGTAGATTTCACTTTGATTCTGATGCCTCCTTGAACTTCAAAGGTAATGTTCCCTCAGAGAGAAGCTTAGATTCTAATTTTTTATCTCAGAAAATTATACAGGCAACATATTTGAAGTAGCATGGTGGAAAAATCTAAAAGAAGAAATGAATGCATGAGCTTTCCTTTTAAAGAAGGTGCAGATAAGAAAGTAGAAGGAAGGAAAAAAACAGGACTATATGAAGAGGACAGGCTTCCTCAAGTCCCATGATTTCAATAGAAAATCTAACAAAGTAAACTTTCTTTTCTTTAAGATAAAAATTACCTTAAAGTAAAAATGGGAACTATGATTTTCAAGGCAAAGAATAGAAAAATACTCTTCCTGTATTTCTTCTAAAAAGACTTACCTCATACCAGCTCTTTGAAAATATCTTAAAAGATAACATTTCTTATTGTAAGAGGGCAAGCTCTATCCCACGGACATACTGCTTTTATTTGGTAAAAACAAAACCAGAGAGGAGAAGCATAACTCCCCTCTCCTTCGTGTGGACTGCACATGGCAACTTCCTTTTAAGAATATACTACAGAAAGAGGAAAAAGAGTAACTTTATAGTGGAGAAAACTGACCAACACTACCTCAGCCAGGCGATCAAGAGCAACATCAAAGTCTTAAATCATATTGATAGAATACATCCTTGATATTATGTAATGAAAATGGCAGTTTATCTCTGTTATCATCTTCTCCAAAACCCACAACCACTGTCTAATCATGAGAAAAACATCAGACAAAGTGCAATAGAGGGGCATTATTTTTAGCAGCATTCTCCAAAGTCATCAAAGACAAGGAAAGTCTGAGAAAATGTCATAGCCAAGAGTAGCCTAAGGAGACATATCAACAAAATGTAATGTGCTATCTTGCATGAGATCTTGGAAAAGAAAATAGACAGTAGGTAAAACTAAGGAAACCTTAATAAATTCTGGACTTTAGTTCATAATAGTGTATCAATATTGGTTTCTTAATTGTAACAAAGGTACCAGACTAATATAAGTACTTAATAACAGGGGAAACTCAATATAGGGTATATGGGAACACTCAACATTATTTCCCAGTTTTTCTGTAAATCTAAAACTACTCTAAAAAATAAAATCTATTTAAAAAATAAATAAAAATGTTTATAAGGTCATTTGAAGGACTTCCATGGAATTTAGAACACAGAAACAATGGATGTTACATAATAAGCACTAACATCTGCCGTGCTTTCTTGTTTAGGAAATGCCTTAATATATACGAACTCATTTAATTTCTAAACAGTCTAATGAAGTCGATATAATTAATTACTCCTATTTTACAGTTAAGAAAAATGGAGCTTAGAAAGATGAGGTAGGTAATCTGCTGAGAATCAAAAGCTGATCTGATTGTAGTTTCAATGATCTTTCCATCATATCCCAGTTACGTATTTACTGTTTTAAAATGTGGCAACAAAGGAGGCAATAACAGCTCTGGGGTTTTACTGGTTGATGAACTTAAGCCAAATGAATAATTCTTGAACTTTTCCCTATTCGTCCCCAAAAGATATTTATCTAAGATATTCAGTCACTGATAAATGGCATCTTATCAGGAAAATTCAGTGAATTGCGTTTGCCTCTGAGAATAAGGACACAGAGTATGTTACCACTGAGTGCAGATGGTAATGTTTATGGACTATAGTTTACATCTTGTTAAGAGCTTTATTTTTTAGTTCTGCACAGTTTAGGAATATGACCTTAAGTCTACTTTAAACTTCTCACTTGGCCTTTCAGAGTTTGCTGACAATAGATGGTATTCTATAGAACTTTGAATTGGGGATTTAGTCAAAGACCTGGGATGGTTTGGGGATTATTTACAAAGCATTCCAGCTGTGGTAGCCATATACTGCTCCATCTGCATGTATTGTGTGGGTATTGTTCTGCAGTTTTCCATAGCGTGCCCACTCTTGGTTCTGGATTAAAAACTCTTTGGGGTATAGAGGTATGTTTCTTTGTTTGTACCATTTTACCTGCTGCAAAGTAAAACTACCCTTTCGTCCTGCAAATGCAGAGGACATGTGGCTCTTAAACTGGCCACTGTAAGAGCAATGAAAATATACATGTGTGAAATGACATCTTTTGTAATCAGTTTATTGCGGGGCAGGCTGGTGGTGCGGGCTACCACATTAAAACATGAAGACACACATAGCAATGACAGCTATTATTGGGTATTATTAAATACAGCTATGTAAGATGAACTCACCATACAAAATCTGTCTTTAATCCCATCAGAGAAGCTGGCTTATAATTATGGATCTTGTTGGTTGTCCTGAAGGGTAGCTGACCTGGGTCTCTGCCAGATCTTAGTTGGAGAGTGCGTATGGGAGGGAGGTGAACAGGTCACACACAGAATGTTAAAGAAGAAGACTCTCCCATTCACTGTTGTTTTTCACTTCCCATATTGCTGGAAACTCTCCTGGAAAGAAAGTCCAGATTATTTTGATCACCTTTGGAGCACTTAGAAAGAGGATGTTTTTAGTGCTTTTAAGGCTCAAATCATTTACTACACTCAACTCCCCCAACCACACAGATGCCATTTTTTCCTGTTCACTTTTTTGTTGGGTCATCCCAGATACAGTTTCCTGAGTATTCAAGCTGTGCGTTCTCTTTCCCTTAGCTCCTCACAGCTCTTACTGTTTCCTTTTCTTAGGATCCTTCCCTTCTTCCCTACTTGTCCTTCAAAACTAAGCTTATATTTTACCTTCCTTTAGGAAATGTCCTTTGATCATACTACATTTCACCTGCAAGTTTAGATTAAGTGCACCCTCTCTGTATTCCTCAAATACCTGTACATAGCTTTTGTTTGTTCATTCAATTAGTTATCCATTCAAAAATATTTTTTACGTATCTGCTATGTGTCCAAAGCTGTTTTACTGCTGATCATACAGCAAGGCACATAACAGGTAAGGTTCCTGCTCTCACAGAGGTTACTGGGGGGAAATAGTCAATAAATAACTAGGCTAATAATTAAATATATTTTATAGTAAAAAAAGAAGAGTAATATAATAATGTGTGACTGAAAATGGGAGTTATTTTGATTGCATGGTCAGGGGGGTTCTCTGAGGAAGTGACATGGGAGTTCCTGTCATGGCACAGCAGAAACGAATCCAACTAGGAACCGTGAGGTTGTGGGTTCGATTCCTGACCTCGCTCTGTGGGCTAAGGATCTGACGTTGCAGTGAGCTGTGGTGTAGGTTGCAGACGCAGCTCTGATCTAGTGGTGTTGTGGCTCTGGCGTAGGCTGGCAGCAACAGCTCTGATTAGATCCCCTAGCCTGGGAACCTCCATATGCCGCAGGTGTGGCCCTAAACAAACGAACAAACAAACAAACAAACAAACAAACAAACAAACAGGCATGAATAAAGAGAGCAAGTGATATGACGATATGAGGGAAAAGCAGCCCAGCAGAAGGGACAATGAAGCCTGTGAAGGGAAAGCAAGCCTGAGGTGTTTGAGGAACAACAAGTTTGTGTGGCTGGAGAAGGTGAGGGAGGAGAGATGCGTTAGGAGGTGAGATTGGAAAGGCAGGCCTAGCTCAGTGATATTGGACGTTAAAAGCCAAGGAGAGAATGTTATGTGTTGATAGAGCCAGGATTTGTACTTAGACTTACTCCAAACTCGTGTGTATCATATCATATTCTATAATACAATGGTGGGAAGTGAAAACTTTAGGCTGTCCAAAAATACATAATTGAGATGTATTAAAATGTAATATAAATGCTTTGGAAGAATTAATCATATTTATTAATCAGGAAAGAAACATACAGGAGTTCCCATAGTGGCTCAGTGGAAACGAATCTGACTAGTATCCTGAGGAGGCAGGTTTGATCCCTGACCTGCTCAGTGGATCAAGGATTCAGCGTTGCTGTGAGTTGTGGTGTAGGTTGCAGATCCAGCTCGGATCCTGCATTACTGTGGCTGTGACAGCCAGTGGCTACAGCTCTGATTCCATCCCTAGCCTGGGAACCTCCATATGCTGCAGGTGCGGCCCTAAAAAGACAAAAAAAAAAGGAAAAGAAATATACATCTTAGGCCTAATATTAGTCATTGATCTACTTTGATCAACTCTGTGAGGATATAGGTTTTTATTTTTATCAGGCTGAACTATTCTTGAAAGCTGTTGTGCTTATAAGAGGACATTCAACTCTAATTCCAGATTTCTATCACTAACTGTATATTAAGCTTTCTTTCCCCATATATCATAAAAAAAGTTTTTGGTATCGTAGTTCGTTATATAGCCATCAATTTCTAGATAGTTCTGGGATTTATATATTTTTATATGCAATGTCAGGGATCTTTTCCAGGGTATAGTTATCTTTTATATCAGTTACTTCCTCTTAAAACTAATAGAAGTGTTGCTTATTAATTTGGACACAACCAAAGATTTGTACCCTAATAGCAATTCTGGAAATCTGGTTTTATTTGCATCATAATCTGTGAATCTCTTCTGAAACTGTCACTCCATTGCTACCATGTAACTCTATAACTCTAAAATTTGTTATTCTTTTGAACACCAGGAAATAAGGTTAAATGGCCTCAAGTTTAAACCGAATATCTTTACTTCCTTGAACAAGTCAGGAACAGCCTTGTTTTAGTCCCTACAGTTTCAAGCTCAGTGTGTGTGAGATGTTTGTCCTATTAGAAAATCCAACTTTTATGACATTGAGGGACCTGGCAAAGTGGGCGTAACAGAGACTTTTAGCTCCCAGTTTCAATTTTATTTCTTAGGTTTAAACAATCAAGCTACCTGATGTCATTGGATAAACTAGTTTTCCATACCCTGCTTAGTCTTCTTTCAAATATCCCATAAATAAGTACCAGTTAAGGCACGACCATGAAGAATGCTGGAGATCTTCACCTGTACTTCCATTAAATCACAGAGAACTCAGCACATCTAGTTCACACCACACACTCTGAAAGAGGTATGAAAACTGGAGTGCGCAACCCTCTCTCCTAAAGTGATGAAAACAATTTTCCTCTTTTTCTGCAGGTGCCCCATCTGCGACAAGTGCAATCAGCTTTTCCACACTTAAACCAAACCTTCTCAAATTTCTTCTCAGCAGATGGTTAAGTTCTATCAGTTCATGTGTCCTGCATAATTGGGTAAAATATTTTTTTCCTGTAAATATCACAGCCAGAATGTTAGCAAGGGTATCAAGTGACAGGTACTTGCGTCCCCTGCCAGTGAGAGCATTAAGGGATGAGGGCTTTAGGGAGGACAATTTATCAATATGTTTCAAGAGTTTTGAAAAGTTCATCCCCTCTGATCCAGTGACCTCATGTCTAGAAATTCAAACCAAGGAAGTGATCAGAGATGATGATCAAAGATATATGTAGGAGGGTGTTTACTGCAGCATTATTTATGACAGAAAAAAAAGAACTTGATTTACTTAAGTATTTAAGAAGAATAGTTTAATTAGTTATTATGCATCCCTAGGATGGATATTTTGCAGCAACAGGAATAACGTTCTCAAAGAATACCTTGTGACATGAGAAAACTCTCATGGACTAACATTAATGATGAAACTAAGGCATAAACAATACATTTTGTGAGGTCTCAATTTTTATTTATTTATTTTTTTATGGCTGCACCTGCAGCATATGGAAGTTTCTGGGCTGGAGTCAAATTGGAGCTGCAGCTGCAGACCTATGCCACAGCCACAGCAACTTGGAATTTGAGGAGCATCTGCGAATTACACTGTAGCTTGAGGCAATGCTGGATCCTTAACCCAATAAGCAAGGCCAGAGATCAAACCTGCATCCTTATGGACACTATGTTAGGTTCTTAACCCGCTGAACCACAATGGGAACTCCCGTGAGGCCTCAATTTTTAAAAAATAAATTTATATGGGGGTACAATGCATTCTCTAGTCCCACCTTTCTTGAAGTCCCTAGATATGAGGGCTTGGTGAGGTCTGGCCCTTTTTGGACTACCTTGTTCTGCTAATCTTACCCAAATGAAGAACTACATAAAGCATACCAAGTTCTTTATAGAGGAAAGTGCTTAGCAAGGAGTGAAAGAGACAGACTCTGAAACCCATCCCCAGTCTTCTTTATGGAACAAGTGATGTTTTTCAGAGGTGATGCTTCAAAACGAGGGCGGTCACTGTTGGAATTTCCATCCTTGAGGCCCCATTCCCTTCTTAATTTCCTTGATCTTTCTTCTTTAACCCCATTTTCTTCCAAATCTCTGAGACCCATTATCTCATTCCCTTCATTGGGAATTCTACTCCTCTCTCTGAAGGAGGACAATCTACTCACTGACCTTTTGCATATATCTAATTTGGGCCAGTTTTCCCTTAGCTTCTTCTCTCCTCAATCATAGCCTATCCCTAACAGAAAAATGTCACTATTGATTTCCTCATTAATTCACCCAAGAAATAGTCACATCTCACCAAGGGTGTTTTTGTGTGACATTCATATTTCTTGGAGACAATTAAGATTTATCAAGGACACATGATCACTTCTATGTCTTTCTTTATGGTTTTATCACCCAAATGTGTATCCCTAAACAATATAATTTAGTCATACACATTTTAAATTTAATATGTCCCTACAATTGGAAAGTGAATAAGAAAATAAGCTACAACTCAAGTGATAGTGGCAATTAAAATGAATGCACAATGTAGAGTGGTAGTACATTGCACTAGTTAAAAGCATGGAATCCAGAGACAAACTGCTTGGATTCATATCCCAATGTTGCCCATTATTAGCTCTTTGAGCTTGACCATGTTAATGACCAAGTTGAATGTTATTCAATTTCTCAGTGCTCATTCTTCTCCTTTATAAAATGGCAATAATAACAATAATAATACCTATTTAGGTGCATGGAAGGAAATATACAATATATTTTTTTAGGGAATAAAACGATTAGCTAAATGTTCAATTCAGGACAAGTAAACTCTAAGAACAACAAAAGGGGGGGAGAGCAGACATGATTAAATTAAATAAATGGGCATAGACTTCCAGTTGTCCCTCCATTTCTTATCCTTTTAATTAAATAGAGAACCTGGGCCAAGATCAGTTTCATGGGCATGTGACCTATGTAGTCACACAGGGTGTAGTACTCAGAGGGCCCCAAGATAAGTTCAATTATCTCCTGCTGTCATCTTGAAATACTTAATATTTTTTGAAGAAGGGGTCCCACATTTTCATTTTGCACTGGGCCTAGCCAATTATATATGCTTTCCTGATCTGGGCACACAAATGCTCATAATAGAGACTCATTTCCCATTCCTACTTCAGCTAGGAGTATTTCTGTGAACAAATTCTGCTCAATGGGATGTAAGAAGAATTGTATGTGCAGCTAATGGAATGTGTCCTTAAAAGGCATTTCTCCTTTTTGATGGTTGAAATACAACCTAAATAACTGGAACTCCAGTAGATATCTTGGACCAAAATTGAAACCATGCAAAATGGAACACCAAGATACACACAGTTAGATCCCAGGCACGTGGGGTACCATAACACCCCTGAACAATCGCAAGCCTTTTTCTCTCTCTCTCTTTTTTTTTTTTTTTAAATCTTTTTAGGGCTGCACCCAGGGCATATGCAGATTTACAGGCTAGGGGTCCAATCTGAGCTATAGCCTCTGGTCTATACCACAGCCATAGCAATGCCAGATCCAAGCCGAGTCTACGACCTACACCACAGTTCGCGGCAATGTCAGATCCTTAACCCACTGAGTGAGGCCAGGGATCATACCTGCACCCTCATGGGTACTAGCCACGACGGGAACTCTCAATCTCAAGGCTTCTTAAATTTATGAAAGGAGAAATATTTTATCTTGGATAAGCCACTGGCCTTTTTGAGTTTTTGTGTAACTTGTACCTAAATCTAGTCCTAATTGAAAGAGAGAAAGAAAGAGAATAAGTGTGAGAGAGAATGGTGGTGGTGGGGGGGATTTCACAAGCTTTGAAAAGATCAATAAGATAGACATATCTCTGGTAATACCAATCACAGAAAAAATGGAAATAAAATTCACAATGAAAAAAGAATATACAGACACAAGAGATATCTTAGAAATAAAGACATGAAAACTTAAAACATAAATAAAATTGATATGTTTCTGAAAAATATAAAATGCCAAAACTGGCTCCAGAAAAATACACAATAATACCCATTAAATGTCCCCCCCCCAAATTCTCTAAGCTCAGATGGCCCATTTTATTTTCTAACATAGACATAAACACCTTAGAAATAAAACAGCTAACTTAATCCAACAATGCAATTAAAAAAATAAACTGTAATTAAATAATATTTAACCCCAAATGCTAAGACTTTAAGATAAAAAAAATCTATCAATTTGTTTTACTGCATTAAAGGAGAAAAACAGATTATCTTAGTAGTTGCAAAAAAAGCTTTTGATTTAAAATTCAATGCTTGCGTATAATTTAAAAACTTTGAAAACTTCCTCAATTTTACAAACACTTTGAGTCAAAAGTTACATTTAATGGAAAAAAGTTACATTTAATGGAAAAACTTCAGGAAAAGACCAGAATCCCAGCTATAAGCTACTTTTTAAAACATAATACTAGAGGCTCTGACTAAAGCAATAATACAGGAAAAAGAATTTGAAACAGATAGGTAGGGAAGAGACAGGTATGATTTTTCTGTTTCTTATTCTTATAGGTTAAAAAAAGCTGAATCAGGGACCTCCCATCATGGTGCAGTGGTGAACAAATCTGATTAGGAACCATGAGGTTTCGGGTTCGATCCCTGGCATCGCTCAGTGGGTTAATGATCACGGCGTTGCTGTGAACAGTGGTGTAAGTTGCAGATGCGGCTCGGATCTGGTGTTGCTATGACTCTGGCATAGGCCGGCAGCAATAGCTCTGATTAGACCCCTAGTCTGGGAATCTCCATATGCCGCAGGTGCGGCCCTAAAAAGACAATGCCAAAAAAAAAAAAAAAAAAAAAAAAAAAAAAAAAAACCAAAAAAAAAAAAAAAAAAAAAAAAAGCTGAAACAGCCAACAAACTACTAGACATGAAAATTCATTGAATTTTACAATTCTAATATTAACTTACAAAATCGATGCCTTTGTCTCCATGAGCAAAGCAAGTAGAAAAACTTATAGAACGTGGAGTTTCCACTGTGGCTCAGTGGGTTAAGGACCCGACGTTGTACCCGATGTTGTCTCTGAAAGGATGAGGGTTTGAATCCAGCCTTCCTCAATGGGACAGGACTCCATGTTGCCACAATCTGTGGCTTAGGTTGCAAATTTGCCTTGGAACCAGTGTTGCTGTGGCTATGGTGTAGACCTGCCTCAGTTGCAGCTATTATTTGACCCTTAGCCCAGGAACTTTCATATGACACTGGTGAGGCTGTAAAAAACAAACAAACAAACACAAACCCCAAAACTTACAGAACATGAGATAACATTCACAAAACCGTGAAAACTATAAACTGTCTAGGAAGTACATATTAAGCAGTTTGTCAGGAAAGACCTTCCCAATAATGTAACATTTGAGATGAGACCTGAATGAAGTAAGAGTCAGGCAGATAACGTGAAAAAAAAAAAAGAGCAGTCTTGGCAGAGGAAATTCTAAGGATAAATGACTTTGCACCATTAATTTCCCTCTTCCTTTCAACATCTGAATATTTTCCATTCTGTTGAGTTTAATCATGTTCTAACTTTTAAATATTTATCCAGTTTAAAAAAAATCCTTAACTAATTCTTTTATACCCTTGATAGAGGGCAGTCTTTTTTTTTATTTTCATTTTTATTTTTTAACAAAACTTAAGAGCTAAATAAGAAAAGACTGGTAATATTTTTAGAAGGCCAAACCAACACAAACAAAGTAGAAATACAAATGACAAGTCTGATTAAAGAGTATTTTCATCTCTCTTTTCCCTACACTCCACTTTATCTGGCTGACCCCATCTCATCCTTAATACTCAACTCAAAGGTCATTTCCTCCAAAAATTCTTCCTAATGCCTATAAAGGGCATCTCTTTTTGATGCACCTACACTTTTCTGAGCACGCCTGTATCACTGCTCTTACCATGTTTTTTTTTTTTTTTGAAATTAATTGTAGACCGAACTTGTGTGTTAATATTTTCTTCCCAGTTAGATTATAAACGTTAAAAGCCATGTATTTTTTATGTGAAATTACATGATGTAACATGGGTGAATTTCTTAGAACCATTCCAGTCTTTCCCAGGTCTGCTACTTTCTGACTGTGTGACTGTGTAAGTTGCTTAAACTCTGCATCCCGGTTTCATCTTCTCTATAGGATAATGACATTAATGACAATTTTACAGTGAGAATTAAATGAGTTGGTGCATGTGAGAAATGTGATTAGAAGTTGAATATCTCTCTTATTCCAGACTGCATCTAACTCAGTGCCAGGCACATGGTAGGTGTCACTTTAATACGTGTTTACAAAGAGAGTGGGTGAATCCTACAGAGAATATTTTTCAGAAGGAAGGCACCCTGGCTTTGTGGTAGGTGGGTGGCAGTCTGTGGAGACAGAAACTACAGGAGATCTTTGGGGGGAAGGCAGATCTCCCAGGGCCCCTCTGAAAGGCAGTATGGGAAAACTAACTCCCAGGGCATATGGGGGGGCATTTCTAACCCAGGCCTCATGCTGTGACATTTCACACAACAAAAGGGAAGTCTCTGAGGACTCTAGCAGGAGTGCACTACTTCCTGAAGAGGAGCTGACACACAGGAGAATTAAGCCCGGTTCTGTCAGTGTTGATTTTCCCAGGCATTCCATCTCCTCTGCCCAGCTTGCATCTATCTCTCAATGCTGTCCAAAAGAACTTTCTGTAGAGAAAGAAATGTTCTCTATATATGCCATCCAATATAGTAGCCACTAGCTGCATATGGCTGTTGAGCCCTGGACATGTTAGAATGTCTGACTAAATCACTCACACCTCAGTTCCATACAAACATGTTTGTTGACTTTTCAAATTATCATTTGATGAGAACTTTCTGTGTGCTTCATACATTTGTGTAGATTATTTACTACACATCCTCTTGATTTTTCCTGGCTCTAGTCTGCTCTCTACACAGCAAACAGAACCGCTGACCAAACCTTGACCTGCTTAAAAACCTGTCAGTGGGTTTCCCCCATTACTGGATTAAATCTCCCATATATGAGAAAGTAAATACGCTCTCCAAATATACTCTCCAAATATGCTCTCACCACTCCTGCCTTGGTCTTCACCTCAGACACATTATCTTTTGCTTTGTCTATGCTATTCCTATTGCCTCAACCATCCTTTCTCCCTGTATTCTTGGTCCAGTTTACCCGTACTTGCCCTTGAAGAGTCATATCAGATACTCCTCCAGAAAGCTTTTCCTGAATATCCCAGTTGGGTTGCGTGCTCTTCCTCTGGGCTCCCACAGTCTCTCATGCTTTCCTTTATCAGAACTCTGATCATGCTAGGTTGTAACTACTGATTAAATCTCTTTCCCTTCTGAACTGTGAGCTCCTAGAAATCATGGACAGTATTATAGCCACCTCTTCATCTCCAGTTTACCTCATTTACCTCAATTTCTTCTTTCCCGGCTGGAAGCTATTCATTCTTAAAGACTCAGCTGGGTATCCACTCCTCTCTGAAGTCTTCACTGATTAGCTCCCCCCTACCCCCAGTTCCATCCCTCTGATTCCATAGCACTTCGAAGGAAGACTAGTTAACCTCTATCAAAGTCATTATCTCTTTTCTTCAAGGAGTAGCCTACCTAGCAAGGTATTTGGTAAAAAATTAGGTGCTCAATAAAACATGTAGTAATGTGCAGGGGAAAACTCAGGAATTATCTTTCATTCCATAAACATTTACTTAGCGCTTCCTCTGTGTCAAGCACAATGTTGTATTATGGAGTATACAAAGATTAAGACACCGACCCCCAGGATAAGGAAGCTCACTGGCAAGAGAGGGAAAGCGAAGAAAATAATGCATAAAGCACCGTAAACGTAAGCGTACGATGGGAATGCACAGGGGACTGTGAGAGGACAACAGTTCAGTAAAGAAAAATGTGCTAGTTTGATCTTAGAAGGTGGTGCAGATTCGCCAGAGATGTGAAAGAGCATCCTAGGTACACTGAGAAATAGATTTGCGAAATAGGAGCCTTTTCTGGAGTTAGGGGCTGGTGCGGTTGCAGAGGGGCAAGGTGAGGTCCAACGGGGTACCAGTTTGGGGTGGGGTGGGCATTGAATTTTCGATTCTCAGGGCATTTCACTTGAAAATATAAATTACTCAGCCCCTCGACTAGGGCCAGGCAAATCGTGGGTAGAAGCGCTGGAAAATCAAGAAGCCTGTCCCAAGTCCCCAGAGTTGAGCACCAAACACAGAAAAGACAGCCTATCCAGCTCTGCGGTCAGAACCGACATCCGCGTGCGCGGCAAGAGAGCGCGATCCCAGCAGATCTGGTACCCGTGCCCCAGAGGCGGCGGAGCATGCTCAGTTGCCAGGACGCGTGGCCGGGTTGCAGTGGAGAAACGCGGCGTGAGGTGGGTGGTGGGGAGAGGGTACCACCGCCCAGCAGGAGGCGGGCGGGTGAAGGGGCTCGCGCCCAGGGGGCGGGGCCTTGGACGCACGCTCGCGCCTAGCTCTTCCTCCGCCCCCCGCCATGCGCGGGCCTTCAGCACGCCTGTCGCCCGTTGCCTTAGCAACCGTCGCAGCGCGTCTTCCTGAGGGAGCTCCTGTCAGCCGGCAGATCCCATCGGCCGCTCCCCACTGCCAGGCGATTTTCGCGTGGGCTCAGAGGCGGAGGGACAACAAAAAAAATGGCGGAGCGGAGCCAGACGGCGCCTGAGGCAGGTCTGTGGGGGCGGTCCTTCAGGGGAAGCGCTGAGGCGGCGAGGCTGCCCTGGGCCTGAGGGGACAGCGGACTGGGGCTTGGCGCTACTCTTGAGGAGGAGCTACTCCTGAGGAGGCGCCCGGTGTGTTTGCGCGCTGGGGCTATGACCTAGGGGTCAGGGGTCAAGGGAGGAGTGTACCCCTCTGAGTGGCAGGCAGGGACTCCGGAGTCCTGACTTGGCAGCGGTGTAGTATGAAAGAGTGTGCACACTTTTGAGTGAGCAGTGGCGCAGAAACTGCTGACCCCAGAGAAGATGCAGGACTCCCCTCCTGAGGGGGGCCTGTGATGGGGGCTTATGGTAAGGGTAGGCTGCGTCATGGAGGGGATGTGCAACATCTGTGGGACGTTTCCCTAAAGGGACATGGTTTACAGGAGAGGGGCTCTGTCTCTGAGGAGGCAGGTGTAAGCAGGAGAAGTGTTACTTTAGTATCAGGCAGTGCCATGGAAGGGGGATATAAAGGTGTTTGTACTTTGGGAAAGTGTAGTGCCAGAGGGTCACGGCAGGTCACAGAGAAAGTATACAAATCCTCATATGGGTCCATAAACGGATTAGAGTCTTGAGGGGACACCCAGAGCCCCAGTCCTCCAGGACCCAACGGAAGGAGGCTGGAGCCTGATTGTGGGTGTATGTGGGATCAATGATCTTGAAGGTCATTCAGAATCACAGAGGGATGCATGTTCACACATCTGTGGGTGGAAAGTAGTCTTTAAAGTGCAAGGAGACTGACAGTAAGGAAGAGCTAGGATCCTGTTCCTGAGGGGGCCTGCCTTGGGAGTATGTCTGGGCTTGAGGTAGTGACCTAAGTGTCTTACAGGGTCACTGAAGAGAACAAGGGTTTCTACAGTCCTGTATATGTGGGAGGGAGTTTGTCCCTAAAAAATACTGGGCAGTGAAGAACTGGAGCATTAAAGTGATACCTATGTTATGTGTAATAAAGCAGTGGCTTTGGGGATTTGTATGGTGGTGGGTGATGGAAGTGGTATACATAATTTTGTATGTGTCCTACTTAGGTATTTTGGTTAGGAGAGTAACCCACTTGAATTACCCAGCCCTTGAAGATGGGGGAGGGAGGTGGTGGTTATGGTAAGACCATGCAATGACTGGAACTGGAAGCTATACAAGGCCGTCAAGAATGGTTCAAGAGACTGTTGCCTCTCAAGAACATCATGGTTTCTCTTTCTTTCATGGTATCTTTCTTCCACCAAATAGTTCCTCTACTCACTTTATAGTTTAAGCACCCTCAACTTGAACGTACTCATTCTTTTTTTCATACATCTTACCCAACACATATTTGAGTGCCAGCTATATGCTAGGAATCAAGTTAAGCACTGAAAACTCCCCGCTTGTGATTCTCTTAACTTGTTCTTTTTTCTTTTCTTCCCTTCCCACAGACTTACTGCCTTCACACATACTATTTTTTTCTGCTTATTGTTTTTATTGCTGATGGTTTGTCTTCTTTCTTTAGAATGTAGGCTCTGTGAAGACACAGGCCTTTCTTGTGTTTATTAATTCCATGTCCAGAACCATACCTGGTGTAGAGTTAAATTATTAATAAATATTTGTTTTTTAACGATTTAAAATTTTTTCATTATAGTTGGTTTACAGTGTTCTGTCAACTGTACAGCAAAGTGATCCAGTCACACATACATGTATACATTCTTTTTTCTCACATTGTCCTCCGTGGTGCTTCATCATAAGTGACTGGATAGAGTTCCCAGTGCTACACAGCAAGATCTCATTGCTTATCCATTCCAAAGGCAGTGGTTTGCATCTATTAATCCCAGATTCCCAGTCCATCCCACTCCCTCTCCCTCCCCCTCAGCAACCGCAAGTCTCTTCTCCAAGTCCATGAGTTTCTTTTCTGTGGAAGGGTTTATTTGTGCCATCTATTAGATTCTAGATATAAGTGATATCATATGGTATTTGTCTTTCTCTTTCTGACTTCGCTTAGTATGAGAATCTCTAGTTCCAACCATGTTGCTGCAAATGGCATTATTTTGTTCTTTTTTATGGCTGAGCAGTATTCCATTGTGTATATATACGCATATTAATCCATTCATCTGTCGATGGACATTTAAGTTGTTTCCATGTCTTGGCTATTCTCAACAGGGCTGCAGTGAACATACGAGTGCATGTGTCTTTTTCAAGGAAAGTTTTGTCTGGATATATGCCCAAGAGTGGGATTGCTGGGTCATATGGTAGTTCTATGTATAGTTTTCTAAGGTACCTCCATACTGTTTTCCATAGTGGTTGTACCAATTTACATTCCCACCAACAGTGCAGGAGGGTTCCCTTTTCTCCACACCGCCTCCAGCATTTGTTATTTGTGGACATATTAATGATGGCCATTCTGACTGGTGTGAGGTGGTATCTCATAGGAGTTTCGATTTGCATTTTTCTAATAATCAGTGATGTTGAGCATTTTTTCATGTGCTTGTTGGCCATCTGTATATCTTCTTTGGGGAAATGTCTATTCAGATTCTTTGCCCATTTTTCGATTGGGTTGCTGGTTTTTTTGCGGTTGAGCTGCATCAGTTGTTTGTATATTTTAGAGATTAAGCCCTTGTCAGTTGCACTGTTTGAAACTATTTTCTCCTATTCTGTAGACTGTCCTTTTTTTTTTTTTTTAATGGTTTCCTCTGCTGTGCAAAAGCTGGTCAGTTTGATTAGGTCCCATTGGTTTATTTTTTCCTTTAAGTTGCCTTGGGTCTGAGAAAACATTTGTAAGGTTGATGTCAGAGAATGTTTTGCCTATGTTCTCTTCCAGAAGTTTCATGGTGTCTTGTCTTATGTTTAGGTCTTTAAGCTTTAGAGGTTATTTTTGTGCATGGTATGAGGGTGTGTTCCAGTTTCATTGATTTACATTCAGCAGTCCAGTTTTCTCAGCACCCTTGCTGAAGAGACTGTTTTTCCTATTTTATATTCTTGCCACCTGTGTTGAAGATTAATTGACCATAGGTGTCTGAGCTTATTTCTGGGTTCTCTGTTCCGTTCCATTGGTCTGTATGCCTGTTTTGGTACCAGTACCACACTGTCTTGATTACTGTGGCTTTGTAATATTGTCTGAAGTCTGGGAGAATTATGCCTCCTGCTTGGTTTTTGTTCCTCAGGATTGGTTTGGCAATTCTGGGTCTTTTGTAGTTCCATATAAATTTTTGGATTGTTTGTTATAATTCTGTGAAAAAATGTCATGGGTAATTTGCTAGGAATTGCATTGAATCTGTAGATTGCTTTGGATAATATGACCATTTTTACAATATTAATTTTTCCAACCCAGGAGCATGGAATATCTTTCCATTTCTTTGAGTCCTCTTTAATTTCCTTGATGAATGTTTTATAGTTCTTAACATATAAGTCTTTCACCTCCTTGGTCAGGTGTATTCTCAGGTACTTGATTTTTTGGGGTGCTCTTTTAAAAGTTATAGTATTTTGGTATTCTCTTTCTAATATTTCACTGTTAGTATACAGAAATGCAATTGATTTCTGAAGGTTAACCTTATATCCTGCTACTTTGCTGAATTTGTTGGTCAGTTCAAGTAATTTTGGGGTTGAGTCCTTGGAGTTTTCTATATATAGTATCATGTTATCTGCATATGATGACAATTTTACCTCTTCTCTTACAATTTGGATACCTTTTATTTCTTTTGTTTTTCTGATTGCTGTGGCTAGGACTTCCAGTACTACATTGAATAACAATGGTGAGAGTGGGCATCCTTGTCTTGTTCCAGATTTTAGTGGGAAGGCTTTCAACTTTTCTCCATTGAGTAGTATATTTGCTGTGGGTTTGTCATAAATGGCTTTTATTATGTTAAAGTATGTTCCCTCTATACCCACCTTGAAGAGTTTTTTTTTTATCATGAATGGATGTTGGGCTTTGTGAAATACTTTTTCTGCATCTATTGAGATGATCATGTGGTTTTTGACTTTTCTTTTTTTAATGTGTATGACATTGATTTACTTGCATATGTTGAACCATCCTTGTGAACTTGGGATGAATCCCACTTGTTTGTGGTGTATGAATTTTTTGTATGTTGTTGGATTTGGTTGTCCAAAATTTTGCTGAGAATTTTTACATCTATATTCATCAAAGATACTGGCCTATAATTTTATTTTTTGGTAGTATCTTTGGTTTTAGTAGTAAATAAATGTTTATTAAATGAATGACCGAATGACCTGATATTGCCTAGATGTTCAAGGAACTTTCTCTGAGGAAGTGGTATTTCTAATTGATATATAATAGAGATTGAATAAGTGAAGAGAAGTTCAGGTCCAGGCAGAGGGAAACCATGTGCAAATACTGTAAGGTAGGAGGAAACATGATATGTTGTATTTGAAAAACTGAAAGGAGACAAGCGGGCTCCACATAGGGCAATAGAAGGATAAAAGAGGTAAGCTGAAGCAGATTTTGCAGGGCCTTATAGGCTGTGAGAAGAATTTTGGTCAAAAATCCTAAAATGGAGAGAAGGAATTGAGAAATGTTTAAGAGACAAAATCAATAGGACTTAGTGAAAAATGGGAATGTGGGAGAAGGATGTATCAAAGTATATTTCTCATTTTTTAATTTGTGCAACTGGCTGTAGTTGGTGCTGCCATTATGGAGATGGGGAGTCCTGGAAGGCATCTTGGCTAGTTTCGAGAGGGAAGATCATGAGTTTGATTTTGGACATATGGAACCTGAGGTATCTTTGAGACATCCAAATAAGTGGAGCGATTGACAAGGCAGTTCAATTTACTAGAAGAGTCTGAAGCAGCATGAAGTTAAGTACTGAAGTGGAAAGTGTAGATGAAATTACCTAAAGAGAGAGTACTGTGTGGGGAGAAGAAGCCTGGGATAAAGTGTTGGGTAGCTGCAATATTTCAGTGCCTCCCAAAGAGACTGAGAAGGTTCAACCAGAAAGAACAGAGGACAACCAAAAGAATGTTTCAAGATAAGTGCATATTCAACAGCATGAATGCTGCTAAGTATATAAAGGAAGACTGTAAAACTAGATTTAGCAACATATTTAGAGTTAGCATCAATGGTAACCTTGATAAAAGGAAGCTGATGAAGGTGGGAGCCAAACTGTTTAACTTCTGGATCACTGTTAAATGTCTTAGTCTTTGTTTCTTAATTCAGATTCTTAGGAGAGAGAGAAACTCATTGACACACATCATCTTTTCCACTAGATCGTGTCATAGGTTACAAGCCAATATAGGATTGGCTGTCTTTGAATTAGATGTCCAGCTAATTCAAAGACAGTCACCTGGTATAAAATATGGAATCACCTGGTATAAAATATGTCCATCTGGTAATTTTTCATCTCAAGAGCAGTGGCTAACATTTATGGAGTGTTTATTATGTGCCAGACATTGCATTAAGTGCTTTAGATGTTTTAATCCACTTCAGCATCTTAACTTCTCTCAATGGTATTATCTTTATTTAATATGTGAAGAAGTTTTGGCACAGAGAAGTTAAACAACTTGCTCAATCTGCAAATAATTAGTATAAGATTGTAGTTTTTTGGCTATTTTAACATTATTTAAATTCATTATTTGGCCTTCTGTTTATATTTCAACATACTGCAAACTGAAGAAATAACAGTCATGATGAAAATTCCTGCCCTACAGGAAATATTCTAAACTAAGCATACATTAGCAAGGTAAAGTGGAAAGAACAGGGACTCAGATTTTGTTTAAATCTTGTTCTGTGACTTATTAGATGTGGACCTCGGATTCAAATTTTCTGTTCTTCAGTTTCCTCATCTGTAAAATGGGGATGATGTTTGCAGGACGGTTGTGAGCACTAGAGATAATATATCTGAAGAGCCCAATAAAATAGTGGTTCCTTAATTCCCCTGAAGCTTGAATATAAAAATTCAAATATATTATATATACTTTGCATGTAAAAGCCCGCTTTAAAATACATTAATTAATGTAAGACTTTTTTTTCATTTTTCTTCATTAGCATGATTTATTTACTATCAGAAGAAGGACAGATACCAAATTTTGGAGAGTGTAGAATTGTTAGATGACCTGTGTGTCATGGGACAAGTCTCTAAATAAAGTAGACTTTGAGGAATTTCTTGACAGAGTGAAGAGACACTTAGGATACTTTTTTTAAAGCATATAGGTAGCTCTGTAAAACAGTCATATTTGTAAAATGAAGTTTCTTCTTTTAAATAATATACTTTAAAATGAGGATATGAATGTTAGAATTTTTCTTATCCAACAATTTGACTGTTAATAATAATATGAAAGAAACTTTATAGTTCACTAAATGTAGAGGTGTGAGTCTCAGGCTAGATTGTACCTGTTTCAATTTCTCAGATTCTTCTCCTGCTTTTCCAGCTGTCATAAAAAAGCTTTTGCTTGAATTATCTGGTAAAATAATTTGTTTTCCTTCATTGCCAAGTTTGTTACTTTTGTGGAGGCCCATGTAGAACATAATTTTAGAATGATGCAGTCTGTAAAAGTGACCTGAACCTT
The DNA here is from genome assembly GCA_004024745.2 of Catagonus wagneri. Taxonomy (NCBI): domain Eukaryota; kingdom Metazoa; phylum Chordata; class Mammalia; order Artiodactyla; family Tayassuidae; genus Catagonus; species Catagonus wagneri. Next base: position 24,392,889 of record PVHT020000066.1, read on the forward strand.
GATCACTTTTTCTGTGAACAAAATGAGTCCTTAAAAAAAGCAACTTTACATTATCTGAAATTATCTGTAGACAGAATCTTGAAATTTTAAAAAGCCTTAGAAACGAGAAGAGTGTATTTTTTTATTTTGTTAATAGTTGTGCAAAATAGGTTTTTTGGCTTTAGTTTCCTTATTTATAAATGGGGGATAGTGATACCTACTTTTTAGGTGACACTAGAGGTAAGGTGTGGAAAGTGTACAATATTTTACACCTCCAAAGAAATGGTAGCTTAATTGGTGTGTGTGTGTGTGTGTGTGTTTGCACACACATGCATGCCTTTTCCTAAAGCCTTACTAATAAAATCATCTTTAAAAGAAGAGGAAATTCAGGTCCACACTCCCTTATTGGGAGGCCTTGAATACAAATATATTTCAGAATTCAGATTTTTTTTGATTATGGAAAGGCAATTCAGCACAAGTGTTTATTACTATTACATAACATCCAGTGGCCTGTGGGAGAGTACCTGTAATCAAACACATTGATATCATCTTCACACTAATTGAATAAAAGTTATAAATAGGTTTGTATCAATTTAGGTTAAGTTTTGCTTACAGATTAGTTTTGACACCAAAGTTATGAAAAAAAATTCTTGTTTTTATAGATTTAGGGATTTGGAATTGTGGAAAAGGGAATGTGGTCTTGTATAATTTTATCTTATATACTTTTAAAATTTTAGAAATATTTTTAAAAATTCACATTATTTTTTGTCACCTTTTTATCTTTTATAAAAGTAGTGATCTTAGCTTTATGAAAATATTCCAAAAGTATTGGGGCAGAAAACATGTTTTGTTTCCATGATGTTTATGTGCTTGTTTTGTCTAAGGAGCTCTGATAATGTCTGTATTTCCTGGTTTTATGAATGTTACATTTGGCTTCAATTTCAGTGTTTTGGCTCTCTGTCATTTTCAGTGAGAGATACTAGAGAGCTATATGCATTAAGGTCAGAAGGATGCCAGTATTTTGCATACATATTCTTAAAGTCACAACTTTGAGTTGTTTAAGAACAGCACAGTCTTATGTGAGTTTCAGAATATTTTTATTGTTAAATTTCAGCAATGGAGTAGGTGTTAATTTTAGCATTGATTTAAAATTTCATTCTTAGCTGAATTTGATTTTTCTGATTATTAAAAATTATCACAAGAATGAAATGTGATAATTCATTAATGGTGTTCACTATAGGGGGATATGATAATTTTTACTTTTAATATTTCCCATTTATTTAATGGGATTCATAAAAAAATTTCTCTTTTTTTTCAAACTGTAAAGGAGGAAGTTTTAATTTGTCATGTCTTTTTGAGAACTATCGATTGTGAATGTTTGACTCTCTAAATAGGCTTTCAAAATAATGTCAAATGTGTACTGTCAGTTTCTCCTTACGTTTGTTAACGTTTGCTTTGTATATCAAGATGCTTCTATGTTGGGTGCATATATATTTACACTTGTTATGTCTTCTTTGTGGATTAATCCTTTGATCACTATGTAGTATCCTTCTTTGTCTTTTGTTACAGTCTTTATTTTAAAGTCTATTTTGTCTGCTATAAATATTGTAAATCCAGCTTTCTTTGATTTCAGTTTGGAAAAGATGGAATATCTTTTTCCATCCACTCACTTTCAGTCTCTAGATCTTAAATGAGTCTCTTATAGGCAACAAATATATGGGTCTTGTTTTTGTATTCACTTAACCAGTCTTTATCTTTTGGTTGAAGCATTTAGTCCATTTACATTTAAGGTAATTATTGAAATGTATCTGTGTAATTATTGATATGTAGGTTATCATTGGCATTTTAAAAATTGTTTTGGATTTATTGTTGTTGGTTCTTTTTGGCATGTGGAGATTCCTGGGCCAGGGATCAAACCCACACCACAGCAGTGACCCTAGCCACTGCAGTGACAACACTGGATCCTTAATCCAGAACTCCTTGAATTTGTTTTTGTAGTCTTTCCCCCCCTTTCTTCTTTTGTTCCCTTCTCTTGTGATTTGGAGACCATCTTTAGTGTTATGTTTGGATTCCTTTTTCTCTTTTGCATGTAAATCTATTATAGATATTTGTTTTGTGGTTACCATTGTAGTTTTTGTGTAGGAGTCTATATTTATATTTGCTTGTTTAAGTTGCTGATATCTTAATTTCAAATAAATGCATTTTAGATACCTTGCATTTATACTCTCCTCCCCTCACAATTACTGATTTTTTTTTCCTTATCTGGGGCCACATCCACGGCATATGGAGGTTTCCAGGCTAGGGGTCTAACAGGAGCTGTAGCTACCAGCCTTCGCCACGGCAACAGCAACGCCATATCCGAGCCGCGTCTGCAACGTACACCACAGCTCACGGCAACGCTGGATCCTTAAGCCACTGAGCAAGGCCAGGGATCAAACCCGCAACCTCATGGTTCCTAGTCGGATTCGTTAACCACTGAGCCATGACGGGAACTCCTACAGTTACTGATTTTGATTTTATATTTTATATCTAACTTTTGTTTATCCCTTAACTGCTTATTGTGGATATAAATGATTTTGCTACTTTTGTCTTTTAACCTCCATACTAGTTTTGTGTGTGGATGATTCCCTACCTTTGCTATATATTTGCCTTTACCAGTGAGCTTTATCATTTCATAATTTTGTTTCTATTTGTGGCCTTTTCTTTTTCACCTAGAGAAGTTCCTTTAACATTTGTTTTAAAACTGGCTTGGTGGTGCTGAATTCTTTTAGCTTTTATAAAAGGTTTTGATTTCTCTCTGATATCTGTGATAGCCTTGATGTGTATTCTTGGTTGTAGGTTTTTCCCTGTCATGACTTTAAATATATCATGCTACTCCCTTCTGGCCTGCAGAGTTTTTGATAAAAATTAGCTATTAGCTTTATGAGGATTCACTTGTATGTATTTTTTTCCCCTTGCTGTTTTTAATATTCTTTCTTTATCGTTAATGTTTGTTATTTTTATTATGATGTGTTGTGATGTATTCTGGGTTAATACTGTAACCCATTCTCTGCACTTTCTGGATTTGGGTGACTGTTTCTTTTCAGCTATTATGTCTTCAAATATTTTCTCAGGCCCTTTCTCTCTCTTCTCCTTCTGGGACCCCTATAATGTGAATATTAACACCCTTGATGTTGTCCCAGATGTCTCTTAAACTGTCCTCATTTGTTCTCATTCTTTTTTCTTTTTTCTATTCCTCAGCAGTGATTTCCAGTAATCTTGTCTCCCAGCTCCCTGATCTATTCTCCTGCCTCATTTGGTTTCTACTATTGATTCTTTCTTGTGTATTTTTCATTTCAGTTATTGTGTTCTTCAACTCTGGGTATTCTTTGTATTTTCTAATTCTTTGTTGCAAACTTCTTGTAACTTCTCACTCTGTGCATCCATTCTCCTCCTGAGTTTTTTGGTCACCTTTATGATCATTTCTCTGAACTCTTTCTTGGGAAGATTGCCTATCTCCACTTCACTTAGTTCTTCTTCTGGGGTTTTATCTTGTTCCATCATCTGAAATGTATTCCTCTATTGCCTCATTTTGTCTAAATTGCCATTTGTATTTTTTATGTATGTGGTAGGTTGGTTATGTTTCTCAACCTTAGAGAAGGGGATTTCTGTAGAAAGTCCTATGTGTCCCAGCAGTATACTCCCCTCTTGTCCTCCAAAAGCCAGAGTCTAGCTGGTCCCAGAGTAGTGTCTGACCTGTATTTGTGAACTAGGTCTTAGGCTGTGGGACTGTAGTTTGTTTTGTTTGTTTGTTTCTGACACCTGTCCCCTGGTGGATGGAGCTGGGTCTTGGTTCTCTGGTAGGCAAGGCTGTGTTTTGAGGCATGTCTAGGGGCAGCTGTGGGCTCAGCAAGTCTTTAGGTGGGCTGTGTCACCACCAAGTTTGTTTTTTGGTTATTTGGTCCAAGGTATTCCAGCACTGAAGCTTACAGGCTGTTGGGTGGGGCCAGGTCTTGGTGCAGAAATGTTAGCCTCTAAGAGAGCTCACAGATGTAAATGCTCTCTGATGTATCTTCCACCAGTGTCTGTGTCTCCACGTTGGGCCACAGCCACTTTACCAGCAGGTAGATCGGGCCCAGGTGACCATCAAATTAAGGCTTTTGCCCTTGGTCCTATTGTGCGTGCGATTTTGTGTGCATCATTTAAGTGTGAAGTCTCTATTTCTACTGCTCCTCCGGAGCTCGTGCAATCTAGTCCTGATTGTCTTCAAAGCAGAATTTTTTGGGGTTCCTCTTCCTGGTGCTGGACCTCCAGGCTGGGAGCCTGATGTATATCTCAGAACTCTCACTCCTATGGGAGAACCTCTGTGATATAATTATTCTCTAGTTTGTGGGTCACCAACTAGGGGTTATGGGATTTGATTATATTGTGAATCTGCCCCTGCTACCATCTCTTTGTGGTTCTGTCTTTATGTCTTTAGCTATAGAGGATCTTTTCTGGTGTGTTTCAGTCTTTTTCAGTGATGCTTGTTCTGCAGATTGTTGTGATTTCTGGTGTGGTCCTGAGAGGAGGTTAGTTTAAGGTTCTTTTATTCTGCCATCTTGGCTGCTCTCCTTAAGTGTTAACATAAGTAAGGTTGATATTAATCAAAATGACTGTGCCAAAACTGTTTAGTAGAACCAAATTGGGTCAAAGCCCTGGGACTTGGAAATTGGGTAGTTCAGCCAGCATAGTACAGGTCAAATGCCGACTTCATCCTTCTTCAGTGCGTAAGTGGTACAAATTACTTTATGCACATCCTCAGCATGACATAAAGTCCTCAAGGACTTCCACCATTCCCTCTGCATACTCTTCACATGCAGCAAGGCTAAGAATGGCTGAGCCCATGGTGATGCTTGATGCCTGTACTTGCATATCAACTGAAGTAAAACAAATGGAGCAAATGTATAGACTCCTAGAATTGTACATAAGACTGAAAACTTTTATATAGGATTGGAAAAACTTTCAACAATGTTATGGAAAAAATACCTGAGATTTGGCATAGAGAAGTGGTAAAAATAACCTTCCAACAATTATAATTTGCTTGCATTTTTCAAGAGTCCTAGAAGTCATTAATTTTAATATGTTAATCTCTCTGTCAGGCTTTGGGGAACAAATCACTATGTTGTGGACTCTGTTATTCATTTAAATATTATTCATTCAAAAATATATATCGAATATTAGAGTTTCTGTTGTGGCTCAAGGGGTTAAGAACCTGACCTAATGTCTGTAAGGATATGGGTTCAATCCCTGCCCTCACTCAGTGTGTTAAGCATTTGGAATTGCTGCAAGCTGTGGCACAGGTTGCAGGTGTGGCTTGGCTGTGGCTGTAGCATAGGTCTGAAGCTGAAGCTCTGATTCAGCCCCTAGCCTGGGAACTTCCATGTGCTGTGCATATGGCAGTAAAAAGAAAAGAAAAAAAATGTATATGTTGAACACCTATAATGTACCAGTCATGCATTGTGCAAAACTCTGGAAATTCAGAGATGTATTAGACAAAGTTCCTGCCTTCAAAGAGTTCTCATCCTAGTGGAGGAGGAATAGAGTTAGAAAATTACCATCTGGGCAATGATAGAGTTGTACACAGAATTCTGAAGCCAGAGAATGATTCCCTGACAGCCTGGGGATGGTGGCACAAGTAGTTCAGTAAAAGTTCTTGGAGGAAGTACACATCAGTTGAATCTTGGAAGGTAAGAAGGAGTTAGTCCAGTGATAGTGGTTTGCAGAGGGACTAGGAGAGGAGAAGAAGATTGGAAGGCAGGGAGAGCAATATGTGCACAGAAACATTGTATGGTAAGGAAATAAACTTATGTTTAATATTGTAGAACATTGCTATTATTGTTCATTTATTAACAGAACTAAAGACTCTGTTCCTTCCTACCCCCCAACCCCAACCCAGATTGGTTCTTAAAAAGTTCTGGGGTCATAGATCCCTTTGACAGGTGATGAAAAGATAATTCTTTCTCATGGAGATACATGCTATGAACTGACATGCAAAAATTTAAAAATAATTTCAGGAGACAATGTCCATTCCCAGGAACCCAGGTTAAGAAATACTGTGTATGGGAGTTCCTGCTGTGGTGCAATGGGATCGGCAGCGTATTGGGAGCGCTGGGACATGGGTTCCTGTCGCTGGCCTGGCACAGTGGGTTAAAGATCTGCTGTTGTCACAGCTGTGGCTTAGGTGCTGACTGTGGCTCCGCTGTGATCTCTGGCCTGGGAGCTCCATATGCCGTGAGGCAGACAAAAATGAAAAAAAAGAAAAAAGAAAAAAAAATGTATTTGTTAGTAATGATGTTATGTTTGAGAATCTGAAATCTTCAGAGTAGGAATACTTTGGTGGAAGGGGCTGATCTAGTAATATCTGGGCTAGAGCAAGTCTAAAGCAAATGCTGGCTTCTACATTATTTGGTCATCAATTTATCTTATATTTTTACTTTCTTTTTTAGTTTACTTTGTTTACGTCCTCTCATTTTGTCTCACGGTGAATCTGAAGAAAGAATCCAATGTTACATAGGAAGGTTAAAGAGAGATTAAAGATTAGTTCAGGCTTATATGGCTGGAAATGGTTTTCTGTGATTATAAAGCCCAGATTCTTTCCAGCTTTTATATCCTATAATTAGAGAAGACATACATAATATTATAGCACACAGTAAGGGAAGTGTGGATTTTTATTTTTATATTGGATGTTAGAGGTTAAGTGACTTATCCAGAGTCACATAAATGGCAGGAAGAAAAGTCAGAACTGTAACTAACATTTCCTGATTCCCATTCAGTAAATAATAATAGACTACCCTAAAATGGAGAGAGATAAATAACCAGGTGTTATAGTAATGGCCTTTAAAGACAAAGTTATTTCAGTATGACAGTCTTTGCCATTTTCAGAGTTACTTCCTTCATTTCAGGCACTTTGCATATATCTTGTTTAATTCTCACAGAATTCCTGCAAGGGGGTATAATTATCTTAGTTTTATATATGAGAAAATTGGCAGTAAGAAAGAAAAAGTGGTATAGCTAAGTCTATATTACCAATAAGTGCTAGAACTGGAATTATAATCCAAGTCTATCTGGCTGGAAGTCCATACTAATAGAACAACTTTGCTCTGCTTCTTTGGCATTATTTTCTGCATATATATCTCATAGCCTGGATGTATATCCAGGATGATTAGAAGGGGAAGGCATACAATAGAACTTAAATAGCATATTTTCTTCCTTAGAGGAAGAGGTGATAAATATATAACTTAATTTTCAGACAAATATATTTAACAAAAAGTACATGTTTGTTTCTAATTACTCTAATCATGAGGTTAATGAAGTTTCTCATCTTATGTATCTCTACACACTCATTGAATAAATTAGTGCTGGATAGAAGGGACTGAAATAACAATTAGCACATGCTTTCTACTTAGTAAGCATTCAAGTTTTTGTGGACCTAATGAATGAAAACAGTTTTTTATCCATAAATTTTATGTTTAAATATTCGAACTTAGGCTGTTGGAAGCTGATGATGTTAATACAAATGAAAGGTGAAAATAGGGAAACTTTTAACATTTAACAAACAAAAATGTCCTAGCTGAATATAACACAAACACAGTTGGTGAACTGGAGATGGAAAAGCTTATTTAAAACCTCATTTTCTTTGGATATTTGGGGTCTTTTGTATTTCCATTTAAATTTTAAATTTATTTTAGTTCTGTGAAAAATGCCATCAGTATTTTTAAGGGGATTGTATTGAATGTGGGTAGTGTGATCATTTTAACAATATTGATTTTTCCAATCGAAGAACACAGTATGTGTTCTGTCTGTCTGCATGATCTTCAATTTCTTTCATCAGTTCTTATAGCTTTCAGAGTACAGATTCTTTTGCCTCTTTAGGTAGGTTTATTCCTAGGTATTGTATTCCATTTGATGTGATGGTAAATGGGATTGTTCCCTTAATTTCTCTTTCTGATATTTTGTTGCCAGAGTATAGAAACACAACAGATTTCTGTATATTAATTTTGCATCCTGCAACTTTACTGAATTCATTGATGAGCTCTAGTGGTTTTCTGGTGGTGTCTATAGGATTCTCTATATATAGCATCATTGGATTCCTTTTATTTTCTTTCTCAAAACTAATCTTGAGAAAGAACACCAGAGCTGGAGGAATCATGTGCTCTGACTTCAGACTATACCTCAAAGATACAGTAATCAAAACAGTATGGTGCTGGCACAAAAACAGATCAATGGAATTAAATAGTCCAGAATTAAAGCTCAGTATCTTTCATATTATAGAACTAGGTGGAGAATCAAATGATTTAATTAACAGTGGATAATTTTTATTCCTTTCTCCAAAGAGACTGGATCTTTTATTTCAATTTAATGCAAAATGTATGTAGTCTAGGATTCAACTTCATGAAAGCAGCTTTCCCTATATTCTGAGGAGAGAAATGATGATCTAATTTTTATTTTTTTATTAATTTCTAGAAGTTGATTTAATGAGGTCCTGAGAAAAAGGAATTTTCTTTCCTTTGCATCAACGTTTGTCAGAGTTGAGACTAATTTTAAGTTGTTTTGCACTGGTTAGATCTTTTATGTTACTGAGAGATTTTTGTCTTGTGACTAGATCAGTTTTTTTTTAATTGAGTTTCTTCAGATAAGGAACTAAAGAAATAATTAAGGTATTGTATATATTTTAAGAGGAAAATTGAAGTACATTCTGTACATTCTTAGACAATAAGTGTTGTAACTGCTTGGTAAGCCAGATTGTCCCTGAGGTCAAATTTTTTTTTTGGGGAGGAGAAATTTTTCTTAATCATTTGAACATTCTTACTTTCAAAGTGATTTGAATTTGGAAAAAACTTATTCTTGGCAAACTTTACGCTGAAGTGAATGTCTTCCTGATGAAGTGCAGTCAGTACAATTTTTTAGGAATCTAATTTTAATACTATTTCTCATTTGGGTTATCAAAAGTTACCAACCACCCTTGAATACATACTACACACTTAAAACTGTGAGACTGAATTTTCTTGTTATTAGAGTGACAGAAGATACCTGTAGATATCTGCTCTAAACAATAAATATTTTGAAAGTTTACAAGTTTCAATCAAATTGTTTTTCAAACACAGGGTTAAGTGTTGTCAGGAGAATAGATAAATTTCCTTTTGTTTTTGTCCTAGCAAGCTGCATATTTTGTATTGATGATCTTATTTTCAAGTTCTTACTCTTTTTGTGTATCCATCCTTTTTTTTCTTTTTTTTTTGCTACACCTGTGGCATATGGAAGTTTCTGGGCCAGGGATCAAATCTGAGCTGCAGCTGTGGCCTCTGTCACAACTGTGGCAACTTTGGATCTTTAACTCACTGTGCTGGGCCGGGGTCAAACCTGCACCTCAGCAGCAACCAGAACTTCCACAGAGACAGTGAAGGATCCTTAACTTGCTGCACCACAATGGGAGCTCCAATCCCTTCTCTTTTTTAAGAGAAACTAGAAATTGGTAAAATCTTTAAACTTTTCATCTTTAGCTTTCCTAATTTTTCTGCTGCAGACTTTTCCCTACCCCTGCCTTGTTCTAGTTAAGTAGAAGAGATTGGCGTACTGAATAAGCCCTAGATCACTGGTTTCTTTCTTCCTTCAGTTCTTATTATTCTCTCTTTTTTTTAACTTGTCTGTCTGGTAGACCAATAGAAGTCTCTGGTTCTTAGTTATTTTGTGTCTAAAATGGATGTGCTGTTTATTGTTACCTTGAGTATTATGAATTTTAGTGACAGAGAAGAGACTAGGAAATTTAATTAAAAATACTATGTAGGGAATTCTTTAAAATCCCATTTGACTTTTAAATATTGCAGAGTTTTAAAAATGGTGAATCAATCTTAACAACCATTTTCTATTCATATTAATTTTTTGAATCTGAGAAAACTACTTCTGATGAAAAGTAAAGCAATCCTTGATAAGGAATCACCACATTTCTTAATTATGAGGCTATCTTTCTCTTTGCTTTGCAAGTTTTAATTAGTCATTGAAAAAGTATAAATAGTTATGTGGAATTTAAATAAACAATTATTTCAATTTGTTTAAGTTACATATAGTTTTATTGGAACCGTATTTATCACAGTCATACTTGTATTCAGGATTTTTAGTGTACATCTTTCCTAATTTTGCACATTTTCCCTTACAAGATTATTAGCAAATTTGTATCAGGCACAGGCAGTATTGTGTGAGTCTGATATCTGAATGGACTTGTGAATAGAACCTCCTATTTCCCTCCATATTGGCTTCCCTGGGTCTTGGAAAAGTAGCTTTAATTGTTATTTTTTTATTATAATGACATAAAATTTAAATTTAGCTTATATACAACAAGTAGGAGTATAAGAAAGCTGAGGCTGTAATCTTCTTGTATTGCATATCCTATTAATCAAAAAATGTTAGGATTAAGGTATAGGGCCTCTGGTGGTCTTTTCTGTCTCTTATACACAAGACTTCTGCAGTCTGTCCTCTGGCTCTAAGGCATATTTAGGGGCGCGAATCAATGTGAGGGAACCGGTACAGCTCCTAGACTGACTTGGAGATATGTTTTTGCATAGACTGGCTATATAAGCTGAAGGTAAAACAATTTGATCCGCTTGATTCACTACTCAAACTAAGCTTATGACCATTCTTTCAAAGTAATTTACCAGATACTTATTTAGTCGAGACTTGTTTGGGGATGAGAAAGAGAAATAATGACAACTGACCACAAAGAACTTACCTTCAACAATTTATTTACATAACAGGAACATCAAAGGTGACAATGAATCCGGTAGTCTTTTTTTCTCTCATCTCAGTGGCTATCAACAAAGTAAATTCTTGCTATCACGAAAGAGCTGGACTACATCTCCCTTCATTCCATCAGGCCATATGAAGCTTTTTTTAGACCAGTCATTGCAAACTGGCAACAAGTTACCAGATATATTTGGTTGGGCTCTTGAAGGATATTATTTAAAAACAGGGAGATTTCACATAAAAGTATGAAAATTCTGCAGTCTTGGCAAAACTGGGCCTTATTCTCAGTTTGATTTAGTTATTTGGTGTTAAGTTCATAGTCATAAAATTTGCAAGCCCCGTTTTAGACAATCATTATGAAAAAAATTGTGTACATTTTTTTCTTTCTGATAAACTAAGTTGAAAAAAACCCACCAGGGAGGCAAAATTATGTTCTCCTTCCTTCTATCATCATAGACTTCTAGAACTATCAGAGTTTTACTTGGTCACATAACTTTATAGGTTCAGCATATCTATAAAGCTGCTACTTAGAAAAATATTTTGGATATAAACTATAACTTGTATTATATGGATAATTTAAAATAACCATTATATTATGGAAAATTTCAAACATATATAGAAATAGAAAGGATAATATAAGGACTCCTAAATACTCATTATCCAACCTCAAGAATTATCAATTATGCTTAGCTTTGTTACTTTCCTTCTTCCCCCAGGACTACTCTGAAGCATATTGCAGATATATAATTTAAACTATAAATATTTCAATATGTACCTCGAAAAGGTACATTCTCTCTCTCTCTCTATATATGTGTTATGTGGGTATATAACCACACTACATGACATACATATATAATTATACCAAATATATATATAGTGATACAAAAATCATACAAAATAATAATAATTCCTTAACATCAAATATCTAGTTAGTTTTGAATTTGATTATTTCACATATGAATTTCCTTCTCCATCTCTTCTTTTTCCCTTAAAGTTTTTTTGAAGAAGACAGGTTGAATTTTTCTGATTGCCTTCCTGTGGTGTAGTTCAACACATTAGTCTGTCTTCTACATTTCCTATAAATGACTGGTTATATCTAGAAGCCTGATTAGATTTGAGCTTATTTTTTTCAAGACTGTTTCAAAAGTGGTTTTATGTGTTTCATTAAGAAGCACATAATGTCTGATTATCTCTGTTTTTGTGATGTTAGCAGCCATTAAGCAATTATACATGATTCAGATTTAAATAATAATTCAAAACAAGAATAGACTAAAATTGCCATAGAAGTAGTACAGCTGAACTCTTGGAATTTAGAGGAGGAAAAAAATAACTTCGGACTAAACTGAGCAGGAACAGTTTAGTTATGGAAACAGTGGTGCTTAAGATACACTTTGAGGAATGGGAAAGATTATGGTAAAAGGATACATTTTAGCCAGTGTAGGCTAAATTTTACAGTTATAAATGACTCAAAAATCCCAGGGAGTTTATAACAGCAAAGATTTATTTTTTGCTTCTAATATATGCCCACAGTGGGTAGCTGTAGCTTTGCTCCGTGTCCTCATGTCAGGGCTCAGGCTAATAGAATAGCATCTGTCTGGGACATTTCTGGTGTCATGCAAGAGGAAGAGAGACCATATTGGAACCATGCAGTGGTCCTTTTTAAAGATTTTTTTTTTTGGAACTGGCACATGTCACTCTGTTTAAATTTCTGTTCACGGCTTATAGCAATACAGGGTGAGTTGTATTTAAAATAGTGCTATCTTTTTTGACAGAAAGCCTTTTGGGTGAGAAAGGAAAGGACATTCTGGGTAAGAAGAAGCACAAATGCATGCAATATATTTGCGAGTTAGTAAGTAAATCCATTTTTTAGGAGTAGAATAGGTATAGGTAGAAGATGAAATAGGTCTGGGTAAAAGAGTAGAGATTATCAAAGCTAGAAAGGGAAACTCAGTAAAGGTTTTTAAAATTTATTTTTATTTTTAGTCTTTATTTATTATTTTTTTAGGGCCGCACCTGCGGCATATGGAGGTTTTCAGGTTTGGGTCAGATTGGAGCTGTAGCCGCTGGCCTACACCACAGTGGCAGCAACACCAGTTTCAAGCCGCATCTGCAACCTACACCACAGCTCACGGCAACGCTGGATCCTTAACCCACTGAGTGAGGCCACGGATCAAACCTGGAGGCCAGGGATCGAACCTGGAGGCTAGGGATCAAACCTGCGTCCTCATGGAGGCTAGTCAGAATCATTTCTGCTGAGCCACGATGGGAACTCCTCAGTAGAGTTTAAATTCCATGCTCATATTCAGCCTACCTCCTCTTCCATTGAAGGCTAGACTTTGAAGTGGAAAGCTCTAGCTCATTGATCCTCATATGTAAATTTAAATTGTCTAAGCAGCAAATTAAAATACAGAAACAGGTGAAATTAGTTTTCATATATTTTATTTAACTCAGTATGTTCCACTCATCATCCTATTATAATTGCCTTATTCATTATTGTATTCTCAGCACTCAGTGAAGAAGTGACAAAGAGTTCTATAGTAGTTCACTCTTAGTAGGAAGTGGGTGATTTGGTCTCATAACTTGCCGTCCCAGAGAGAAAGCATCTTCTCCTTCTCCCCCTCTTCCTCCTCCTCCACCCTCTCCTCTCCCTTCTACTCCCTCTCCTACTCCCCCCACCTCCTTTTCCTTCTGCATGAGAAATTGCACCATCTGGAGAGAGCCAGATTTTAAAGTAAGGAGGTAGTGGGAACATTTAATGAAGAGTAGAGGAGCATTGAAGAGAGTTCATAAGAGGTGCAGTTATAGAAATCACATTAGTGCTAGAACAGGTGACATAGGGAGCTAGAGTGATTAGATAGCCTTAAGAAGGGTAAATAATGAAGAGGCAGTGGAGAATTTGTAGCAAAGTTAGTCTCAGAGAATCCTAAGGGAAACAAAGTATCATAGGGCAGAAGGAACTTGGATGGAATGAACTAATTCAGGATTCCAAATTGATGGAGAGTAGTTAAAGTGCCTTTGGGAGCTGATGTGCCAACTATGAAGAGGTCATTGGACCGGCTGGGTTTTTTGTGGCCATTGCCACAGATGGATAGGGAATTATTTGGCACTCAAAACTTAGGAATTTGATGAGAAGGGCTCAGAACTTGTCGCAGTGGGGACGTTTCAAAGTAAGAGTATTTTTGATGAGTAGATATGATGAAGGAAGAAAAGTTGCTTTGTCGATATTTATGCAGGCTCACTGTTTATTAGGCACCTTATATACATTACAGAATCCTGTTAAGTGAAATTAATTTATATTTTCATAGACATGGAAACTTCAGACAGGGTGTGATAGATAATTTGCTTAAGCTCAAACATAACTAGCAAGAAGTAGGAACAGAAAAGAAGTAGAAATAGATCCAATGGACTCCAAGATCCTTCGCTGTTCTTTCTATATGATATCTTTCAGAGAGGAGAGATAAAGGGACCAAAAAAAGATTGAGTTTTTAAACTTGAGGATTATTTGACAGAAATGGAAGAATCAAAGGAAGAAATGGTTTTGTTGTGGAAAGGATAGATTTATTTTAGGCACATTGAATTTGAGGTAGTAATGGGATATTGGTGTGGATGTGATGAAGATGTAGTTATAAATCTGAGACTTGACTCTGTGAGAGCCAGGAGAGGAGATAAAATCAATGAAACTCTTGTGTGGTTGAATATATAAGTTTGGATATATACTTACTGTACTCTAAAGAGTAATAAGTTGGATATAAAAAAGAAATATTTATTTAAAGATTTTGAAACAGGAGTTCCTGTCGTGGTGCAGTGGTTAACGAATCCGACTAGGAACCATGAGGTTGCGGGTTCGATCCCTGGCCTCGCTCAGTGGGTTAAGGATCTGGCGTTGCCCTGAGCTGTGGTGTAGATTGCAGACGTGGCTTGGATCCTGCATTGCTGTGGCTGTGGTGTAGGCCTGCGGCTGCAGCTCCAATTAGACCCTTAGCCTGGGAACTCCATATGCCACGGGTGCGGCCCTAGAAATGGCAAAAAAGACAAAAAAAAAGATTTTGAAACATTGGAGTATGTAAAATTTCTGAGTATTATACAGATTGTAAATATATTAATTTTAAAGTAGATTTTGTCATGTGTGCAGGTATATAAAATTATTTCTATGGATATATTGAAAGCAATAACATATACATAAAAGTATGTATGTATGTATTTTTTAATATATACTAAAACTAATGTCCTGCAAGGGGAATTCACATTATATTGACTCTAATAACACTGCATGAGTGTCTTTGAACTCAAAACATTAATAATTGATTATTTTAATACACCGCATAATATTCTATCTTATAAATGAAAGGTTATTATATATGAATATTGCAGTCATATAATAGTCTGGATTGGATAGTGTACTAAATCTCCCTGGCTTCATTGAGACGTTCACCTGTAGATTGTTAAAGAAGTATTTATTGAGAGCTTGCTTTGTGCTAAATATTTTTCACACGTGCTATTTTATTTATTTCTTAAATGATCCTGTTAGATTTGAGATTTTTTTTTACACTGAGGAGGATATAACATTAATATGATATGTCAGCAATGATAATATTATCATTTTAATACCAATTTAGAATATACACAGCAATTTCATATGCATAATTGACATTTGTACAAGATTCATTGTGCCAAACACGCACTATATGTTAAAGGATTCTACAATGTGTTTAGTCCTTACAGACCTACTGTGAGGTTGGTATCATCATCATTTTTATAATGAGGAATGTGAGACTTGTGTAGTTAAATAGCTTGGACTAGGTTACATGCCTAATAAGTGACAGATCACAAACGATTTTAAGTACATTACCATTTAAGCCATTACAATTAGTACCACTATTAGCCTAGGCCTTGACAAAAATTGTGTGCAGTAGCTAAAAGAAAATAAAATGTGAAAAACAAATGTTATCTTCACATTAGTATTGCATTTCATTTTAGTGCTGTGTGCCGTTATAGAAATCACACCAATATTTGATAAGATATTTGTTTTTAATTTGTTTGGATTGTTTTATAAAATTGTTTCAAAACACAATTATGCCTAGAGGCAGAGGATTTAACAGATGATCTCTAGCTTTTCTTTACTCCTCACCCTCTAAGTATATTATGCAATTACTTTTTTTTTAGGAAAGAAAGAAACAGAAGATTATATAATTGAAGGTATACGCAACCAGATTCTTCAGATGCTCTCTGGTATTTTTATATCATTCAGCTACTGTAAGATCCATAGTTTCTGTGAGGAGAGAATACTCGGAAGATATAATATTTTATAAGTTTCTGAAATATTTCAGCATGATAAAGCTGATTGGAATGGCATTTTATATTT
>PVHT020000066.1:24409087-24471526 GCA_004024745.2 Catagonus wagneri
TTTTTTTTTTTTTTTTTTTTGGTATGTTGTGAAGGAAAAGAAACAAGCTCCTCTGCTTGGTAGCAAATAAAAGTACCAACTAAGCTTATACTACAGGCGATAAAACTACCAGTACAGGCCTAGTTTAAGCTGTGAAAACTATGTATCTATATAACATGCCTCTCCTGGGCTTGTTCTTTCATTGACTGCCCAGACCATACCTCATCAGTGATGTCTGTCAGAGCCTTTTCTAACCATCGGCAGGGCATCAAGCTGCTTTTCTCCCAAAGATCAGCTTTCTTTACATTTAAAATACACTTATTGTCTCCTCTTCCCTCAAAGCTCTGTCATATGCTGTTTTCTGAGAAATTAATCCATTATTTTATGTTGATAGACAATCATCTATTTTTTCCTTTTAGCCTACTTGGGAGTTGAGGGAGTATACATATACTAGGCTTACTTGAGGATTTGAGAGGTAGCACAGTCAAGCTATATGATCTTGGTTCATGTATGGTGACTTCTCCGAGTCTCACTTTCTCTTACAAGGAATGGTACAAATGTAGGTTTATTTCTAGGATTAAATGTGTAGTGTTGTAGATATGTAAGGCATTATCATTACATCCTTTTTATGGTGTTATCTAGATACTCAAGAACTTAATCTACTGGGAATTCCAGATGCTGTTGGCTTGCTGGAGAAAGAAGCATTTTTGAATATGTACAAAATATGCTCTGGTACCAGTATTACTTCTCTTGTAGTCACTACTCTTGCAACATTTAAGAAACCGGAATGGAGTTTAGAGAGAATTGGGAGTGAAGTACCTTGTATAGCTATAGAACTAGTATAGCTATAGAACTGTGTTTCCCCCTAGACATTCCTTGGGTTGTTCTGGTCATATGTGATGATCCTGGATATGTTTTATTTAGATCTCCCTATGTTAATAGTGAAACCAGTCAGAGGAAGCAGGGCCATTGTGAGTGGAAATCTAATTAGACAAGGAAAGGAACGATTTCTTTCTTTTCTTCATGTAGGCAAATCTTTCCTTTAAAAAAATAAACTTCAGGGATATATTGTAGAGCATGTTGAGTATAATTAGCAATACTGTATGTATATTTGAAAGTTGCTAAGAGAGTAGATCTTAAAAGTTCTCATCACACGCAAAAGAATTGTAACTGTGGTGCAATGGATGTTAACTAAACTTGTGGTAATCATTGCATAGTACATATGTATATCAAATCATTATGTTGTACACCGAACATGAATATAATATTATATGTCAGTTATATTTCAATTTAAAAACCAGAACACACAAAAATAATGTCAAAATATTTTCATTTTGGCAGAAATGTGCTGTATCACCGAAAAGAGAGGGTTCATTCTAGAGAGGGCTGTCTCTGTTGTAGCTCTGCAAAGCCCTGGAAAATACAGGGAAAGTAAGATGCTTGAGCAGGAAACTGATTAAATGACCCTATAGTTCTCTTACTTCCACTTTCCCTCCTGAGGAATACAATGAAACTGCCTGTTGGTATTCTCAGATAGTCTGCTTAGACTTGACTAGATAAATGGGCAGATAGAAACTTGATTCAAATTGTGTCCTTGGTTAAAGAATAATTAGAGAACAAGTTCAAGATATTTTTATTCTCTCTGGGTTTTGTACTTCTAAAGCATTTAAAAGAAGCTTCATAGTGTCCAAATATAGATGTATTTTCATATTTTCTCTTAATATATTTATACAATTGACATGCTAATGGCAGCTGTTTTAAACAAGCTGAATATGCACATAGCAAAGGACTGTATTTTTTGCCTTTGAGTCTTCATGTATATTTTTCTTATCTTAAATAAATGATCAAAAAGTCAAGTATAGCTCAGATTTATTAAAAAAGAAAAAAGGGATTATTTATTTTGGTTATATTTTTATAGCTGTTTCCAGTTATTTGTGTAGTTAAGAGCATGAACTTGAGTTAGACTACTGAGTTCAAATTCTGACTATATAGCTGCAATTATTTTAATAATTTAGTTAATATTGGCAAAGCAATTAGTACAGTCACTAGCACATAGTAAATAGGATGTGAAATTATTTGTTAAATAAAATTTAAGAACTAAATTGTGAGGAATCAGATGGCCTTTCAAGTTCATTGTACTTGTATAATATTTGAACGAAGTATGAGCTCAGTGGACATATTTGGCTTACACATAACATATGTTTGGCAAAATTTTAGACGAATGACACCCAGCACAACAAATGCTCATCATTATTTTATTTGCTGTTACATTGCTATTTTGTGTGGCTTCTTATATTTTCTAGAAACAATGAAATATATATATGATTTGCTTTCTGAATACTGACAACAGATCCTTTGAATCTCATCTTTCTATGGATTTATCAGCTTAGCTACCTAGTTGCTGAAAATTTCTGAATTGGTTTGCCTTTAGGAAGAACTGTTGTAGATAATTCAGTGCCTGTTATCTTAGTGCTAATGTAAAAATGTTAACAGTATACCAAAGCTCCTTAGTGAAAAGACTTGTTTCTTAGAAAATGGAATAAATAATTTCAAAACTCTTATGATTGAGATTGTTTTTCGCCCCCTGACATTTGTTGATGAAATTAGAGTTACTCTAATGGTTTGTCATGGAGAATAAAAAAGTATTAAATATACTTGGCAATCATGCTAATATATATGTTGATTTGTTTTATAGACCTGTTTTCTTCCCTAGAGTTGTTGTATTGTGCATAGATCATTACCTTTAGCAGCAGGAGAGTAGTTTCCTAGAGGAATAAGTGACTAACCCATTAAATCTTTTCTAGATTTGGGGGATAGATGATGTTGGTCACTCCAGAATCACAGAAACATTTTCTTACAAAGGGATATAAAAGAGAAAAAAATTATAATTTGGAAGAATAGATAATTGGTGATACACTTAGAATAATACACAGATGGATATAGTGTCACTTTGTTGTTTATTATGGGCATTGGTATCACATAAATAAGTTAATTCCTTTAGTAGTAAACTTCTGGGACTTTCTTTCTTGGAAAAGAAAGATTTGCAAAATATTTGATTTTAAAAGAATGTATTAAATGAAATGTCTGACCAATTTGTGCAAAATATTTTTAAAATGAACCTACCATGTAAGAAGTGGAGCTATCAAAACTAATACACTGCTGGTGTCAGTATAAACTGGTACAACTTCTTGGAAAAATTTGGCAGCATCTGTTTAAGCTGGGTATATGAACACTTTGTGACTCACTGCTAGATCTATATCCTTCCCCCAGATGTATATGTTTGTGCACCAAAAATATATACAGGAATATTGACAACAGTATTATTTGTAATAGGTGAAAATTGGGGCAACCCAAATGTCTATCAGCACTAGAATGCATGCATACATTTTTGTATATTACTGCAATGAAAATCTCTACAGTAATGCAAATGAATGAACTTCAAGCAATAAAATGTTGAATGAAAGAAATGGATTCAAAATAATATGTGTCTTATGTTTTTGTGAATATGAAGTCCAGGATCAGTAAAAACTAGTCTGTAATTAGAAGTCAGGATAGGATTTATTTTTGGGAAAACAGGAAATAGTTAATTGGGAAGTGGCAAGATGATGACTGGGGTTCCAGAAATGTTCTGTTCTTGGTGTGGGTAATTGTACAGGTGTGTTCATTGTGATAATGCATTAGTCTTTGTACTTAAGATTTCCATACTTTTCTGATATATGTTTTTTATAGATAAAAAGAGTTTAAAAATAATCTTTTCAGGAATCTCAGTGATCTGTTATAGTATCTGAAAATACCCTTAAGAGAGGAACAGTAGAGTATAGTTTGAAAGTCTTTAGACACCTACGTAGTTTTCTCCCTCTTTAGCAAGTCTGTACTCAAATGTCAGCTTCTCAGTGAAACCTCTGTGCACTGCTCTCTTCCATACACATACCATTTGCCTTTACCAGCATTTAATGTATTATAATTTTCCTTTTTTATTTTGTTTTCTATTTGTTCCTCATCGCCAGATCACTTGTGGGTAGTGAGAGAATATAAATTACAAGAAAGCAGTAATTTTAGCCTGTGATGTTACTCAGATCCCAGAGCCACTCTCAACCCGTAATGGCTAAATGAGTGAAGTAATTAATGAGTTATGGAATAAATGAATGAATGACAACTAGTGAGGTGAGGCTGGAGAGTTAGAGAGAGGCCAGATTTTCTATGGCTCATAGGTCATAAATTTATAATTTATAACAAGAGTGATAACTAGGGGAAGCAGGAAGTTGGCGTAACCTGAAGTTTTCAGTGTCTCTAGTCAGGATGATGGTTGGGAGCTAGAATAAAATGAAGTGCTGTATATTAAAAAAGGCATTAGAACATGGATAGAACTAGAGCTTCTCCTTCTAAGTGAATTAGGTCAGAAAGAGAAAGATAAAGGCCAGATGATATCACTTATATGTGGAGTCTAAAATATGGCAAAAATGATCTATCTACAAAACAGAAATAGATCATGGACATGGAGGGCAGACTTAGATTTGCCAGGAGGGAGAGAGGAAGAGCTTGGGGTTGGTAGCTGCAGGCTGTTACATTTAGAACGAATGGGTGATGGGGTCCTGCTTTACAGCACAGGGAACTGTGTGTGGTCTCAATGGGTTATAACATTATGGAAAAAGAAAAAAAGAATGTGTGTATATAGGTGGCTGGGTCACTTTGCGTACAGCAGAAATTGAGGGAACATTGTAAATAAACTATATTTTAATGAAAAAATTGAAAAAAACTTTATAAAGAAGTTAGAATAGGCTAAAGTGGGCTTTTCTCTTTTCTCTCTTTTCATAAGAACTTTTCTATCTACTAGTTTGGGGCAGGTTGTTTATTCTCTTTAAGCCTCAGATACTCATCTGTAAATAGAGAAAATAATGTTAGTGAGGATCAACAGCATGATTGATTTTAAAGTATTGTAAAACATGGTATAATTTCAACTGTTTTTATTAGATGAATCAAAGAAATACCAAAGATCAAGGGTCATCACATTCAAAGATCTGAACATCTGTAAAGAATAATAGATACTGCATTTAAGCAAGCAATCATTTGTGAAAAACAGCAAAAATCACACACGTTGTTAAAGGATGTGCTGGAAGGCCCTGATCTACTAGCTCTTTTATCATGAAATGTAATCATTCATGTGTCCCTTATCTACAGATCAGCACATCCCTTCCTGAGTATCCAAATGAGTATCTTCTTCAGCTGTTGCTTCATAGCTGAGCTTTTGGAGATAAGTCTATATTTGTGATTTCTTTTTCCTTACTTCTCTTCCTCAGCTCCCTATCAAGCTTCTACACCTATCACTGTAAGAAAAACACACTCTCTTTTAATCAGTTCTCCTGCTTTTAGCTTTACTTGCACTTCACACCTTTCAGAATGATCCTGGGCTTCCATAATGAGAATCTGTCTCTTTCTGGACTGGACTGCTGCCACCATAGGTTTGAGCTTTCTTTGTTCTTTTCAGTTGCCATTTGTTTGTTAGTTTTTTGGCTTCTAAAATTTTCGCTATTACCCTTTTTCTCTTCTTTCTTTGGTTAATGTAATTTTTAATTCTGCTCATTCTTGTCGTTTTAATAGTTTTAAGAAGGGATTTTTGATAAATACCCAGTGTTTAACATACTAAATTTAACAAAAGGGCATAATGTTATTCACTAGGTCAAGTTATTTTATGTTTGTAGTATTTAGTTACCTTATCTGTGATTAAGAAATTATTTAGATGATCACCAGAGTCTCTTTAGCTTTAAAATTTGCAGTGTTCTTATTCTTATTTTTGGTAAAGTATGGGTATTAAAGCAAAATTTTTTATCATTTAGTATTTTGACCACCCAAGTCATTTGATCATTATAAATAAACTTCCCAAATTAGTAACAAATGCATGGTTATTTATGATAGATTACAAATCAAGTTCAGAATGTGATTTTTACATCATTTATTTGTTCAGCAGTGTTTGCTTCTTCCATGTATTCACTTGTACTAGGTAAGTGTACAGTGATTGTTTTAGGTTGTCTGATTTAGGAATTTTATTCCTAATCCTTTGATTATTTATATATGACTTTCAAATTACAGTAGAACATGTTCATTTAGTCCTAGTATTTTATTTGCAGTGAGATTTATATTACCATTAAGTTTTTTGAAAATGATTATCTGAGAATCATAATATTGCTCATTCAAAATTTGATATCTACTTTTCATTTAAATAAATGCGCTGTTATTTAAAGTAAAAACACTGTCAGGGAATCTATTCAGAAGTACAACTTTTATGATTTCAGAAGTATTTGAATTTCATTTAGTGTTCATTTGCTTTAGAGTAACTTATGATTCAAGGACTGGAAATAATGGTGAAATGCATAATGCAAAACCAGGTATACATGTCTTATCTATGACTATATTACAACACTTGAGAATCTTTCCTTTCCATATGCCATGCGTGCAGCCCTAAAAAAAGCAAAAGAATAGATCTTTCTTTATGAATTTCTATAAATAAGAAAACAATTGAAAAAATATTCATGACTGAAGTAAGTGTTCACAGTATTAACAAATTATAGTTTCACTTAGCTTTTATATAGTGTTGGGCTGTTGCTTAATCTTGAACACATTTTATCACCATTCACTATTTTTAATTTTATTCTCTTTAAAAAATTACCATGTGAGGAATAACCAAGTATACACATAATAGTACTTTGGCTGTGACAGTGAAGTTCAGTAAACATTTCATTAGTATCTTTGACATCAAGAGCTAGATTCTGGAGCTCTTGTCAAATCCAGTGAGCTTCATATTTGAAACAAAACTGAGAAAACTATTTTAAATTATGAAAGGGGAAATTTAGTAGGACATAAGGGAGAAAATATTCCTGGTAAAGATTACAAAATTGATAAAAGAGGCAAGGAGTAGAATCCATTTCCTGGCTTAATTTATAATTATGCCATTAGGTTGTTCATAGACTGGGTTATGAAACTGGCCTCTAGGCTTGCCTGATTATAATAGCACACACTTATCTGTCTTGTATAACCCTATGTAGTAAACACTATTATTATCTTTATGAGAAAACTAAGGCACAGAGGTGTTAGGTACATTACCATCTAGCTAGTCTTTGGTGGTGCTGTGATTTGGACTTAGGTAGTTTGAGTATATTATATAAATAAATGTGTGTATTATATAATATTTACATAAATATATTAATATTTACATATTATGTAGTATGTAAATAAAATGTTTTAAAATGAAAATAGAGTAAAATCCCTCCTATTAGGTAGAGTCCAGTTCAATAGTTGGTCAGTTTATTGGAAAAGTCAGTTAAAATAGTAAATCATAAAAGTGATACAAATACACTTTAATGTAAAACATGAATATATTGGAGATTGGCCAAGATGGTGGAGTAGAAAGACCCTGAACTCACCTCCTCTTATAAACATATCAAAATCACAAATATATTCAGAACAACCATTGATGAAAAATACCAGAACCTACAAGAAAATATCTTCTACAATTTAAGACATAAAGAGGAACAACGAGATGTATAGGAGGGATAGACTCATGATATAATTAATTCCCATACCCATGGGTCAGTGACCCACAAACTGGAGAATAATTATATTGTAGAGGTTCTCCTACAGTGAAAAGAGTTCTGAGAGGCATGTTGGGCTCCCCAGCCTGGGGGTTCTGAACTAGAAAAATGAATGCCTAGAGCATTTGGTTTGAAGTCAGCAGAGCCCTACAGGACTGAGGGAAATAGAAACTTCATTCTTAAAGGGTGCACACAAAATCTTATGTGCACTGGGACCCAGGGCAAAAACAGTAATTTGATAGAAACCTGTGCCATACCTAACTTCTGGTCTTGATGAGTCCATGGAGAGGCAGTGGGCATCTGCAGCTCACTGTGGGGGCATAGACACTGGTGGCAGCCATATTTGGGAACATTCTACTGAATGAACATTGCTTATGGCAGCTGCCATCTTGAGGCCCTCCTTCTAGCTCATTAACACCAAGACCTGGCCCCACCCAACAGCCTGTAGGCACCAGTGCTGAAATGCCTCAATCCAAACAAATACCTGGGTGAGGATGCAGCCCTACCCATCAGTAGACAGACTCCCTAAAGACTTCCTGAGCCCACAGCTGCCTCTAGACACGTCACTAGACATCACAATGTCTAGAGGGCCAAGACCTAGCTCTACCTAACAGTGGGCAGGCACCAGCCCTGCCCTCCAGGAATCCTACAGTAGCCTCCTAGACCAGTCTCATCCACCAGGGGGCAGACAGAAGATGCAAGAAAACCATAATCCTGCAACCTATGAATCTAGCCCACCATAGCAGTCCAGAGCCTATCCTGGCATCAGCTAGGTCCTAGCCCTGCCCTCCAGCAGGACAGTGCACTTTGGAATACCTCAGACCCTATACCAAACTGTGTCATGAATCGTCTCTCCTTACTCAATGATCTGAAATGAGATTTGGAATCCCTGGGCCCTGCAGCCAGGCTCAAGGAACCAACTCTGCCTGCTGGTAGTCTGGCACTAACCTCAGGACCTAGCTTCACCTGTCAGTGGGTGGGTAACAGGCCTGGTAGTCTTCTAAACTTTGCCCACCAGTGAACCAGCACTAACCCTGGGGCCTTGTAGGATTCTGCGGCCAGCTGCCTTGTGACCAGGTCCTGCTTAACAGCATCTGTACAAGGCACCACCAAACCAGCTCTACAACAAATGTTAAAGGAACTTCTCTAGGTGGAAAAGGCCACAATTAGAAACAAAATTATGAAATGAGAAAACATTGGTAAAAACAGATATACAATAAAGGTAGGAAATTATCCATATACAAATCTAGGGATGTTAAAAGACAAAAGTAGCAAAAGCAAAATCATTTGTATCCATA
Source organism: Catagonus wagneri (assembly GCA_004024745.2). Classification (NCBI taxonomy): domain Eukaryota; kingdom Metazoa; phylum Chordata; class Mammalia; order Artiodactyla; family Tayassuidae; genus Catagonus; species Catagonus wagneri. The sequence goes on from PVHT020000066.1 coordinate 24,417,951, forward strand.
ATAAACAAGGGATACACAAAACAATTAGATATAAATTATAAAATCAAAATCACTAATTGCGAGGAAGAAGAGTACAAAGGCGGGGTATCTAAAGTTCATTTGAAATTAAGAGATCAGCAATTTAAAACAAACGAGTATAAATACAAACTCCTATACGAAAACTTCAATGGTAATCACAAAACAGAAATCTATGATAGATATACACACAAGAAAAAGGAATCCAAACATAGGACTAAAGATAGTCACCAAATCATAAGAGAAGGAATAAAAAAATATGCTACTAAACAACCAATGGATCACTGAAGAAATCAAAGAGGAAATCAAATAATACGTAGAGACAGATGAAAATGAAAACGCAATGATCCAAAAACCTATGGAATTGAGCAAAAGCAGTTCTAAGAGGGAAGTTTATAATGATGCAAGCTTACCCCAGTAAACAAAAATCTTGAACAACTTAACCTTACACTTAAAGCAACTAGAGAAGAACAAACAAAACCCAAAGTTAGTAGAAGGAAAGAAATCGTAAAGATTAGAGCAGAAATAAATGAATTCTTATGCCACTTTATTTGCAACTCTACTAGGATACTTAATTATAGATAAGTATTTTACCTTCTTAACTACTTCTAGGCTAGAATATTATTACATAAGAGCACGGTGTCCTTGTCATATTTTTTTTTTACATGTTATGCCATGTCTTCAAAAGGCACAATGCATTCATATAGTAATGTCTTTCTTTTTAGAAATATTAAACAAATATTTGAGTACCTTTTATGTTCTAGGCAGCATACTAGAATCATACAAGTGGTGAATATAACAGACATAGGCCTGCCCTCAGGGAAGTCGAGTTCTAGTTGGGGAGGCAGATAATAAGTAGATAAAAAAAAACTGTACATTTTATTAGTTGGCTATTACTGCCAAACAGCCATCCTGAAACAGTGGCTTAAAAGAACCATCTTCATTTTTCTGCACAAGTATTCAGGTTGACGAGGTGGTACTGCTTGTCTTGGCTAGGTTTGACCAATCTTGCCTGAACACACGTAGGTGTCTGGGGCTTCTTGGTTCTGCTTCATGTGGCTTCTTACTTTCCAGCATCTAGCTGAGACTTGTTTTTGTAATAAGGAAAGAGGAGCAACAGAGAAAGGGGAAATGTAGAAGTGCCTTTTTAAGCCTGTGCTTACATCTCATCTCATTGGCTAAAGCAAACCACATAGCTGAGAGTCTGATTGCATGGTAAAAGTCAAGGATATAGACTGACTTTTAACAGGTACCAGCAATACAATCAGTGCAGTCCCACAAAGAAAATACATGAAGAAAAGCGTAATGCAAATGCTTCAATATAGGAAAAAATTTAGGTGGTCAGGGAAAGCACGTCTGAATAAAAAATGAACACACAATAATTCTCCAAATCAAACTAAAAAGATAATCAGGTAAGAGTAATTCTAGTTGTTAGCTGGGGAGCTTTTTCATAATGAAGTCTGTCTGTCTCCACTATTGTGTATACAGAAGGAGCTGCGGAGATAAGCAGGAGGAGACTGAGATGTCATTTTCACAGCCAGATTTCAGCCAGTTATGTTAAACAGCCATGACTGCCACCCCTTACCCTGCCTTTCAATGCACTTGTTAGGAAGACTGTAAAGTCCTGTTTAAAAAAAGAAACAAAAGTCAAAAAAGTTACCAGGGCTTTGCTTTGTTGTTATAGAAAATTTTTGTAGGATTTGCAGCAGCAGTGCTAGTAACAGTAATTATCTTAGTAGTAATAGTAAGAATAATAGAAGCTATTATCACTGCCTCGTGAGCACCAAATATGTGCAAAAACCATGCTAAGCATTATACACAAAATATTCTTAATCCTTGCACTGATCCTGTAAGGCAGGTGTTATCTTTGTTTTACAGGTTTAGAGAGGTTAAGTCTTGCTCAAAATATCATAGCTTATAATGTTAGAGCTAGGACTTAAAGCTTGATCTACTTGATTCTGCTATATCCATGATATTTCCACTATGTCAGGTGGAAAGATGGGAGTGCGCAACTCTCAGGAGTCTGGTCTTTGGCTCTGCAGGCTAGGAGAAAGCACTAGATATGTGGTACCTTTCTTGCCCATGATGTCAGATCACCTGCTGTGGATTTTCAGTGGTTACTTGCTGGCCTTTTTTCTTAGTATTGATCTGATGTGGATGGGCCCTTGGGGAATCTTTTATACATACCCTGAATTAACACCATTTATTCAAAATGATAAATTTCAGAAGCGTTTCACTGCATGCAAATTAGTGCTTTTCCAGGTAGCAGTAGAATAGTACAGTTTGTATGAGTTTTTATTATAAATAGAATTTCATTATACCCAACACGATTGTGTTTAAGGGCAGAGTTGTGATTAAGTTTGTAACTGTCATTGGGTTTGCACAGGTAAGAGGTATTCTTAATATTTTATCTTATTTCCTGTAACCATTATAAAATCAAATATGTAAATATGCTTCAAAGTAGTAATTGCATTTCAAATTCGAATTTTTTATGCAGTTATTTAATCTGAGTTTCATTAAAAGAGAATAGTTTCTATAGCAACTACCACATCATTTGATATCTTTGGAATCTCAGAGATATGGAACATTTTTATTAAAAAACAAATATACCCACTATATCATATAGACTTCTGTTCAGGATTAAATGTTTAAGAAAATATTTCTTGTATATTTTTCCTAGTTTTTGTCTAGTTTATTCTGTTTTTCAACTCCAGTATTTTTTCCCTTAAAAATGTAAACCATATGTATTTAAAAATAAAATGTCAAAAGAATTCAATGAGGAGGTGGATGTTGGAGAAGATAGTAGGAGTAAGTGTGAACTCCTTTCTGAATGAACTCCATCATCACACATGTTACTTCCTTCTAGGAGAAAACCTGTTAGTTTATATCTTTGGAGATATCCTGTTAGGGTCATAAAAACCATTTCTAGAAAAAGAAGATGTATTAGCCTTATTAGAGCCATAATTAAGAGAAAATAGAATGGATCATCAGTACCAAAATTCTGTTCCAAGATTTATTTTAGTACTTTGATTAAAAGAATTCAATGCTAAGTAATGTGCACTGCCCCTGCCACTTATCAGCTGAAGAAAAAGGCTGTTTCCATGCTTAAAAATAAAATATTGCTTCCTGAAATCTATTGTTTCCTGAAATCTATTTAAGATTCTCTTAAATGTAGTCTTATTTATTTATTTAGTCTGTTTAGGTCTGAACCCGTGGCATATGGAAGTTCCCAGGCTAGGAGTTGAATTGGAGCTGTAACTGCCTGCCTGCACCACAGCTGCAGCAATGCCAGATCCAGTTTGCATCTGTGACCTACACTGCAGCTCATGGCAAGCTGGATCCTTAACCCACTGAGTGAAACCAGGGATGGAACATGCATCCTCGTGGATACTGGTCAGGTTAGTTACCTCTGAGCCACTATGAGAACTCCTGTAGCCTCATTTATATTTTTGAATTTGTTCAAGTTATATCCTTACATCATTGCCAGGCATTTCCTTTAAAGCTTGCATCCTCCATTTGTTTGTTTGTTTGTTTGTTTATTTATTTATTTATTTATTGCTTTCTTTTAGGGCTGCACATATGGCATATGGAAGTTCCCAGGCTAGGGGTCAGATCAGAGCTGCAGCTGCCAGTCTACCCCACAGCCACAGCAACGCCAGATACAAGTCGCATTTGCAACCTATACCACAGCTCACCACAAGGCAGATCCTTAACCCACTGAGCAAGGCCAGGGATCAAAACCCCGTCCTCATGGATACTAGTCAGATTCATTACCCACTGAGCCATGATGGGAACTCCTGTCCTCTGTTTATTTTTATTTAGTTATCATGATCTTTTAAAATTTACTTGGTTTAAGTATACATATTTATATATTAATATTTTGTCATAAACCAATATCTTTTTTTCTTACAATCCTGTTTCTCCTCAGTGAGCTTGCTCCAACTTGTCAACATATTTCTTGTGTGATGGTGCACTAAATTAAAAGCAGTGAAACTTTTTTTATGTATCTGAGTTCTGTCTAACTTTTAAGAGTCCAAAGAATTGCCCAAAATGTATTTTAAAGAGTCTGCCCAACACGCCTTTATAAGACTTATTCTTGGAAGTAATACAAATAAGTTAGAAACTTTTGATGTCATAACAATGATTATTTAGAAGAAAATTGTCTTACTTACTTGAATAATTTTGTTCCATTCATTTTTTCAAGGTCCTACAAATAAATAGTCATCATTTCTATACTATGCAGATGTTTTTGTATCTTTTCTTCCCTTCTTCAAATTCCTTCAGATTCACAGTACACTGAAAATTCAATAAAATCATGTTAAAATATCCTAAAAAGTCCTCATCCTAGGCAGGTGCTTTTATAATAATCTTACAAATACAAAATATAAATATAAATAATTGGGAAAGATCATAGATGGACAGAGAATTCAAACTTAATATTTTAAAACATTCTAATTAATATCCCTGCACATATACTCTAAATCAGTCCTGTCCAAATAATTTTTCAGCAGGAAATGTTCTACTATATCTGCACTGATTCCATCCATGTTGCTGCAAATGACACTATTTTATCCTTTTTTATGGCTGAATAGTATTCCATCTTGTATATATATCACCTCTTCCTAATCCAGTCATCTGTCAATGGACATTTGGGTTGTTTCCATGTCTTGGCTATTGTGAATAGTGCTGCACTGAACATGCGTGTGCAAGTGTCTTTTTCAAGGAAATTTTTGTCCGGATATATGCCCAAGAGTGGGATTGCTGGGTCATATGGTAGTTCTATGTATAGTTTCCTAAGGTACCTCCATACTGTTTTCCATAATGGTTGTACAAGCTTACATTCCCACCAACAGTGCAGGAGGGTTCCCTTTTCTCCACACCCCCTCCAGCATTTGTTATTTGTGGACTTGTTAACGATGGCCATTCTGACTGGTGTGAAGTGGTATCTCATGGTAGTTTTGTTTTGCATTTCTCTAATAATCAGTGATGTTGAGCATTTTTTCATGTGCTTGTTGGCCATCTGTATATCTTCGTTGGAGAAATGTCTGTTCAGGTCCATTGCCCATTTTTCAATGGGGTTGTTGGCTTTTTTTGCGGTTGAGCTGCATAAGTTGTTTGTGTATTTTAGAGATTAAGCCCTTGTCAGTTGCATCATTTGAAACAATTTTCTCCCATCCTGTAAGTTGTCTTTTAGTTTTCTTTTTGGTTTCCTTTGCTGTTCAAAAGCTTGTCAGCTTGATTAGGTCCCATTGGTTTATCTTTACTTTGATTTCTGTTGCTTTGGGAGACTGACCTGAGAAAACATTTGTAAGGTTGATGTCAGAGAATGTTTTGCCAATGTTTTCTTCCAGGAGTTTAATGGTGTCTTGTCTTATATTTAAGTCTTTAAGCCATTTAGAGTTTATTTTTGTGCATGGTATGAGAGTGTGTTCTAATTTCATTGATTTGCATGCAGCTGTCCAAGTTTCCCAGCAGTACTTACTGAAAAGACTGTCTTTTTTCCATTTTAAGTTCTTGCCTCCTTTGTCAAAGATCAGTTGACTGTAGGCATCTGGGTTTATTTCTGGGTTCTCTATTCTGTTCCATTGGCCCGTGTGTCTGTTTTGGTACCAGTACCACACTGTCTTGATTACTGTGGCCCTGTGATATTTCCTGAAGTCTGGGAGAGTTATGCCTCCTGCTTGGTTTTTGTTCCTCAGAGTTGCTTTGGCGATTCTGGGTCTTTTGTTGTTCCATATAAATTTTTGGATTGTTTGTTCTAGCTCTGTGAAGAATGTCATGGGTAATGTGATAGGGATTGCATTGAATTTGTAGATTGCTTTGGGTAGTATGGCCATTTTTACCATATTGATTTTTCCGGCCCATGAGCATGGAATATCTTTCCATTTCTTTGTATCTTCTTTGATCTCCTTAATTAATGTTTTGTGGTTCTCTGCATATAAGTCTTTCACCTCCTTGGTCAGTTTTATTCCCAGGTATTTGATTTTTTTGGGAGTGCTGTTTTTAAAGGTAAAATATTTTGGTATTCTTTTTCTAATATTTCATTGTTAGTATACAGAAGTGCGATTGATTTCTGAAGGTTAGTTAACCTTATATCCTGCTACTTTGCTGAATTTGTTGATCAGTTCAAGTAATTTTGAGGTTGAGTCCTTGGGGTTTTCTATATATAGGATCATGTCATCTGCATAGAGTGACAGTTTTACCTCTTCTCTTCCTAATTGGATGCCTTTTATTTCTTCTGTTTATCTGATTACTGTAGCTAGGACTTCCAATATTATGTTGAATAATAATGGAGAGAGTGGGCATCCTTGTCTTGTTCCAGATTTTAGCAGGAAAGCTTTCAGCTTTTCTCCACTGAGTATTATGTTTGCCGTGGGATTTTCATATATGGCCTTTATTATGTTAAGGGATGTTCACTGTATTCCCACTTTGGTGAGAGTTTTGATCATGAATGGATGTTGGACTTTGTCAAATGCTTTTTCTGCATGTATTGAGATGATCATGTGGTTTTTAACTTTTCTTTTGTTAATGTGGTGTATGACATGAATTGGTTTGCATAAGTTGAACCATCCTTGTGCACCTGGGATGAATCCCACCTGGTCATGGTGTATGATCTTTTTGATATGTTGTTGGATTTGGTTGCCTAAAATTTTGTTGAGAATTTTTGCATCTATATTCATCAGAGATATTGGCCTATAGTTCTCTTTTTTCGTGGTCTCTTTGTCTGGTTTTGGAATTAAGGTGATGTTGGCATCATAGAATATCTTTGGGAGTGTTTCTTCTTCTTCAGCTGTTTGGAAAAGCTTAAGGAGGATGGGTGTGAGTTCCTCTTTGTATGTTTGGTAGAATTCACCTGTGAAGCCATCTGGTCCTGGACTTTTATTTGTAGGGAGTGTTTTTATGACATACTCAATTTCATTTGTAGTGATCGGTCTGTTCAGTTGATCTAATTCTTCTTGATTCAGTTTTGGCAGGGTTTAAGTCTCTAAAAGGTTGTCCATTTCTTCTAGGTTATCAAGTTTGTTGGCATGCAGTTGTTCATAGTATTCTGTCATGGTTTTTTGTATTTCTGTAATATCCATTGTGATTTCTCCTTTTTCATTTCTTACTGTGTTTATTTGGGTTTTTTCTCTCCTCTTCTTGATGAGTCTAGCAAGAGGTTTGTCAATTTTGTTTACCGTTTCAAAGAACCAGCTCTTGGTTTTATTGATTTTTTTCTATTGTTTTTTGAATCTCTTATTTTATTGATTTCCTCTCCGATCTTAATGATTTCTGTCCTTCTGCTGACTTTAGGGTGTTTTTGTTCTTTTTCTAATTCATTTAGGTGATGGGTTAGGTTGTTGATTTGAGATTTTTCTTCTTTTTTGAGGAAGGCCTGTAATGCTATAAACTTCCCTCTGAGCACTGCTATTGCAGCATCCCATAGATTTGGAGTGGTTGTGTCTTCATTCCCATTTGTCTCAAGGTATTTTTTTTATTTCCTTCTTGATTTCCTCATTGACCCATTCGCTTTTTAGTAGCATGTTGTTTAGTCTCCATGTAGTATGTTTTTTCTCATTTCCTTTTCTGTGGTTGATTTCTAGTTTCCTGCCTTTATTGTCAGAGAAGATACTTGAAATAATTTCTATACTCTTGAATTCGTTGAGGTTAGCTTTGTGTCCCAGTATGTGGTCTATCCTTGAGAATGTTCCATGTGCACTTGAAAAGAATGTATATTCTGATTTTTTTGGATGTAATGTCCTGAAAATGTCAGTTAGGTCTAACTTTTCTATTGTGTCATTTAGGATCTCTGTTGCCTTACTGATTTTCTGCCTAGAGGATCTGTCTGTTGATGTGAGTGGGGTGTTGAAGCCTCCTGCAGTTATTGTATTGCCATCTATTTCTCCTTTTATGTCTGATAGTACTTGTTGTAGGTACTTGGGTGCTCCAGTATGAGGGGCATATATATTGACAACTGTAATATCCTTTTCTTGAATGGATCCTTTAACCATTAAGTAGTGTCCTTCTTTGTCTTTCTTTACTGCTTTCATCTTAAAGTCTATTTTGTCTGATATTAGTATTACCACTCCTGCATTCCTTTCTTGTCTGTTGGCATGAAATATCTTTTCCCATTCCCTCGCTTTCAATCTATCTGTGTCCTTTGCCCTAAGGTGAGTCTCTTGTAGGCAGCAGATTGTAGGTTTTTGCTTATTTATCCATTCTAGCTAAATTTTTGAGCATTTATAATATCTCAGGTACTGTATTAAACATTTTACATATATCATATTATTTAATACTCATAGCAACCCTCTGGAATTGGTATTTTTTCCAAACATAATAAGGTTAGGTAACTTGCCCAAGGATACTCAATGGCAGGTAAAGGACATAAATCTAAGGCTGCCTTAATTGAAAGCCTATGTTTCCATTCTTAACTGTTGCATTATGTATGGATTGTATTTTATTTACAGGATTGATTCCCAGTGGTAGGGTCACAGGCTAGAAAGGAAGAATTTTAAATCCTGGCAGGATCCCAGTTGAAGCAAGAAGAAAGTGACTGAGTTTTCATGTACAGAAGAACTACATACATAAATGCTATTGGGACCCATAAAATGAGTTGTCATTCTTTAACTCAGAGTTTCTTTTGTAGTTATTTTTGCATGTAAAACAAAAGGTTTTATTTTAATTGGTATGTGAGTTTTCTAATTTATTATACTAAGTTTTCCATTCCACTATTATCATCCATAACATTCTTAAGAACAGTTTGTTTTGTGGTGGGAGGTATTTAACTTAATGATAATTTTTGCCTAGATGATTAAAAAAGTCTACATTATAATTTCTGCCATTTCCTGGAATATATGATCAAATTGCCAGTTTCAGTTATGTACCAAATATGTGTTGGTAGTCAGAGTGCTTCCTTTGTAACATTTTGTTCATTCTTAGTAGTTGATGGAGAAATAAAGTGTAACATACAGAATCCTGAATGAGGGTTATTTTCAGATGTCTCAGATATTGAAGTACATATTCAACATGAAGAGAAGCCTTTAGGTCTGAGTTTAGTCCTGAGGTGGGCCTATTTGGAAAATTTTATTCAGTTGAAACTAGTGTTGAATAAAGATCATAAGTTGTTTTGTTGGGACATAGATAACTTATGAATACTGGGACAGTTCAGAGAGTTTCCAAGCCATCCCATTAATGGTCTAGAAAAGGAACTGAGTTTTGCTTCTCTGATGTTTCTAGTTTAATCAGTAACCTCTGGCGTAGGAGTGTGAACAGAGATGATGATAGCTGGTAGATGGTTATTGCCCTTGTGCCATTTGTCTTAACAGATGACTGCAGTCTTAACAAGGTGATGGGAAGAAGTTGTATTGGAAACTAGATTTTTCTTTGTCTTATGGCTTTTGCACTTAAAAATAAGCAATGCAGTTTTCCAATAAAATTATTTTTGGTACTCTGAGTAATCTAGTCAACACATATTTGTGGGAAAGCTCAGCACTCTATCAAGTTTGGAAGATGTGCATATATTCTGTTTTATGGTCTTAATTCAGAGAAACTGCAGTGGGAAGGTAGAACCAAAAGATAAGCAGTCACTTTGGTGGATGAGCAAAAAGAAGGGTCAGGATTTGATACAAAGAAAAATTTTAAACAATACATGGTAACAGAGGTTAACTGGACTTATTGTGGTAGTCATTTTTCATTATATATGATTGCTGGATCACTATGTTATACACATGTAACAAATACAATGTTATGTCAAGTATAGTTCAATAAAAATATTTGAGACTTAATATATTGGAAAATGTCCCATGTACACTTGAGAAGAATGTGTATGCTCTTGTTTTAGGGTACAGTGTTCTGTGTATGTCTGTTAAATGTCAGTAATCTATTGTGTTGTTCAAGTCCCCTATTCCTTACTAGTCTTTTTCTGCTTGTTCTAACCATTATTGTGAGTAGAGTAGGGTATTGAAGTCTCCAACTGTTATTGTAGAACTGTCTTTTCTCTCCTCATTTCTGTCTGTTCCTGTTTCATATATTTTAATTGTCTTTGATTATGTGTGTAAATATTTATGATCATTATGTTGTCATGCTGTATTGAGCCTTTTATTAATGTTTAATGTTTTTCTTTTCCTTTATTGTTGAATCGTGTGTTTTTACCTATTCTGCCTATCTGTGTCTTTTGATTGCAGATTATAACCCATTTACATTTAAAATAATTACTGATATGGAGGGCTTGCTTCTGTCATTGTCCTCTTTGTTTTTTATGTGCTCTATAGCTTTTTTCATCCTTCATTTTTTTTATTCCTGCCTTTTGTGTATAGTTTTTTTTTTGTAGTGAAATGTTAAAATTCTTTTTAAATTTCCCTTTAGTTGTATTCTACAGCTGTTTTCTTGCTATGGGGATTACAGTTAACATCCTAAACTTATAATGGTCTATTTGACTTTATATTAATTTTACTTCTGTAATATACAAAGACTCTATTTTTTTTTTTATACCCTGTCCCCACCCCTTTGGTTGTTCATGTCCCCAAGTTACATTTTCATATATATTGCATGTCCAAACACTTCAACTAATAATTCTTTTAAATGCATTTGCTTTCTAAATTATGTAGAGAACAATATTTGGTACTACAAATCAAAGTTACATTAATACTAGCTGTATGCTAATACTTTTTTCCTTTAAATATATTAGTCTCTTAAATCATGTAGAAAAAAGTTCTTATAAATTATTGTTATAATAATATTATATTTATAATTGACCATGTATTTATCTTTATTGAGATTTCTTTTTGCTTCATATGCCTTTGAGTTAGTCTCTAGTGACCTTTCATATGATCTCTCAGGACTCCCTTGAGCACTTCTTGCAGGGCAGGTCTAGTGGTCACAGGCTCTCTCAGCTTCTTTTTATTTGGGAATGTCTTTATTTATTCCTTACCTTTGAAGGATTCTTTGTGGACAGTTTTTCTTTCTTTCTTTTATTTTTTCTTTTTTAAAAAGCATTTTGAATATATCAGCCTACTCTTCTGGCCTTCAAAGTTTCTGATGAGAAATCTGCTGATGGTCTTATTGAATAGCTCTTGATGGGATGATTTTTTCCCCCTGCTGCTTTCAAGATTCTTTCTTTGTGTTTGACTTTTGAAAATTTATGTGTCTTGGTGTGGGTCTTTTTGAGTTCATGTTACTTGTAACCCATTGAGCCTCTTGGATGTTTGTATTTATATCTTTCATCAAATTTGGGAAATTTTCAATCAGTATTTCTTCCATTATTCTTGCACCTTTCTTTGTCTCTTCTTCCTCACCTCTCATAATATGAATGTTGTTTCACTTGATGGTGTTTCACAGGTTCCTTACTCTCTTTTTTTTTTTTTTTTTAATTCTATTCCTTGGCTTTGATAATATCTTTTGTCCTGTCTTCAAGTTCATTGATTCTTCTGCCTGCCCAGATCTGCCTTTGAATCTGTCTAGTAAATTTTTTTTTTAAATTTTAGTTATTGTAATTTTCAGCTCCAGAACTTCTCTTTGGTTTCTTTTTAGGTTTTCTGTCTCTTATTGATATTTCCATTTTGCTCATACATCATTTTCTTGACTTTCTCTGAATTTTTTTTAACTTCTTTGAGCATCTTTAAGACAGCTTTTTGAACTTTTTTTCTAGTATTTATGTCATTAGATCTTTTTCAGGAGTAGTTTCTGTTTACTTTTTTCCATTGAATGTGTTATACTTTTCTGTTTCTTTCTGATTTTTCACCTTCCCTAGGGTTTCCTGTTTTTTGTTTGTTTGTTTTTGGTTTTATTTCTTTTTTGTCTTTTTAGGACTGCACCCACAGAATATGGAGGATCCCAGGCTAGGCATCAAATCAGAGCTGTGGCCACTGGCCTATATCACGGCCACAGCAATGCCAGATCTGAGCTACATCTTGTGACCCACACCACAGCTCACGACAATGCTAGATCCTTAACCCCCAGAATGAGGCCAGGGATCTAACCTGGGTTCTTATGGATACTGGTCAGATTCATTTCCACTGAGCCATGATGGGAACTCCTGTTTTTGTTTTCTTGATTGTTGTGGGCTGTTTCTGTGTTGAGGTGTAAACTTAATGTCTTCTCAGGTATTTTCTGATCCTTTACTTGGGCATGTGTGGTTACTTTCTAATTTTACCCATATATACAGTTTTTCTGTGGATTGAATACTTTATATTATCCCATAGGTGTCTTATATTTCCTTCCTTTTTTTTCTCTTTTGGCTTTCTGTATGCTGTCCTGACTGGGTGATTTCTATTATTCTACCTCTCAGGTCACTTATTTGTTCCTTTGAGTTATTCATTCTGCTATTCATTGCCTTTAGCCCAGCTTTTGTCTCAGTAAATGAGTTTTCTAATTTCTTGGTTCCTCTTTCTAGTTTCTAGTTCCTGTTTTTATAGCACTTTACACTTACGTCAATAGCCTTTCTTTGCTCCTGCAGTATATTCATTGATCTTTCAGTCTTTACACTGAAGATGTCTGTTTCATTGTTTATTCTTTCAGGGGAGTTCTCTTGGTCTTTTAACTGGGAGTGGTTCCTCTGCTTCATTTTACTTATATTTCTCCTATTCTCTAAGTTTAGGAGAAACAATTGTCCACTGTGGTCTTGAAGGGCTATGTATATATAGGAGTATCCCTGTGTAGCTTGTGTGGATTTAATATTTTTGGTGTGACGTCTGTTTTTAGTATGGATATCTGTTGCCATTAACCCCTGGATAATGGGTATGCAGGTGCCTGGTCTTGGGGTTCTTGGTGACAGTGGTGGCTCACATGTGCCCCAAGAGCATGTAATAGGAATAGAGGCAGCTCACCACTGCCTCAGAGGAAGAGTAGGGGCTATGTCTCATGATACCTTCTGAAGCCTGGTGGTGGCTCACAATCACTCCCAGAGTGTGAGAGGTGGCAGCTGTGCCTTACAACTGCTTCTGGAGCTCATGTAGACAGTGTCCTGCTGCCTGAGAGCATGTGCAAGGAACAAAGCTGTAAAGGCGCATCCTGCCCACCCCTGCCCTCATGCACACCCAAACAATGGTGTCTGGCCTTTAAGCCTGGGCTTCCACCATATACACCTTCATGCACTATGCTCATATCCCTTCAGGCTGTTTCTGCCAGGCAGCAGAAAGGAGAACGGGAGAGGTAAAAAGAGTACTACATCTTCCAGACAAATCACCTTAGGAACCTTCCAGAAAGTCTCATACATATGCCTTCGTGGCCAGTATTTACTCATTTTGCCATATTTAGCATAAATCATGTTGCCATTCCCAGCAAGGAAATGAAGATTTAAAAAACAACTGGGCACATTTCTACCCGCAAAAAGTGGGGTTTTATTGCAAAGAATAAAGATGGGAAAGAATGCTAGGTAGATAACTAGCATTTTTAGCACTGTAGTGGTCTGGCTGTAGAGTTTCAATATTTCTTATGTCTGGGATTAGTAAAATATGCCAACCTTTTTTTTTTCTATTCTTAATATAAAATTACTGTTTAGATTCTTTAAAGAGAGTATTTGTAATTAAATTTGTAATGAAATAATATATGTGTTAAGTATGTTTGGTTTTCTCTATTGTTTTTCTTATGAAGAACCTGAGGTCTCATTTAATCAGTGAAGTCAAGTTACTATCTCAAGGTCACTTAACTAGATCTCTTGAATTGTGTACTTTTTCATTTTGTGACATGATCCTGAAAATGTTAGAATAGCAAAAGATAAATGAAATAGAAACAAATTTTAAAAGTTTCATATATGGGCATGTATATTTTAGATTTTCCCTTATAGATTTTCCATTTCATTAGAGTGCATTTTGCAAGTCCATAAAGTCTAGATGGTGGCAGATAAAGATTTGAAACATACTTTTTCTATAATTATTCACTTCTCCAGCCTTCAATTCATGACTACCTTTTTTCTTTCATTTCTTATCATATGGGTGTTGTTTTTTCCATGTGTCCTGACTCAAAGGCAGACTTGGTAACCATATTTTGTACCACCCCCATACTGATATTAGAGTCCAGAGATAGCCCATAAAGGGATGCATTCTTATCATTTACTGAGATTATCACTTATTGAATTACTTATCATTGTGGAGATTACTAAATCATGGAATATGTAGCAAAAGAAGTAGTGGGAGGAAAAATTTCAGGTTTCATTTCTGTTACTGTAGCTTTTTTGTTCCTCAGAACATTCTCCTCCTATTAATGCTTCTCAATATACATGTGTACTCACCATCACACCTGAATATGAAGGCGTTTTTCCATCTACTGAGAGAAATCTCTACCATTGTTTGGAATATATTGCTGCAAATGTCTTCTACAGGATATCTTTCAGACCGTAGACAAAGAATGTTGGATTTGGTCTATGCTGCTCTCATTTATAGTGGAGGAGTCAGTCCAGAAAAAGTGCTTCAAAGCTAGAAAGATTGAATTTGGATATTAGCTATTTTTATTCCTTTTTGTGTACAATTTCCTAATTTGAAAAATGATGAGAATTTTGTCTCAAGAGATAATGTAAATACACTTATTGATATATGTAAAAAACACAACATATGGCCAGGACTTAGTAAATTGAGCTGAATGACTAAGTGATTGAAATTCAACTTTTTTTCTATTCATGAGAAATTGCTTCTGCTCAACCCTTGTGTATTTCTATACCACTTTTATTGATCTTATCACATACACCATGTATTGTGTCATTTCTCACTACATGCCATGATTGTGGAGTATAGTGCTAACAGATTGTGATTAAAAGCAGTGCTCTCTGGAATGAGCCTTCCTGGGTTCACATCCTGGTCCTACTAACAATTCCTCCCTTAAATAATCCCTTGGATTATTTATTTACTTATTTTTAGCATTTTAATAATTAAATATCAGTGCAATCAGTGATATTTAATTAAATACATTTGCAATGTTGTACAACCATCAACATTATCCATTTACAGAACTTTTTCATCAGATACAAACAGAAACTCTATCCACTGAGCAATAATTCCTTGTTACCTATTCTCCTATCCCATGATAACCTCTATTTTACTTTATGTCTCTATGAATTTGCCTAGTCTAGTTACCTCACATAAGTGGAATTATATGATATTTGTTCTTTGGTGTCTGGCTTATTTCACTTAAGCATAATATTTCATCCATGTTGTAGCATACATCAAAATTTACTTTTTATGGTAATATTTTGTTATACATATAGCACTTTAAAATCCATTGGAGTTCCCATTGTAGCTCAGCGGGTTATGAACCCAGCTAGTATCCATGATGATGTAGGTTCAATTCCTGGCCTTGCTCGGTGGGTTAAGGATCTGGCGTTGCTGTGAGCTGTGGTGTAGGCCATAGTTCTGACTTGGATCCTTTGTTGCTGTGGCTGTGGTGCAGGCCAGCAGCTGCAGCTCTGATTCAACCCCTAGCCTGGGTACTTCGTAAGACCTAAGTATGGCCCTAAAAGCAAAAAAAGAAAAAAAAATCCAGTCATCTGTTTTTCTTTTTGGCTGTGGTTTTAATTTGTAGCTTCTCATTTTATTTCAATGGGAAGAAATGAAAACACTTATAAAAAATGATCTAGGGCTTGGATTTCCAGCGCTCTTTAGAAATTCTAAAAATTGTTTTAATTCCTTGTTTTTTCACAATTATGTTGGTCTCATGTATACAACATAGTGATTCAAAATATTTGTAGCTTATACTCCATTTATAGTTGTTATGATATATTGGCTATATTCCCTGTGATATAAATATATCCTTGTAGCTTATTTTATAGTTTGTACATATTAATCCCTTACTGCTATCTTGCCCCTCCTCCTTTCCCTCTCCCCACTGGTAACCACTAGATTTTTCTCTGTATCTGTGAGTCTATTTCTTTTTCTTAAATTAATTTACTTTTTTAGATTACACATATAAGTGATAACATACAGTATTTGTCTTTCTGCGTTTGACTTATTTCACTAAGCATAATGCCCTATAGGTCTATTCATGTTGTTGCAAATGGCAAAATTTTATTCTTTTTCCTGGTTGATTAATAGTCCAGTGTGTGTGTGTGTATGTGCATGTGCATGTCTTTGTGACATCTTTATCTATTCATCTGTTGATGGACACTTAGGTTGCTTCTGCATCTTAGCTACTGTAAGTAATGTTGCTATGAACATTGAGGTGCATGCATCTTTTTGAATTAGTGTTTTTGTTCTCTTCTGATATATATCCAGGAGTGGGATTGCTGGATCATGTGGTAGGTCTGTTTTTAGGTTTTATTTCCTATAGTGGCTGCACCAATTTATATTCCCACCAATGGTGTGAAAAGGTTCCCTTTTCTCCACATCCTCACCAGCTGTTGTTTGTGTTTTTTGTTTTTGGTTTTTTTTTTTTGCTTTTTAGGGCTGCACTCAAGGCGTGTGTAAGTTTCTAGGCTAGGGGTAGAATTGGAGCTGGAGCTGCCGGCCAATACCACAGTCACAGCAATGCAAGATCCGAGCTGCATCTGTGACCTACACCACAGCTTATGGCAACACCGGATCTCCGATCCACTGAGTGAGGCCAGGGATCGAAACTGCATCCTCAAGGATACTAGCTGGTTTTATTTCCACTGCACCACGATGGAAACTCCTATTTGTGTTCTTTTTGATTTTAATAGGTTTAAGGTATAGCTCATTGTGCATTTTATTTGCAGTTCTCTTATTATTAGCAGTGTTGAACATCTCTTCATGTGCCTGTTGGCCATCTATGTCTTCATACATACATACAACTATATTTCCATTTTGTTGATTCTAAGTCTAGTTTCTTTTGAACCATTCAAGTGTTTATTTTTGTGATATTAATGCTTACCT
Organism: Catagonus wagneri; assembly: GCA_004024745.2. NCBI lineage: Eukaryota > Metazoa > Chordata > Mammalia > Artiodactyla > Tayassuidae > Catagonus > Catagonus wagneri. Next base: position 24,434,762 of record PVHT020000066.1, read on the forward strand.
GGAACCTAGAAGAGAGCAAGGGTGATATAAAGTGAGGGTACAGGCTTGATCCACCCCCAATAAGTTCACAGTATACATTCAAGCATTACTTATATTTTATGTAAATATCTGCATTTATAGAACTATCTTGAGATAATAACTAATATGTGATTTCAGTTTTGCCTAACCTTCATTCCACCATCTGTAGGGGTAAAGAGAAAGTCTCATAGCTCAATGTGCTTCTCTTAAGATTTCTACCCTTTCTTCCTCTCAGTGGTCACAGAAAGTACTTATTCCTTAATTTTCCATTGACTTCAGTCACAAAAGACCTTCAAGTCTAGCTTATTCTTGTGTGTGTGTGTGTGTGTGTGTATGTGCACATGTGCGTATGCATGTCTGCATTTTTTCTAGCTTTGATATATAATTAGTATTTAACACTATGTAAATTTAAGATATACAATGTGATGATATGGAAAAATATTACAAAATGATTACCGTAATAATGTTAGTTAACACATTTATCATCCAGTTCATTCTTTATAACCCTTACTGTCATTTCTTTATGGCTCCATACATTCCCCCAATCATTCCTCCCACATGGACTCCATCACGAGCAAAATTTCCTAAAATCTCAGTCTCATCTCTGGTCCTCCATTCTACCACTTTAGATGAAACCTAGATCTTCCCGGAGAACACTTTCTCCTTCATTCAGTAAGTTGGTTTTATTTTCTTCATCCTTAATTCATCTTATTGCCACTTTTGAATAATTTTCTAAACTCCCCATAACATTTAGCTTTAGGGCTTATGATATTGTATTTTACTGTCACCTCTTGACTCCATACACTTTCCCATATTTTTCTGCATTTCTCTATTTTTCTTTTTCTTTTTTCTTTTTTTTGTCTTTTTGCCTTTATGTAGAGCCGCACCCGTGGCATATGGAGGTTCCCAGGCTAGGGGTCTAACAGGAGCTGTAGCCGCCGGCCTTCGCCATAGCCGCAGCAAGGCGGGATCCAAGCCGCGTCTGCAACCTACACCACAGCTCACGGCAACGCCGGATCCTTAACCCACTGAGCAAGGGCAGGGATCGAACCCGCAACCTCATGGTTCCTAGTTGGATTTGTTAACCACTGAGCCACGAAGGGAACTCCTCTATTTTTCTTTATAGCAAAAACTCCTCAAAAAGAATGGCCTGTACTTGATATTTCCATTTGTCTTCCTAGTCTCTCTTAAACTTGCTCCAATCAGGCTTTCTTCCCCACCACTTCAACGAAGTTCTTGTCAAGGCCATCAGTGGCCTCCATCTTACCAAAGCACTGGTCAGTTTTTCTCATTCAACATCTTACTTGCCCTTGGCAGCAATTTGCACAGTTGATTATGTCTTCTACCTTTTGAAACATTTTTGTCACATGGCTTCTTGACACCATTCTCTCTTGAGTCTCCTCCTAACCATTGGCTGTTTTATCTTAGTTTCATTTTTCTTGGTGCCTCCTCATCGTCCTGTTCTTTAAGCATCTGAGTTACCTAGGATTCAGTCTTTGGAAATTTTTCCTATCTACTGATTCCCTAAGTCATCTCATTCAGTTTAGTTGCTTAAAGTATCATCTAAATGCTGATGATTCCCACATTTACACCTCAAGCCTCGACTTCTCTACTAAATTGCATACTTCCATATAAAAGCTCCTACTCAGTAACTCCATTTGGATGTCTAATAGGCATCCCAAACTTACATGCTCAGAAATAAACTCTTGATTTTTCAAACATGTTTCTCAGTAAATAAAAACTCCATTGTTCATGCTGTTTAGGCCCAAAACCTTGAAGTCATTCTTAATGCTCTTTCTCTCACAATCCATGTCAGGTTCATTATCTAATGTAAATTTTGATGGTTAGCTATTCTCATTGCTTCCACTTGTATACTTCTTCATTAATTTTCCAGGCAGTGTCCAGAGTTATTCTTTAAAAATGTAAATCAGCTTGAGATTTTCTGGTGGTTTCCTTCCTTTCTGCCTTAAACTAAACCTGAGGTTCTTACACTGGTCTTTAAGGCTGTCCATGATCCCCTACCTCCCACACTGTTACATACCTGTCCCTGTTCACTCAGTTCAAACCATACCATTTGCTTTGCCTTTACTAACCAACCCCAACGTACTCCCACCTTAGGACCTTTGCTTTCGCTGTTGCTTCTTCTTGGAACTCATTTTCTTCAGTTATCTGCAAGGCTCACAGTCCCTTATTTCCTTCAGGTGTTTGCTCAAGCACCTTGCAACGAGGCCTTTCCTGACCACCCTATCTAAAATAACCACGCCCTTTATTCCTCTGTCCCCTTTATTTATTATACTTCATTTTTCTTCATAATGTTTTTGAATAAACATATACTAACATATATATGTGTATATAGTTTTGTATGAATATATGTCTGTACACACATATGTATATGTTTGTGTGTGTATGTACATATGTGTACTTTTAGCAAGCACTTATTTAACACCACTTGTCAAATATTAACTTATTTATTCCTCGTCAAAACTATAAGAAGTAGAGCATTAAGTTCTGTCATTACCACTACTTTATAGAAGGGGAAATTGAAGCATGTTGCTGTTAAGTACATTGTCGATGGTCAAACAACTGGTAGTGGCATACCTGAAATTTAAACCTATCTTCTTCTGTTGTGCACATTATCATTATGCTCTGCTGCCTCCTTGGATAGGATTCAGTATATATGTGTATATTCTGTGACTATCAATGATGAAATTCAGTGTTTGGTAATAACAAGTTGAAAAAGTATAAACTTTTATATTCATTCATGCAGTATTGACTATAAATTGATAATGTGTAGTAAGCTATTACTGTCCAGTTTCACACTTTCTTAAAGTTTTATTTATCCTAATTTCAGTACTTATTAGTTAAATGGCATTTGACAAGTTACTTAATTCTCTGATCCATAGTATAATCAGTTTATAAATAATGACAATGATTCCTACCTAAGAGTGTTTTGTGGGATTTTTTTTTTTCTTTTTAGGGCCACACCTTTGGTGGCATATGGAGGGTTCCCAGGCTAGGGGTAGAATCAGAGCTATCGCTGCCGGCCTACACCACAGCCATAGCAATGCAGGATCCCAGCTGTGTCTGTAACCTCCACCACAGCTCAGGGCAATGCTGGATCCGTAACCCACTGAGCAAGGCAACCTCATGGTTCCTAGTTGGATTCGTTTCCGTGTGCCATGATGGGAATTCCTGTTTTGTGGGATTTAAAGGAAATAATACATGTGAAAGCACAGTGTCTGGCCCCAGATATCAGTTCATGTTAATTGAGGTGATGAAGTAAAAATGAACAACTGTGGGAATACCTGCAGTCGTTTTCCTACGAATAATGCTGTATTCTTTTCAGAATGAAGATTGGTAGAAGTAATGTTTCTTTGAGATTTACAGTATAAGTCGGAGCTAGGAAGGTTTTTTTTTTTTTTTTTTTTGTCTTTTTGCCTTTTCTAGGGCCGCACCCGGGGCATATGGAGGTTCCCAGGCTAGGGGTCTAACAGGAGCTGTAGCCGCCGGCCTACGCCACAGCCACAGCAACGCGGGAAGCGAGCCGCGTCTGCGACCTACACCACAGCTCACGGCAACACCGGATCCTTAACCCACTGAGCAAGGCCAGGGATCGAACCCACAACCTCATGGTTCCTAGTCGGATTCGTTAACCACTGAACCACGATGGGAACTCCAGGAAGGGTTTTAACATTAGATTTGAAAGAACTTTAGAACTAAACATGTCATTTCTGTTCTTTATAATACCTTTATGCTGTCTTACACCATCTAGGCATTCAATTAAGTCAAATGAATCAAAGCCTTCTATATATGTTTGGTCAAGTACTTGATTAGAATTCGACAAAGGACTTTTGTCATATCATTAGTGATTGTTTTGTTACTGCTCAGAAAAACTAACGCAGGCAGAAAATTCCTTGTTGAAATAATTTTTATAGTTATTCATATGAAAAGGGATTAGAAATTTTATAACTATTGGCTTAAATAGAAAACCATATAATATTCCTAGTCTTAGATTTAAATATGACATTTTTTGCTCACATTATAAGAAAATGTGGATATAAGGAAGTTCCAGTATAAGAATTTCATACAAATTGAAATAGTTCTTTACAGGTTCTCTTTGCCCTTGCCTGTGTCCCAAGCTTTCAAGTGTTGCCGAAGGAAAACAGAGGCCATCTACCAGTTTGTAGGGCAGAAGGTAATGTTTTCTCTCTACACATGTGTGCCAGGATGTATAGTATGTACACACACACACACACACACACGCACACACCCTTTAATACTGGAAATGAGCTAGTTATATTTTCAGTTATTTCTTAGCATATTTTGTAATAAAACTTTTAGCTTTTGAGGAATACTTTATACACTATAAGATTTTTGTATGTGTTAGCTTTTAGTTAATAAAAGGATATGATATAAACATTGGCCAGGATTAGTAAGAGAAAAAAATTGTGGAATTCCTATTGTGGTCAGTAGGTTTAAGAACCTAACTAGAATCCAGGAGCATTGCAGGTTCGATCCACTGCCCTGCTAAGTGGGTTAAGAATTTGGCATTGCCATGAGCCACAGTGTAGGTCAGAGACACAGCTCAGATCTGGTGTTGCTGTGGCTATGGCATAGGCTGGCAACTACAACTCCCACTTGGCCCCTAGCCTGGTAACTTCCATATGCAGTGGGTGTCGCCCCGCCCCTACAAAAGACAAAAAATTGTGTTGTGGATGGATGGTTAAATAAATATCTCTGATATTTTTAGTAGTTGTTTAACTTTGGAAAAAAATATAACAATGAAAACAAATTACTCATTCTGGTAATGGAATTTATTTTTTTTTAAGAGAAAAAACTGTTGGAAGAGAAGAAACTAGAATATCTCTAAAGGTTCTTCTGGTATAATGTTTTTTACATTTGCTTATTTGTGTTGATGTATTTACTTTTTATGCATGTATAAATTATTATAGGTATTTTATATATATATATGCATATATATATATAATGTTTCTAAATACAATGACTGCCGTAAATATTCCTTTTCATAATAATTGTGAAGAAAACTTTTTTCTATATTATAATCCTATTATACAGGTCAAGTTATATAACACACATACACACACTCATATTTCTCCTTATCTTAAAATTAATAAATCTTGTCAAGATTTGAAATAATAATCGCAACAACTACAAACCCTGCCAAATACTTTATATACTTTATTTTGCTGAATTCTCACAAAATGCCGTGAAGTAGGATTCTGAAAGCAATCTCAGAGCCACTCTCATATTAAGGGAGAGGGTTAGCAATATTATATTCTCTTAGCTACACAAAGGCTCAATAAATAAGTGATGCTTGCTTTTATTTTAATATACCAGTTTTGTATCTGCACTCCATTTTATTTTTGAGAGCATGCTCAATTGATAACCATAATTATAATTCTTGTAATCATAGTATAATGTGTTCCCTAACCTCAAAAGTAATCTGACTGTGGACCAGTTTTAATATTGGTTTAAATTAGGGATGCCTCTCTTATTTTGAATCAACTATATGTTTATTCTTTTAATCACAATGACTAACCAAGGAATATAGACAAGTAAGAAGTGGTTCACATATAATTTTATTTCCAATTAAATTTTGTACCCCCAAGTATTTAGGTATTACCTGTTGTTTTCAGCTTTCTGATGCTGCTGATTTTCCTTCAAAACCTAAACCATTCTGAACCCAAGGCATGGTTTGACTTGCTGCATGTTGGCTGTCAGCATAGAAGCTTGCTTGTAACTGAAGCCAAGCCACCATAGAGAAAAATATATGAGTGTTTCATGGAAAGGCTTTTCATTTTCACCTCAGGACGGAGGTTATAGATTGGTGATGATGTCCCTCTGGTTTATAATGTCCCTCTGGTTTAATCCACCCATGTCATGGTCCCAAAGAGTCTTCTCCAGGATAAATTCCGTTAGATGTAAAACAAAAGTCAAATTTGTTCCTAAAAAAGGTTAGAAACATTCAAGAAGCAAGCAGGATTCCTAAATAAAGGAATTTCAACCTAAAATTTTGCTGTAGTGTTTCTTTCCCTCAGTAAAATCATTCAGCTATTTTACTGAAGGATAATGATTATAATATTAGTATATTATATTCCTGTGAGAAGGAAATATTATTGCATGGCAAGTGCAAGGTAGACTTTTGGGGATTCATCTAAAGATATGCCATAACAGAGTCTAATAAATATTAGAGAGCAATTAAATCATTCCTTTACTAGATATTGAGCACCTATTTTATATCAAGCATTGTGCTTGTCACTGCAATTACAAAGTTGATGAAGATATGTTCTCAGCTTATAATCAGGGGAGACAGACAAATTTATATGTGATTATAGTGCAGTGCATGAATCACAATGATAAATGTATGCTTAAGGTGCTATGGGAGTATAGAAAAAAGATATCTGTATAATCATTAGATAAAAATGGAGGGAGTTCCCGTCGTGGCACAGTGGTTAATGAATCTGACTAAGAATCATGAGGTTGCGGGTTTGATCCCTGGCCTTGCTCAGTGGGTTAACGATCCGGCGTTGCCATGAACTGTGGTGTAGGTTGCAGACATGGCTCGGATCCTGCGTTGCTGTGGCTGTGGTGTAGGCCGGCGGCTAACAGCTCTGATTAGACCCCTAGCCTGGGAACATCCACATGCCGCAGGTGAGGCCCTAAAATGACAAAATGGCCAAAAAAAAAAAAGGAGGATGTCATGGAACTTGTCTGAAACAAGGTAATCCTTAAATTCTAAGGGATACGTAAAAGTTTGTTTTTAGATAGAGGGAAAACTGAAATTCTTAAGATTTAAGCGTATTTATAAACTTTGCCTCTGCCCTACCATTTGTTTAGTTACTGAAATTTTAAATTATGAAAATAACTCAGGTATGTACAATAAAATATATTTTAAGAAAAGTTGTATTGTCAAGTTGTGATGGGATTATGCTTTGTCAAAAAATAAATTTTTGTCTGATTATTACAATGAACTCAGGTAAACTTGCTTTCCCAGAATTAAAGAATATTTGGTTGCAAAATCTGTTTTGTTTAGCAGAGAAAAATCTCATATAGGCATTGTTGTCTCTCTGTGGCTCTTGCAATCTGATTCTCCAAAGGCCAACCCCCCAGCTGCTAATTTCATAATCTCTTTAGTGTCTCTGTTGCTCACTTGGCATATTGCAGCCTTGTTTGTCTTCTGCCTAATGTGGCATGAGCATAGCCTCTGGCAGTTCGCTTGGTAGAAACTCAGGCTTTTTCACAGCTGAAAGTAGACTAACTGTTTACCTTGCATATAAGAAATTAGCTGTATCTATGATAATACAACTTTCTTGAAAATCTTAGTAACACAAGAAATAGAACACGTGGTTTTAGTATCCAGTACATAGATATGGCCATTTATTTTGACAACTGCTGTGGTTACTGTTGAAGCAATCTGGACTGGAGACAAATGGCATTAGAGGTTGCCAACTAATTCTTTTTAAAAGAACTCATTTTCTACACAGGAGTCTCTGTAATTGGCCTTCATTTTGATGAACAATTTAAGATGAAGGGATTATGGCCAGAAAAAAAAATTAAGATGAAGGGATTATTTTTCTCAGTTAATATGTTATTTTTTGTACTGAGGTTGAATTTCAAAGACTTGTGAAGTATCTATATCAAATGCCTCCATATATGACCTTGTCCCAGTGTTGGAAATTTAAATGCACTTGAAGAGATCCAAGGTGTGTTTTGAGTTTAGATGTGTTTCTAAATTTCTCTGGGCCCGTTTCAACACCTGTAACATTGTAGATGGTGTTGGGTGCCAGAATAAGCTCTAAAGTCGTCTAACAGTCTGTGATTGTGTTTTTAGGGACAAGTTTATGGAACAAGTTAAATTTATATTTTCCTAAGGCTCAGAAAAAGAACTCCGTATGAATGAACTTACTGTGATTTAGTGGAAAGAGCAGGGGCCTTTGAAATCAAATCTGAGTTAAATTTTATAACTTTGTGATGTTGGCCTAGTTATAAAATGGGAACAGTAGGATTATTGTGAGGATTAAATGAAATAATATATGGAAGTCTTATTATTAATTATTATTAACTTCTTAATTTGTGGCTGGCATAAATTCAGTGCTCAAAATGTGGGTTTCTTCCCTTTTTCTTTCAGTTTCAAGTGTTTTAGGCATTTGAGGAATGAAGGACAGTGAGCTGTCTGTGGTCCTGAGCTTTTCTGTGTCCAAGCCTTCTCTGATCTACTGTTCCCTAATAGCCTTTTAATCCATATTTCTGCCCTTGTATGTTGTATGCTATGATATTCTCTGATTCTTGTTGCTGAAGATATTGCTGGATCTTGCCTATTTTCTGTTAATTATGTTGACTCTTACCTATCTGAGTGCAGGTTATAAATATGCTTGGTCATAATCCAGAGTAACCTTGACAGAGTTTATAGAAGAAAAAAGTGAAGAATTCAGATATGTAAGAATCAGATGGAAGAGTCAATTAAAAGAGGGCTGAAAGGCTGATTTAAGAGACTGATGGAAAAATAAGCCCAAGGGAAGATAATATTTTGAGGCAGGAGGTCAAATAAAATTATTGGTGTATCTCTCACATTACAGCCATAAAATCTTTGTGGGCAGGAGTAATATTTAATTTGTTAGTGTACCTTTAGTATTTATCCGATCACCTGGTACTTAGTGGGAAATATTTGATATATATGTGTATATGAGTATATACATGTATATATATATATATACATATATATATTTTAATGTATATATATATATATATATATACACACACATATTTTTAATGAATACACACACAAACACATATATATTTTTAATTAATGAATGTGTCTGGTGTCTTTTCCCTGCCACCATGCATATCTCATGTTTGGCAGGTATTCAGTAATTGTTAATGAAATTTGAATTTTTCAGAGTTCCCATCATTGCGCAGTGGAAACGAATCTGACTAGGAACCATGAGGTTGCAGGTTTGATCCTTGGCCTTGCTCAGTGGGTTAAGGATCTGGCGTTGCCGTGAGCTGTGGTGTAGGTTGCAGACGCGGCTTGGGTCCCACGTTGCTGTGGCTGTGGCATAGGCCGGCAGCTGTAGCTCCGATTTGACCCCTAGCCTGGGAACCACCACATGCAGCGAATGCGGCCCTAAAATGACAAAAAAGACAAAAAAAAAAGCAATTCGAATTTTTGGGACCTAAGGATCCAGAATTGCATTGCATGCCTTTATTCTCATCCTTTGTGTTTTCTGACCTCTAAAAAGGAGTACATAACTCTTTAAGAGGTCAGGAGTGAAAATGACTATTTCTTCATATTTGGGAATGTACTTAGTGCTTGAGACTGCTAATCAGACCCCATGTGAAACTCTTCTCCTGATATTCAGGTGTGATACTATTGTATCTTTCTCTCTGTTCCTTATTAGTGTCATGTGTGCACCCTATATATTTTAACCGTACTTCTCACAACTCTGATTTGTTAGCTCTGTGTAGTACTCAATAAATTATATATGGTGATCACAATTATAATTATTACAAGAGTGTGTACTTCTTATATGCCAAATATGGCCAGTTATTTGTCAGTGTTCTAGGTGCTTCATCTGTTTTTCTTTTTAATTCTTATAAAAATCTGTGAGGTAGATGGTATTAATCCCTATTTTACAGTTGTCAAAAACTGTGGCCAAAAGAATTTAGGTAACTTTCTAAAGGTCACATAATTATAAAATGGCAAAAGCAGAAAGTGGAAACATAGATCATTTTGACTCCAAAGTCATTTCTCTTTCCACTGTTTTACACTATGTCATGCAACTGGTAGCTATAGAAATAGCAGTCTTAACACTTTTAAACAAAAGTATCTCTAATCCAAGGCTTCTTCAGGTTTGTACTACAGCTGAAGAGTCTGCAGAGGGTACCTAACTATTTGCATGTGGGTTTAAAGTGCAGCTGTCAGTCTTTAATAGTATATATCAGAGCAGTGTCTCAGGGAAGAATGCTATTCTTATCCTGCTGAATTGGAGGAGTTTCCCAGGAGACCACAAGCACATTCTGACATGAGCTTTCAGGTGCCCACTTTCATCCTCTGGATCTGCTCTGCTCTGTTCTCTGGGAATCAAAATGTGATTAGGCATCAGTGTGATATTTTCTGCATGCCAGGCATAGGAACAGTGTTGGAAGAACTCTGCCATCTTTTTTCCTTGAATTTCTAAAACCTCTTGACATTAGCAGGTGCTGGCTTTGGCAGTTAGAACTAATATATCAATATTTCAACAAGATATTAAGACTATTTAACATCATTTAACTTCATTTGTTCTTGTCAGTTATTTATTCGACCCATTCCCTGTCCCCAGTTATTGAGCAAACATTTATTACACCCCTTCTTATGTACCAAACCAATTAAGTAAAATCATAATGCACAGCAAGTCCTAGCTTACTCAAGTCTACTTTTTAAAATTAAAGAAATTTTTCCATTATAGCTGGTTCACAGATTTCTGTCCATTTTCCAACTGCACAGCGTATATATGTAATGTAATCTATATATGTATGTGTAACCCGGTTACACATACATATATAGATTCATCACAAGCGATTAGACATAGTTCCTGGAGCTATACAGCAGGTACACTAGCACATTTGCAGGTACCTTTAGAATCCTCTTTTTATCTTTAATTTTTGCCATTTTTAATATAATATGCCTTGGTGTGGGTCTGTTTGGGTTCAACTTGTTTGGGGCCCTCTGTGCTTCCTGTATCTTGATGTCAGATTCCTTCAGATTTGGCAAGTTTTCATACATAATTTCTTCAGATATGGTTTCGATCCCCTTTTCTTTTTCTTCTCCTTCTGGAATTCCTATTATGTGTAGATTGGGCCGCTTTATATTATCCCATAGATCTCTTACATTGCTGTCATGTTTTTTCATTTTGTTTTTCTGTTTGCTGTCCTGATTGCATGATTTCCATTATTCTATCTTCCACGTCACTAATTTGTTCCTCTGCATTATTCAAACCTCTTTATTGCCTTTAGCTCAGTTTGCATTTCTGCATATGAGTTTTCTAGCTTTTCTTGGGTTCTCCTTATATTTTCTTGTTCCTTTCTAAGGGAATCTGCATTGCTGTTTGCATCTTCTCTTAATTCTTTGATATTCAGCCTTAATTCCTCAAGTATTTTCACTGCCTCCCTTCTGAACTCCATTTCTGTCAAACTGCATAGGTCTATTTCATTGTTGATTGCTTTAGATGACTTCTCCTGTTACTTTAACTGGGAATGGTTTCTGAGCTTCTTCATCTTGTTTGCGGTTTTCTTTTTCTGTGAGTTTGGGGATGCCACACTGTAGTCTTGTAAGGCTACTTCTAGGCAAGAGCACCCCTTTGTATTTTTTGGTGGGGTTACTATTTACTTTTGGTGTGGGAGTTTGAATATTTGGTGTTTCTTTCTTCAGTGTGAGCAGGCTGTTATCTCAATGGTGCTCTGAGTGTTTTTAGGGAGAATGAAACTAAGACTAGGGCCAACAGTTGGTGCCTGGTCTCTGGGCTCTCAACTGCAGTAAGGACCTGCAGGAAGGTGGCACTGGCTACTCCTAGTTGCAGGGCCCTGGGAAGTGGTAATGAACTCTAGGCAGTTCTAACAGGTATCCAGAGCAATTGGCAGTAGCAGCAGGGATGTGTGAGTTCCCAGGGGAGTGAGAGCCACTATGGCTAGTGTTTGATTGCAGAGTCATCCTCTGAGGTGATTGGAACCACGGGTGGTACCTGTTCAGGGACACCTAGTGTTTGCGGGCCATGATTGTCTTTAGAGCCAGTGATAACTGAGGTGGTTTCCCCCCTCCACCTGTAGACCATGTGTGAAGCAACCTGTCTCACTTAGCCCACATAGGAGGTGCTGTAGAGGGTGTTCCTAGTTGCAGGGTCCTGGGAAATGATAGAGATCAGGGATATGGGTACTGCCCAAAGCACTTAGCAGTGGGAGCAGCAGGGTTGATGTGTTTCCAGGAGTGCAAGAGCACCCACAAGTGGTATTCATCCCTAATGCCCTCCTCTGTAGTGCCTTTGGGGTGACTGGGGCTGCAGGTGATGCCTATTCACAGACTCCTAGTGGCAATGTCATTCCCATCTCTGGAGTGAGAGATAACTGCAGTGGTTTGCCTCTGCCTCCTGTAGACAATGCAGGAAGTACCTCGTCCTGCTTAGCCCCATAGGATGTCGTGCACGAGGTGCTCTTAGTTACAGATTTCTGGGAAGGGACAAGCGTCTGGGCAATGCCCAGAACGTTTGGCAATGGTGGGTGTGCTCCCAGGGGAGCAAGATCAACAGCAGGTGGTGTTCCATCGTAATGTCCTTCTCTATGGTGCCCTTTGAGGTGGTTGGGGCTCCAAGTGATTTTTGTTCAGGCGTCCCCTGTGGCGGTGGATTATGCTGTCCTCTGGAGTCAGGGATAACTGTGGTGGTTTACTCCTGCCCCCTGCAGGCCACCAGGAAGCACCCTGTCCCACTTTGACCACAAAGGAGATGCTGCACCAGCTGCACCTAGTTGTATCCACTTGGGAGGGGATAGCAAAGATGTGTCTGGGCACTTCCCTGAGGGTTTGGCAGTGGCAGCTGCAGGGTGCGTGTGTTCCCAGGGGAGTGATAGCAACAGCCTCTGGTGCTTGGTAGGCCCTGTGTCATAGTTAGCCCTCTGATGCCCTTAGCCCACGCTAGAGGTGTCTGGTCACTGGTTGCCTGCACAAGAAGTGCCCAATCTCCAGTACAGGAGTAAAAGTCTTATGGATGGTTGTGCTGGAGATGCCGGACCATTGTGGACAAGCAAGCGGCCTCCATTTTGTAGGCAGTCTGCGCCCCAGGAAGTCTGGTCTGCCACGGTCTAGCAAGCTGCTTCCTATCTCAGGTGAGCTGTACCCAGAGATGCCTGATCGGCAGCAGGCTAGGAAGTGGCTTCTGGTCGTGTGGCCTGGGCGGGGTGTGTCTGGAAGACGCCGGGGCAACAGTGGTCTAGCAAGTGGCCTCCAGCTACCCAGCTACCATGGTTTGCACTTGAGTCGCCCTGCCCTTTGCAAGAACTCCTCCAGCTGCTGGAGGTTTGCACTTAATCCAACCCACTTTCTGCACTTGTGTTGCCCCACCCTTTGCGAGCTAGCCTCCAGCTGCTGGGGGTTTGCACTTGACTTGCCCCACCCTCTGCACTGGTTCAAGGAGCTTCCTATGGCCTTCAGCCCCTCCTCCTCTCCTCCTCTTCAACAATGGTGCCTTGCCTCTCCTGTGGGCCCAGACCTTCTCCCAGGTTCCCTCTATCCTGGAGTTCCACTCCCCAGCCTGTAGAGTATTGCTCCCCCGCCTGTGGTACACTGCTCCCTAGCCCCCTAGGCTGTCTCCACACCACCAACCCCAGCCCTCTCCTGGGGAGTGACCTCTGGAGCCTAAATCTCAGCTCCCAGCCCCTGCCCGAGTGTCTCAGGCTCTCGTGTCTGTGCCTGTGTTCAGATGATCCTTGAAGTTCTCACTTCGCTTTGCCGTTCTCGGTCCAGCCGCTGCGCTTTTCTTGGGCTTTGAGGTCCCTCTGGCTCAGCTGATCTAAGGTGTCTTCCCAGGGTGTGGGTTCCTTTTCTCCTTCACAACTCCATCCCTGGAGTGCTGGTGCTGTCCTGATTCCTTTTCTCTCTCTCTCTCTTTTTTCTTTCTGTTGTTCTACCAAGTTATGTCAAGTGTTTGTTGCCCTTTTTGGAGGTTTAAGTTCTTCTGCCAGCATTCAGTTGATGTTTTGTGCAAGCTGTTTTACATTTAGATGTGTTTTTTTGATGTGTTTGCAGGAGAGGGTGAGTGCAACCTCTTACTCCGCCATGTTGCCGCAACCCCCCCAAGTCTATTTTTAATTAATTAGCCATTGTGATTTTATAGAGGTCATTTAATTCAATGACCTTTATTATCCAGATGAAGAAGATTAAGTCCATGTGGATAGAATGACTTTCTTTAAGATCACACAGTCAGTGGCACAGACAGGACATGAATTTAAGTGTTATGTATAGATTAGGGCTCTTTTCAGTTTACCTTGCTGCCTCTAATATATACTCAAAGGCATAGCTGGTTATGACAGTGGAAAGGAAGACATGTTTCCATGGAATTTATGTACCTGCTCCCTTACTTTAGTAGGATTGTTTTTTCTATTTCTTTGGCCTTGGTGCATCTTTTTCTCAGGGAGCTTCTTGAAGACCCTGGAATTCCGCTAGTATATTCCATTGAATATTTCCTGGATAAATCCCTACTTATGGCATTCCTAAGTTTCTGAGGAGTTAGATAAAACTGTGAAGTATTTGAAAAAGGGAAGAGATAGGGACTGGAGTGACAGAGAGTAGTTGTCACTAGTAGGCTAGTGTGCATAATGGAGTGAACTGAAAATAAGGGGTAGAGGAGGAAAGAGGGAAATAATTGAAGTTGAAGAGGCATGTTTGAAGCAGAAATTTGAGATATAGGTGACATCTCATCTTCTCATCTACAGCATCAGAATAATAATACTTGTTATGATTCTAATAGTATTTTTCTAAGGGCCTCAAGAAGAAAGGATTTTGAAACCTCTAATGTATAGCGTACTATTTAGGAGCTGATGCTTGATGAGGATGGTAGTGTTTAAACAGGTGGTACAAAGGAAAGAGATGGCAAGGAGATAGAGTAAGCATAGAAAGTATAGTGGTTTGTAAAATGCATTATGAGAGGACACAGGAGATGTGTTGGAAGGGAAAATTAAATACGTATTGGGTGAAAAATCAAAAGGAACACATACAGGAATGAATAATTTGGGTAGGGTAATTCAGCATACTGATTAGTAGTAGATGATTGGAATTAAGGAGGGACCTGATAATCAGCCACTTGAAAGCAGCTTAGTACATATTTTTCTACCTTTAGCAAGTCAGAGAAAGGCACATAGATTTTATAGAGAGTATGTATAGAAAAATGGACAATTCTTCTATAGATTGGTAATATAGTCAGTAAAAAAACACTTTGTTGTTCTTGCCAAACTCAAAGCAGGTACTTAGGTTGCTAGGTTGAGAAGTGGCTCTTTGGTGGTTCTTCTGGGTGAACTTTAGGAGAGCAGGTTGTTTTGGCATTTGCTGCTGTCTTGTTAGCTAATTTTAGTGCATGTTTACAGAACCCTCTTATCCAGCAAGTTGAAACTGAAATGTTTTGGAATGAATAATATAGCTCTTATTTAAAGCAGGGGCTTAACCTTAAGAGTTGTTTTTCACTTAAAGGGGGCCTTTGTTATGAGGACAGCATGAGCAGTGACTTAAGAATGAGTGGGGAGAACAGTGTACTGAGAAGGGGAGTGTGCATTGTTACCTCCTCTTCATACTCTATGCTCTAGTCTTAACAATTCTCTTGTGGTTTCTGATATATTCCTATTGGCCTTTGGGCTGGAAGGGTATTAGCTTGGACTGTTTTCTTCTCACCTTTTACTCACCTTTCAGGATTTACGCCAGGTTATATTTTCAAGCAGCCTTCCTTGGCTTGTTATGTTAGCTTATCTCCACCTTGGAACTATTGAAACTTTGGGCTAGAAAGTTCTTCATGTAGGAGTCTGTCCTATGCATACAGGCTCTTTAGTAGCATCCCTGGCTTCTACCTTCTAGATCCTATTTGCATCTTTCATATTTATGACAACCAAAAATGTCTCCAGAGATTGCCCAGAATTTGGGACCACTGGTATATAGGTAAAGAAATAAGAACTTTCCTTATAGACCTGCATTTCATTTCAGTAATATTTTGGATAAGTAAACTCATTTGCTCATTTTGGATCAAAAGCCTACAGTTAAAACTTACAATGGGATGGTGCTCTAAATTTCTGTTAGCTTGTTTTTTTTTTAACTTAATGGATTTTATTTCAATTATAGGTGTACATAAATCAGCACAAGTCAATTTGCTAGATTTTGTGTCCCAAATCCACAGTGCATCCCCCCACCCCCCAGATTGCCTTATTTGAAAAACCAAGGTTTTCCGAAGTCTGTGAGTCATTGTCTGTTTTGCAAAGAAGTTCATTAGGTCTTTTTAGTTTCCACATGTAAGTGGTAGCATTGGGTGTTGCTGTCTAATTGTCTGACAGGTTTCACTTCGCATGATAATTTCTAGGTCCATTCATGTTGCTATAAATGTTGGTAATTCGTTCCTTTTAATGGCTGAGTAATATTCCATTGTGTGTATGTACCATATCTTCCCTATCCACTCCTCTGTCGATGGGCATTTAGGTTGTTTCCATGACCTGGCTATTGCATAGAGTGCTGCAATGATGTTATATATATATTTTTGAATGTTACAAGTTTGCTTATGCTTCAGAGTCTTTACACTTGTACTTTCTTCTACCTGTGATAATCTTCCATGAGATCTTCATAGGAATCACTGTGATAAAAAGTCATTTTTTAAAGGGAGTTCTTTCCTGATCACCTTATCTAAAATAAAAGATTTATTCCTTCTTCCCTTTTGACCCAATTTACCTATTTTATTTTCCTTCATAGCACTTTCCACTACCTGTTATATTTGTATTAAAAAGAGTATGTACATCATTACAATGGATAGAGCCTAAATTTCATTGGCTTTGAAATTTCATTTGTTTGAACAATAGAATTGATATTTTTTTTTACTATGATCTTAGTTTTGTGCTAGTTGGAGGGTTATGCAGCCTTTCAGGGACTTAAACTCTTTTCTTCATGTGGCTCCTTCATTTGGTAGGGTCTGGCTTGTCCTTCTCTGTTCTTGACTGGTGAAGGGCAAAAGAAAATGTGGAGGATTATGTAGAAAGCAGGTCTGGAAGTCACATAATCTCTCTTTCTTTTCTTTTCTTTTTTTTTTTTTGCAGTTACATTGACTAGAATTCAGTCACTGAACCACAGCAGAGATTGGGAAGTGTAGTCAGGTTATGTGCCAGGAGGTTAAAGGGAATTGGGTTTGGTAGAACTGTAATTTCAAGTTTACTACAACATTGTTAACTGGTACTCACAACATTTGCTGCAAGAATCCTGCCTGTCTTGTCTATCACTGTTCACACCTGTAACTCTTCCTGGTATGCAGTAGGCACACAGTTACTTACTGAATATGTTAACGCATGAATAGGTAGTGGTTTTGCAATCAGAGCTGGATTTGTTTTGATTTTTCCACTATCAGTGTGATATTGGGAATGTTACTTAACCATTCTGAGCCTTGTTTTCTCATCTGAAAAATGAAGGTAATAAGGACTACTCCATTCTTAGCACAACAATCCTGTAGGATTATTGATTATTGTGTAACCAGAGGGATCATTGTGTTATGAAATAATATAAGAAATATTAGCCCAATCTCTCTAACATTGTAAGTTCTCAGTAAATGGTAGTTATTTTTACTGGTTTCAACCATATTCTACTTTGAATTCAGATTAATTCATTTTGATTACAGTGGTTCAGTACACATACTTTTAATGTCTTAACTTACTGAAATGATATAAGCATAATTTGAGACAGCATGTATATATTCTGTCACTTAATCACTAATTTCATTAATTAAACTATTTATGTTCTGTTCTTATTTAAGACACTTTGTTAGGTAATGAGGAGACAATAAAAACTTATCTATTGCAATGTTTAAATTTAGAATATTTTTATAGAACCTGACTAATTTTATATTTAGTTAACATATTCAAAGATAAATATGGGGTAAATTTTATTTTATATTTTTATTTTAAAGAAATATACTTAGTCTCTGAGTAATGAGAGACTCTTAGAGTCTCATTAATGAGAATTCTGGGTAAGTAATGTAATGAAACTACCCTTCCCATTATTGTTTGAATCCTTTTTAGAGTATTGCCCCACCTCAAGACCTAAAGCATTGTTTTTTGAAACAAGATTTTCTTCACCATTAGTGGTATAGAAATGACCTGAGATATTTTGCCATTGTTTTGTAAGTTTATTTTCCCACACATTTTGGAAAGTAGACGTTGTTATCACTTCAGTGAGTTGAAAAAGGAAGAAAAGTAGCATCTAATTAGTTTGCTGATGAAAATTTTAAAACCAAAAGTTGTCTGTGCTTCAAGACTAACTTATATCTCACCAACTAAAAGGAGCTTTTCCAATAAGTTCACCTCTTATTAACCCTTACCTTCCTTTATCTTAAGCAGTGACAGTTTATTAGTTAACTATTCTTTAATCATTTCACATATATTAGTTGAATCCTCTCAACTTTAAGATAAGCTTATTGAGAGTAGAAACCACTTAATTACACTATGTTTCATTTATTTCTTGCTGATTGGGCATGTGGTAGATGCTTAGTAAGTTCTTTGAGTCATAGACTTTAAAGGATACTTGGAGGCCATCTTGTCTACCTTCCTTCAAGGAAGATCTCTTTTTACAGAAATCCTGAGGAATGACCATCTAGCTTCTGCTTTAAATGTCTCAGTGTAAAGGAGAGCACTTTTCTAGGACAGCTTATTTCATGGTTGGATTGTTATGTTCATTGAATTTTATTTATTTTTTATATTTTGGTGGTCTAGTCTACTTTAACAGGGCAAGCATGATAGTCCAATCTTTTTTTTTTCTTGTTAGCTCTTGAAATTTTGATAAATTTGTAATGTATTCCTTCATTTTTATATCATTTTATTTTCATTTATTTATTAGACATTAAGAGTATTTTACTATTTTGTTGATATAAAGATGAATTTGTTATTGCTACTGTTTTTTTTCAACTTCTTCTCATTGGCTAAGGATCTCAGATAACTGAACAAGGTCATGATTCTCTTCCTCTGTCAATACTCTAATTTATGCCTCTCTTAAAATGTGATGCCTGGAAGTGATCAGTTTATTTCGACCATAGTCTGATCAATACACGGTTCTTATTAAAAATTATTCTTTTACATGATTGGGGTGACTTCTATCAGTGTTATCATAGTTGTGTTAATTTTTTGGTAATATTAATTGAGATTTTTAAAAAAACCTTCTCTTCCACTAGACTAGATCTGTATTGGTGCAACTGATTATTTTTTTTTTGGATAGGCTCTTTGTCTTAATTTTGGTATAACATCTTTGCTTGTGAAGATCATATGACTCTTAAGTCTGACATCTTTGTTCATGGCTAGTCCTCCTATCTTTGAAATCCCTGGAAAAAACTGTGTAATAAGCATTTATTTTCTCTAAGTGGTATACATAAAAGTGATTCAGTTATATATATATATATATATATATATATATATATATATAAAACCGAATATATGTATTATTCATATTCCTTTCCATTATGCTTTATCACAGGATATTGAATATGATTCCCTGTGCTATACAGTAGGACCTTGTTGTTTGTTTGCCTTATATATATTAATTTATATCTGCTAATACCAAACTCCTAATTTATCCCTCACCTAGCCCTTTTCTCCTTTTGATAACCATATGTTTGTTTTCTGTGTCTTTGAGTATGTTTTTGTTTTATAAATGATTTCATTTGCACTATGTTTTAGATTCCACCTGTGATATCATACAGTATTTGCCTTTCTGACTTACTCCATTTAGTATTATAATTTCTAAGTCAGTCTGTGTTGCTGCAAATGACATTATTTCATTCTTTTTTATGGCTACGAAGTATTACATTGTGTGTGTATCTACCACATATTCTTTATCCATTCATTTGTTAGTGAACATTTAGGTTGCTTCCATATCTTGACTATTGAAAATAGTGCTGCTATGAACATTAGGGTACATGTATCTTTTTGAATTACAGTTTTCTCCAGTTATATGCCCAGGAGCAGGATTGCTCTATCATATGACAACTCTCTTTCGTTTTTAAGGAACTTCCATACAGTCCTCCCTAATGGCTACACCAATTTACATTTACATCATCAGTATAGGAAGATTCTCTTTTCTCCACACCCTCTCTACCTTCTCCATACCCTTTGTTTTTTGCAGACTTTTTAATGATGGCCTTTCTGACTGGTGTGAGGTGGTGCCTCATTGTAGTTTTTTTTTTTTTTTTGGAAAGTTTTTTTTTTTTTCCATTATAGCTCGTTTACAGATTTCTGTCAATCTTCCAACTGCACAGCATGGTGACCTGGTTACATGTACATATATAGATTTGTCACAAGTGAGTAGACATAGTTCCCGGTACTATTCAGCAGGATCTGCTTGCTTTTCCATCCCAAAGGCAATAGTCTACAACTGTTAGCCCCAGACTCCCATACTATCCCACTCCCTCCCCTACCCTCTTGGCAACCACAAGTCTGTTCTCCAAGTCCATAATTTTCTTTTCTGTAGAAAGTCTCATTTTTTTTTTTTTTGGTCTTTTTGCTTTATCTAGGGCCGCACCTATGGCATATGGAGGTACCCAGGCTGGGGGTCTAATAGGAGCTGTAGCTGCTGGCCTTCACAGCAGCCACAGCAATGTGGGATCCGAGCCGCGTCTGCAACCTACACCACAGCTCACGGCAACACCGGATCCTTAACCCACTGAGCAAGGCTAGGGATCAAACTTGCAACCTCATGGTTCTTAGTCGGATTTGTTAACCACTGAGCCACGACGGGAACTCCTAGAAAGGCTCATTTGTGCAGTCTATTAGATTCCAGATATGTGTTATCATATGGTACTTGTCTTTCTCCTTCTGACTTACTTCACTCAGTATGTAGGTCTCTAATTCCATCCATGTTGCCTCAAATGGCATTATTTTATTCTTTTTTATGGCTGAGTAGTATTCCATCATGTATATGTACCACATCTTCCTAATCCAATCATCTGTCGGTGGACATTTGGGTTGTTTCCATGTCTTGGCTATTGTAGTTTTTATTTGCATTTCTCTAATAATTAGTGATGTTGAGCATCTTTTCATGTACCTATTGGCCAACTGTATGTCTTTTTTAGAGAAATGTCTATGTCTTCAGCCCATTTTTTAATTAGGTTTTTTTATTGCTGAGTTGTATGTGTTGTTTTCTATATTTTGGAAATTAAGCTCTTGTTGGTTGTGTTGTTTGCAGATATTTTCTCCCAGTCCCTAGATTGTATTTTTGTTTTTTTCTTTTAGTGACTTCTCTTGCTGTCCAAAAGCTCATAAGTTTGATTAGGTACCATTTGTTTATTTTTGTTTTTATTTCTATTGCTTGGGAGACAGACCTAAGAAAACATTGGTATTATTTATGTCAGAAAATGTTTTGCCTATGTTCTTTTGTAGGAATTTTATGGTGTCATGTCTTAGATTATCTAAGACTGTTAGCCATTTTGAGTTTTTTTTTTTCCTCTGCAGTATGAGGTTGTGTTCTAACGTCACTGATTTACATGTGGCTGTCCAGCTTTCCTAATACCGCTTGCTGAAGACACTGTCTTCTCTCCATTATATATTCTTGTCTCCTTTGTGGAAGATTAATTGACCATAGGCATATGTGTTTATTTCCGGCCTCTCTCTTCTGTTTCATTGATGCATGTATGTGTGTTTGTGCCAATACCATGCTGTTTTGATTAATGTAGCTTTGTAGTATTGTCTGAAGTCTGGGGGCATTATATACCTCCAGCTTTGTTTTTTTTTCCTCAGGATTGCTTTGGCAATTATGGGTGTTTTATGCTTCCATATACATTTTAGGATTATTTGTTCTAGTTCTGTAAAAAATGTCATGGGTAATTTAATAGGGATCACATTAAATCTGTAGATTGCTTTGGGTAATAGGACTGTTTTAGCAATTTTAATTCTTCCAATCCAGTAGCATGGGATATCTTTCCATTTCTTTAAATCCTCTTTAATTTTCTTGATTAATGTTTTAGAGTTCTTGGTGTATGTCTTTCATCTCCTTGGTCAGGTTTATTCCTAGGTATTTAATTTTTTGGTGTGCAATTTTGAAAGGCATTTTTAATATTCTTTTTCTAATATTTCATTGTTAGTATACAGAATTTGCAACTAACTTCTGAATGTTAATCTTGTATCCTGCTACTTTGCTGAATTCGTTGATTGGTTCAAGTAGTTTTGTCTGGAGCCCTTAGGATTTTCTACGTATAGTATCACATCATCTACATTTAATGACAATTTTACCTCTTCTCTTCCAACTTGGATGCTTTTTATTTCTTTCTTGTGTTATTGCTGTTTCTAGGACTTCCAATACTATGTTGAATAGAAGTGCTGAGAGTAGGCATCCTTATCTTATTCCAGATTTTAGCAGGAAGGCTTTTTTCACTGTTGAGTGTTATGTGGGCCTTGGATTTCTCATAAATAGCTTTTATTATGTTGAGAATGTTCTCTATATACCCACTTGGTTAAGAGTTTTTGTTATGTATGAGTACTGAATTTTATCAAATGCCTTTTCTGCATTTTTTGAGATAATCATGTGATTTTTGTCTTTTGTTTATGTAGTATATTGCATTGATTGATTCATGGATGATAAACCATTCTTGTGACCCTGGGATGAAACCGACTTAATCGTGTTGTTTTATGTGTTCTTAGACTGGGCTTGTTAATATTTTATTGAGAATTTTTGCATCAATGTTGATTGGAGATATTTGCCTATAATTTTCTTTTTGGCTAGTGTCTTTGGTTTTGGTATCAGGATAATGGTGGCTTCATTAAATGACTTTGGGAGTATTCTCATCTCATCAATATTTTGGAAGAATTTGAAAAAGATTGGTAGAATTCCCCAGTGAAGCCATCTGGTCCTGGTCTTCCATTATAGAGAGTTTTTTCATTATAGATCCTATTTCACTTCTAGTGATTGGTCTATTCATATTATCTGTTTTTTCCTGATTTAGCTTTTGTGGGTTGTGTATTTCTGGAAACTTGTTCATTTCTTCTATGTTGTCCAATTTGTTGGCATATAATTGTTCATAGTATTCTCTTATGTTAGTTTGCATTTCTGTGGTATTTATTATTTCTCTTCTGTCATTTCTTTTTTGGTTTATTTGGGTCTTCTCTCTTTTCTTCTTAGTGAGCCTGGCCAAAGGTTTGTCTGTTTTGTTTACCCTTTCAAAGAAAAGGTTTTTAATAATTTTTTCTCCCTCCCCCCTTTTTGGCTGTACTTGTGGTATGTGGAAGTTCCTGGGCCAGGGATTGAACTTGCACCATAGCAGGGACCTGAGCTGTAGCAGTGGCAATGTCAAGTCCTTAACCTGCTGAGCCACAGAGGAACTCCTATGTTGTTTTTAAATCTCTATCTTATGCATTTCCTGTTTGGTCTTTGTTATTTCCTTCCTTCTGCTGACTTTAGGGTTTTTTTTCTTCTTTTTCTGATTCTTTCGGGTGTTTGGTTAGGTTGTTTACTTGAGATTTTTCTTGTTTTGAGGAAGGCTGTATTGCTCTAAGAACTGCTTTTGCTGCATCCCAAAGGTTTTGTATGGTTGTGTTTTCTTTGTCATTTGTCTAAAGGTATTTAATTTCATCTTTTATTTTATTATTGTCTCACTGATTTTTTAGTATAATGTTATTCAATCTCCATGTAATTTATTTTTCTCATTTCTGTTTCTGTCATTGATTTCTAGTTTCATGCCACTGTGGGCCAGAAGGCTGCTTGAAATAATTTCTTTCCTCCTAAATTTGTTGAGGCTTTTGTGTGTGTGTGTGTGTGTGTGTGTGTGTGTGTGTCCTAGTGTGTGGTCAGTCCTCGAGACTGTTCCTTGTACAGCTGAAAAGAATATGTATTCTCTTGTTTTTTTGCGGATGGGGTGGGGTGGGGATGTAATGTCTTGAAGATAACAATTAAGTCTCATTGTTCTGTTGTATCATTTAGGCTCTATATTGCCTTATTTTCTGTCTGGAAGATCTGTCCATCAATATGAGTAGGGTGTTAAAATCTCCTACGATTATTGTATTTCTGTTGATTTTTTTCCTTTACGTCTGTTACTATTTGTTTATATATTTAAGTGCTCCTATACTAGATGTATATATGTTAATGAGTATAATATTCTTTTCTTGTATTGATTCTTTTATCATTATATACTCTCCTACTTTATAGCCTTTGTTTTAAAGTCTATTTTGTCTGACATGAGTATTGTTACCCTTGCTTTCTTGTCATTTTTGTATGAAATATCTTTTTCCATATCCTCACTTTCTATGTATGTCCATCAGCCTATGTGGGTCTCCTATAGGCAGAATATTATAGCCTCTTGTTTTTTATCCAGTTTGCCAGTCTCTGTCTTTTGATTGGGATATTTAGTCCATTGGGACTTAAGGTAATTGTAGATAGATATGCATTTATTGCCATTTTAAGCCTTGTTTTTCAGTTGCTTTTGTATTTCTTCTTTGTTCCTTTCTTTTTGTTTTTCCTTTCATGCTTTTTTTTGTATTATTTATTTTCTTCTTTTTGGTTGTTGTGAATCTACTGTAAGTTTTTGATTTGTGTTTCTCTGTTTTTTAAATATGTTACTTTCTTTAGACTGGTAGGCATATAGGTTCAAACATTTTCTCTTTCTTTTCCTACTGGGATACTTATTATGCATAGATTGAGATAATTTATATTATCCCCATTGGTCTCATATATTGCTTTGGCTGTTTTTCATTTGTCTTTTCTGTCTGCTATTCTGATTGGGTGATTTTCATTATTCTGTATTCCAGATCATTTATTTGTTATTCTGCATTATTCGGCTTGCTATTTATTGCCTTTAGCCCAGCTTTTGTTTCAGCAAATAAATTTTCTAATTTTAATTGACTTCTCTTTATAGTTTCTAGTTCCTTTTTTTACAGTACTCTATTTTCGTTGATAGTTCTTAATTTCTTCAGTATTTTCATTACCTCCTTTTAGAACTCAAGGTCGAGGTTACTGGAGAGGTCTGTGTCATCGTTCTTTCAGGAGAATTCTCTTGATCTTTTGATTGGAAGTTGTTCCTCTGATTCTTAATTTTACTTATATTTCTCTGACTCTATGGATTTAGGAGACAGTTATCTACTGTGGTCTTAAGGTTTGCTTTTATGTGGGAGCACCACTGTAGCCTGCTGGAGTCTAATATTTTTGGTGCAAGCACTGTTTTTAGAATGGATGCCTGCTGTGTCTTTCTTCAGTGTGTGTTGGCTGATATTCCCTTGACAAGAGGTGTTACTGGTGTGGTGACCAGAGCCTAAACTAGGTAGAGCCTGCACTAGATATTGAGCAGGGTCTCCTCTTTGTTCTGTGGTTGTTACAGCTCTGTCAGTGGCAGCATCTGCTCCCCAGTTGTTGGAGTGGATGACTCAGATATATTTCTGCACTGCAGTGAGAGGTAGGTGGGACTGGGGCACTCTCTCTCAGTGGAAGAGGAGCCACTGAATATTCTTCCAAGGAGATGTCCACTCGGAAGTGTGCTCTGTCTTGTCACTTGTTACCCATTGTGCGAGGTCACAAAATACACTGATTTTAGCACTGCCCTCAGCTTCTCCTCAACCATGGGAATTCAGGCAATCAGTCCAGATGCCTCTCAGGCACTGTGCTTACAAAGCCACTATTTCAGATCAGTTGGAGCAGAACCACTGAGGTTAGACACCAGGACTGCTGTTGTGAGAGACCTGAACCCACTGTGGGAGCTCTTGAGCCCAGAGCCTGGCCCTCCTCCTGCATGCCCACAGAGCCCACAGCCTCTATTACCAGACCTTCTCCCCACCGTGGGAGCACCAATAATCCCCTTGGATGTCCCACAGACACTGAGTTTACAAAAATTCCTGCAGAGCGTAAATCCATGGATCACAGAGCCACTGGGCCACTTAGATTTTAGCCCTGGTTTCGAAGTTGTACAACCCTTACGGATCAGCTTGGGATTTTAGTCTGGCCTCTACATGTGGGTAACCTGCAGGTGCTTGCATTCTCTGAAAGCCATAGAGGCAGAGCCTCGCCCTCTGTGAGCACACTGAGCATGTGGCTGCTATGGCGGGGGCCCTGCCTCTCGCTTTAAGAGTGCGCATTAACAATGGGGCTTCACTAATATCCTTGATGGACAGGAAGTTTTAAGATTTATATTTGTATTACCGGGCTCCCTCCTATGCACAACCCTGGTTGTGACTTGGACCAACTTCAGCCCCTTCAGGCTGTCTTTGCCCAGCCAACCCCTGTTCCTTTCCCCAGGTCTGTTCTTTGAAGCTCAAGTTTCAATACTCAGACTCTCTACGTACCAGTAAATGTGCTTCTTATGCTGGGGAATATAGGGAGGTGTCCTGGACCCTCTGTGCTGGTGTCTCTCTGTTCTGTCTGCTGCAAGATGGCTGCTTCATTCTGCTCTAAGCCTCTGAAGTTCCCTTTCTGTCCTGGATGATCTCCCTGCCAGTGAAGGGGCTTCCTGGGATAAGGAAAACTTTCCTCTTTCACAGTTTCCTCCCGGGGTTGCAGGCCCCTGTTTTCCCTTTTGTCCAACTCAGTTATGTGAAGATCTTTCTTGCAGTTTTGGTTTTAGGAGGTCTTCTGCTATTGTTCAGTCCGTATTCTGCAAGAATTGTTCCACATGTAAATGTATTTTTGATGTATTTGTGGGAGGAGGTGAACTTCACATCCTTTTGCTATCTTGATCCAGCTTCTGTTTTCTCGTAAGTCTTGAATAAAGGGATTTCCCATTGTGGCTCAGTGGTTATGAACCCAATTATTAGCCATAAAGATGAGGGTTCGATCTCTGGCCTTGCTGAGTAGGTTAAGAATTTGGTATTGTGTGTGGGTAGGTCGTAGATGTGGCTTGGATCTGGTATTACTGTGGCTGTGGTGTAGGCTGGCAGCTGTAGCTCCAATTCAGTCCCTATCCTGGGAATTTCCATATGCCTCAGGTGTGGCCCTAAAAACAAAAACAAAAACAAAACAAAAACTTTTAAAACTCTTTAAATAATCAAGTATTGCTGGAGAATGTGAGAATTTAACACTGCCAAGATTGAAATCTGCTATTTCTTGATTTTTGTCTTCTTTTATATTCATTTATTATCATTGATCCACTTACAACAGAAATGTACTCTCAAGAATGGGATATAAGAATTAGGGAAATAAATCAATTACTCAGGAAGCTTATGAGTATCTCTTATTCTAACTCTCCATCTCCACTGCTTTTACCTTAGTTGAAACCTCATCATCTCTCTTCTAGACTATTGCTTCAGCCTCCTAATTGCACTTTGTGTACAATCTTATCCCTTTCTAACCCACTGTCCATACTAGTACCAGAGGAGTATTTCTGTTTTACAAAGCACATATTGTGATTTCACTGCTTAAGATCCATTAATACTTTCAATTTTTTATGGGATAAATTACACATTTCTTTATAAACATATGAAATTCTCAAGAGCCTGATTTCTGTGTAACTCTCCAGGTTGTACTTTAAAAATCTCTGGGCCTTTTGTTTCCAAGTAATCTATCCTTTCCAGAACTGCACCTTCATAACTTGACTGCCTGGTAGACACCTACTTAAGACTCAGTTTAAGTGTCACTTATTACCTTTTCTGCAGAAAACTTTTTTTGATTCTTCTCCAGTACAGGGGTTTATAACCTCTCTCTTGAAGTCTGTATTCTACAGTGTTACATATATTTATCAGAGAATGTAAAGTGCTTTTTTGTTTATTTTTCTACCTCTCCTTCTTATACTCCTTGAAGGAAATCCTAAGTTTTATTCATCTCTGTATCTGCAGCACGTAGCTCAGTGCCTAGCACAGAGTGGACACCCAGGGAATGCTGTGGGAGATTAATGAGAACCACTAGAAACCTTTGATAGGTTATGGTTTGGAGAACACTGTTCTGAAGCTCTGAATATTGAGTCTGGCAGAAATAGATTAGGAACACCAGCCAGATGTTGTTTTTAAGGGTTCTGTTTTTAGCATGTAAATTAAAATTTCATTTAGAAATACAAGTCTAATTTGGGAACCTGAATACAGTTGTAAAGCTTGACAAGATTACATATGTAAATTCTCCAAAGGCTGATCTATCATCATGCCGTCCTTCCTAAAACAGTGAAGTCTGTGTGGAAGAAGAATGTTCTCCAGGTCTGCATCCCAGACTTCTTGCTCCTTGAACCCTCCTCGCTGCCTCATTAAGTTTCCATCGCATGATCTGCTGTGCTCAGATCTTCACCACAGAAGTAGCCTTCTTCTTTGCTCTCTGTGAAAATGTTCTGAGCCCAAAGGATAACATCTAACCTTCTTAGATGCCACACAAGGCCTTCCATGATCTAGTTCCCTCTTCAGACTCTCACCCTGCTCCTCTATATAGTGTCTTCCTGGAATTTCCTTGGGTAATTTTTACATATATTTTTAAGATGGTTCTGTGAGGAAAGCTTAGATGTTGCTTCTTTGTGCTCTTATGGAATACCTTTCTAATATTTATCACATTATACTGTAATGTTGTGGTTTATTGGTTTGCTTCTTCCACTAATATCCTTGATGGACAGGAAGTTTTAAGATTTATATTTGTATTACTAGAACCTAACATAGTGGGTACGTAGTAGTCATAAATAAATGCTTTGTTAAATAAATTGATAACTCTATATCCATAGTCCCAGAGGCAGTGGTCTCATTCATGGTCATACACTTAAAAAGTAGCCAAGCAAGGATTCTGTCTTAGGTCCATATTTTCCCAAACCCCATGGCACCAAACTATATTCTCTGTACTGAACTTTTCCTTCTTACAGAAATAGAACATGTTTTCCTTATGTATATTATTTTCAGTATAGTCCTTAACTAGATGGTCAGCTTTTTGAGAGTGTTATTATTAATTGTTAGTATACTGAGTGATATATTAATTTTTGGCTTATTTTTCTTATATATCCTCCTTAGTTCTTGGCACAAGAAAGGCTAAATGCAAAAATAGATCTTCAATAAATGTATGGTAATTAAAACATCCAGTAATTGATTGTAGCTTAACAAATCTAAACATCTTATTTGTATTGTAGATACGGGTGCCTAGAGAGAATTAGAATATGTGTATTTAGGAAGTTATTTTTTAAAAAGTTCTTGTTTTTTGAATCCTTGAAATATATCTTGCAAATATTTTGTAATGAGAACAAATGTGGCATATTTTATAAAATGCTAGGGAGAAGCTATGTAATGGTTTCTAGTTCACTGAAATTCAGATCCTCAAATTAAATAGGTTCTCTTTTCTAAAACACCCTCAAGTAGGAATTTTAGATTTACTTTCTTGGCTTAGAATTTGTGGGCTAAGTCTCATCTTCAATGTAATTTTCTCTCAAAATTATGAAGCCTTGGAAATATGGCTTTATAATGGAACTTTTGACAGATCCCTTTAACTGCATGTCACTTATACATAGAGGTAATTTATTACTTCTTCCAAGGTGTTGTCGCCTGAGAGGTGGAATACATGTTCTATATAAAGGTCAGTTTTAATTAATAAGCTGTTTTCTGTATTTTTGACCAATATGAATTGCTTATAACTTTTGTGTAGGATAGTTTTCCATGTAGGAATAAAACAAATTGAATCTTTGTCACATCCATCAGCTGCATAACCCACTTAAATGTCAAAAATTCTATGTAGCCCTAAAGTTTATTTCTGGTGCCCTGCAAGCCTATTTATTGGAGTAAAATAGGAGATAACTATTATATCATTTCATCAGATGTCCTTATAGATATAAATCTTTGTTTTTCCCTCTATAAAACATGTTCATAATTTTTATTGGAAAATATTTGTTTTCCATGTAGTATTTTTCAAAGGCAGGTACAAATAATGACATTTATAGGATTAGATCTTTATTTCTTTAAAGATAAACTGCAATTATTTTATTTTCGCTTTTATCTCTAACTTACTTAAATTGGAAAACTTCATTGTGTTACTCCATCTCTATGTTTGGAGACAAATATTCTACACACTATAATAAGGGTATTTTAGAGTGTGCAGTTTTAACTGGATGCTACAGTATTAAGTGTTTACTTCAAAGAATAGGCTTTTGCTAAGACATTCTTTATGAATTTCAATTTAAATTATTCCTTTCCTTATCTGAATCCTCGCTTACACTTTATAGAATAAATATTTTATTCTTTTTGTTAAATACACTTCTTTCAAGATACAGGTGTCTTAATAATAATGATAATGATAATGAGGATGATGATAATAATAACCAACTACTTATTAAATACTGTGTTCCATGTGATTTAATTATATTTTCTGTACCATTCAGATCAACATAAACAAACTCTTAAGTGAACATCTTACAGGGGTTACATTAATTTAACAAAGATTACATTTATACCTATCTGAGTCAGATGGATTCAGTCTCAGCTCTATGTGATTTTGAAATCCAAATTCTTACTACTAATTCATGCTGCTATAACTGAACGTATTTTAGAATAAGAGTAAAAAGTTTGTGTTAAAAATCTGGGTGAAATAGCTGTATTGCTAACATTAAAATGCACAGAAGTCAAGAAATTAGAAGTTATTATTCAATAAGAATATTTATTTCATTATCCTATGCCACTTTGGATTTTTTATACTACTGTAAATGTCATTTTAAATGGTTTTTTATACACACGTAATGTAATTGAGGTGTGATTTCTCTGAGAATAGTAACTTTGCCTTTCCCACATTGTGCATTTAAGTGATCAAGCATTATATTGTATTAATATCACAGTCTATAGTCCCTGCCCTCCTCCCATCACCCTTTCTGTCTTTCTGTCAGTATATGCATTTTTAAATAAGAAATTATGCTTTTATTTTTAACATGCATGGGAAAATTAAATTAATCACAGCATTTAGCAAAGGTTTTAGTCATGTTAAGGCAGGGGAAAAAAGAACTCGTTCAGGGAAGTATTTCCTATAGAGTTTTGGATTTAACTACTATAGGTATCCTAAAGCATAAAGTCAACTCTATACATATTAGGGCAACCAGTTTTTTTAAATTTATAAGGAGATAATACACAAATCCTGTCTCGAATTGCAGTTTAGCACAAAGATTTCAATAAGTGCCAGATATCTTACTAATCAATACTGTTTATTACTATTCATTTGACAATTATATTGGGACCCCTTTGTCCTGCCTCCCCCACTACCTCCTGGACCTCATTTGCTACCACACTTTCCCATATTCCCAGC
This sequence comes from Catagonus wagneri, assembly GCA_004024745.2. Classification (NCBI taxonomy): domain Eukaryota; kingdom Metazoa; phylum Chordata; class Mammalia; order Artiodactyla; family Tayassuidae; genus Catagonus; species Catagonus wagneri. The sequence continues at coordinate 24,465,696 of PVHT020000066.1, forward strand.
ATACTGGCTTGCTTAGCATAAGCATGTTTTATGGTATTTTCCTTTCTTTTATTATTTGGTCTCATTATATGACAATTGTTTATCTTAGTAAAATGTAAATATAAAGATTGTTATTTTGATGAATTTAAAATATATATCATATTCCCTATGTTCTCAATAAACAAACAAAAACCAATATTCAATATTGAAATGAAATTTAGTTCCTAAAAGTCCTTTTTTATTTCAGTAAATTTATAGGTTACTGATGTTGTGTTAAACATTCTGTCATACTTGGAATGGAGAGAGAAAGTAGTGATAGAAAGGACATTGGATTCTTCTGATGAGAGACTGCAATTATTAGGTAAAAAGATGCACATTATAAGTATATAATAAATTAATAATAAAAAGCTTAAATATGTTGTAAGAAAATAAAAAGATGCAATGTAGAGGAAGAATAACTATCATTATTTGGGGAAGTCATGTAAGATTTCACAGAGGAGATCACATTTCATATAGGTCTACAGGATGAAAAGAATTTCTCCACAAGGAAAAATGGGGATGTGCATATATCTAGACATATGGAAAACATTGCAAAGAATTCCAATGTTTGCATTTGTATTAGAATCACTGTAATCACAACTGTTGCAAATATTAACTGATATAGGAATGTTGTATTAGTGAATCAATTACAGTGAGAAATAATGCTGTTGGTGACATGATTTTCTAAAATGGTGCTACTTCTGGATAAAACTATGAACAAATCAATTGCGGTCTTTCCTTAATTTATATGTTAGCTGTATCCTTGAAAAAATCAGTGTTTATTAAAGTCATTCAAAATACTTTGTGTTTGTAAACTTGTTCTAAAGCTAACATAATTATAAATATGATTTTTACATACATGGATAGGTGCATACATGAATTTCTGAATATATCTGACTAACTTTTCTCTATGTTGCAGTACATCTAGCATCCCTGGTCTCTGCCACCCAAATGCCATTAGTGCTCTTCCATCATTGTGAAAACAAAACAAAAAAATGCCGCAATAAATTTCCAAAATTCCTCCTAAGAATACTTCATAACCACCTCAACAGAATAATTAAAATAAGAACAGAACAAACAAAAATCATTAGAAAGAGAGAAAATAGCGTACACGAACTGTTTTCTTATCTTTCATTGAAGAGTTTCAGTAGATACCATTTGACATTAATAAATTAAGATATAGAAAGATAAAGCTATTGTGTAGTATAATACTTGAGAAAGTAAAATCAGAAGTGGTTAAGAGCATTTGCCTCTAGGGAATGAGAACAGCATTTGAGGGGTATGAGTCTTGTGTGTGTGTGTGTGTGTGTGTGTGTGTATATGTATTTTCCATCCATATATAGAGAGAATTAATTCTGTGACACTAAAATAATTTCTTGCTCTTTTACTTTTAAACATTTTAAAATAGTCTTTTGAGGTATAATTTACAGGTAATAACATGTACCTATTTTAACTGTACATCTTAATGCATTTTGACAAATACGTAATATACACCCATGTGACCACCACCATGATATATATGAGGTTATTTTTTTCCCTAAAAAGCTATCCAATTCTTTTAGTACTATTTGTTTTTACAAACTGCACCTTTATCATTGCACCTTTGTGGAAACTTAATTGACCCTATATGTGATGTATTTCTGCATTCTTTATTATGATCCACTGATTTATATGACTATCCTGTAAGTCTTGTTATCATGCAGTTTAAGTTCTTCAACTCTTATTTTTCAAAATCATATGGACTTTTCCAGAACCTTTGAGTTTCTATATAAATTTTAGTCGGTTTATTTTTAGAAAAATGTGCTACTGAGATTTTGATTGATAGTGCATTTTCTTTAGAGATCAATTTTTGGAAATGAGTTCTCTAGTCCATGAACATGGTATACCTTGTCATTTAATTAATTCTTTAATGTCTGTCAGAAATTTTGTTTTGAATTTTCAATATATGGTTCTTGTATATAATTAGTTAAATTTATGGTTGTGTATTTTGTGTTTTCTTAATGTTATTATAAATGGTACTGTATTTCAAAGTTCATTTTCCAGTTGTTCACAGTTAGTGCCTTTCTGAGATCTCTACTCAGTGCCCTGAGTTGTCAGCATAGATTCTCTCTCTACTCTGAATGGTTGCATCTTGAATGTTTTCCAGCTCCGTGCACTTTGGAGATTGTTAGTCTATGACTTCTTGGACACTCTTCATCTCTTCTCATGGAGTTTGACGCCACATGGCTTAACATTCAGCCAAAGTCCTAAACAGACATTTTGTAGATTTTTGGTGTTCTGGCTCTCATAATGATCACCTCTTCAATAATCTGACCTTTTCATTTTCCTCAGTGTCTTCAAACTCCTTTTTCTATCTTCTCAACACAGAAAACTATCCTGTTATGCTTGGGAACTCTTTCCTTCTTGTACCATTTTCCAGAAAGTGTCATTGATCTATAAGCTAGTACTGTCATCAGACTCATCTCATTTTTTCCCTTCTCTCAGGCATCACAGTTTGGCACTGCTTGTCATAAAAGTTTGAAAAGAATTGTTTCATATATAGTTTTCTAATTGTTTATGGTGGGCATATGTAGCTAGTCTTAGTTATTCTCTCATGGCTACTAGTTGTCATATTAGCAACTGCTTTCCCCTGTACTATCCCTGTGAGTACCTTGAGAAGTTTCCTGCAAGAGTTTGCAAGTCGCTGTTGTAGACATCCATCCCTAAACAGACATGCATGCATATACACCACTCTGGCAGATGAAAGGAATGTATGTATAACTCTGCTGAGACAGAGATCAAAGAAGTTTTCAAAATTTTGAATGTATTGTACATTTGATTGTACAATTTGATTGATTATTGTTTTCACCCCCTCCCCTTATCTGCAGCCCTTGAAAACCACTGATATTTTTTAAATAGCTATAATATTGCCTTTAATTTTTTAATTTTTAAATTTTTTGTTATTTGTATTTCTTTGGAGGAATGTCATTTCGGTTCTTTGTCTATTTTTGAATTTTTTGTTGTTGTTGCTAAGTTGTAGTAATTCTTTGTATATTCTGGATATTAATTCCTTATCAGATATGTGATCCGTAAATATTTTTTTCCATTCTGTATATTGTCATTTTGCTCTGTTGATGGTGTTTTTGTCCTTTTTTTTGTCTTTTTTAAGGCCACACCTGTGGCATGTGGAAATTCTCAAGCTAGGGGTCGAATCGGAGCTGTAGTTGCCAGCCTACACCACAGCCACAGCAACTTGGGATCTGAGCTGCATCTGTGACTTACACTGCAGCTCATGGCAATGCCAGACCCTTAACTCACTGAGTGAGGCCAGGGATTGAACCCTCATCCTCATGGATATGGGTTTGTTACCACTGAGCCACAACAGGAACTCCTGTTGATGGTGTTTGATGCACACTTTTTAATTTAGATGAAGTTCAGTTTGTCTATGTTTTTTTTTCTTTTGTTGGCAGTACTTTTGGCGTCATATCCAAGAAATCATTGCTAAATTAAGAGTTAATGTTGTGGAGATTTCTCTCTACTTCTTCTAAAAGTTTTAATTTCAGCTTTTACATATAGGTCTTTGATCCATTTTTGAGTTAATTTCATTTATAATGTAAAGTACGGATGTAGCTTGATTCTTGTGTGGAAAATTCTATTTTGTTCTGTAAGTTTATAGTTTAAGGTTTTATGTTTGGGTCCTTGATTTATTTTGCATTAATTTTCATGCATGAAGTGTGGTCATTTTTAGTATGTGGGTTATTAATTCTTCCAACACCATTTGTAAATTTATTCTTTCTACATTAAATTATCTTTGTACATTTATTAAAAAACAACTGACTGTATATGTCTGGTTCCAATGAAGTGTGTGTCTATCTTTTCTCTAATTCCATTCTAATTTTTTGCAAATTATTTTCAATATTTAGTTTTTTTTAATTTCTCCATGTAAATTTAGAACCAGCTTACTGGATATTTGGTTGGGATTGTGCTGAATCTATAGATCAGTTTATGGAAAATTGTTATGTTGGCACTATTTAGTCTTCTAATCTGTTAACACAGTTTACTTCTACACTTATTTAGGGCTTTTAAATTATCTTTTCTGTGATTTTAGTTTTAATCATATGAGTCTTGCAAAGATTTGTTAGATTTATACTTTAATGTTTTGTATTTGTCATTGTAAGTGATACTGCTTTTTATTTTCATTACTATTTGTTCGTTGCTAGTATATAGAAATACAGTTGATTTTTTCTTTTTTTTTTGGCTGTGCCCATGACATATGGAAATTTCCAGGCTTGTGATCTAACTCACACACATCAGCAACCCTAGCTGCTGCAGTGGCAATGCTGGATCCTTAACCTGCTGCACCACAGGGGATCTCCTGCAATTGATTTTTTTATATTGACCTTTTGTCCTATAACATTGCTGAACTCGTTTTTTTACAGCTAGTAGCTTTTTGGTAAATGTTTTGAGATTTTCTATGTCGACAAATACATTATCTATGAATAGGGACAGTATGCATTTTATTTCTTCTTTTTGTATTTTCATCTTATTTCTCTTGTCTTCTTATTTAGGAAGGACCCTTAGAATGATTGCTGAATAGGAGTGATGAGAATGGACATCCTTGTCTTGTGTCCAGTACTAGGCAGAAAAAAATTTCAGTCTTTTGCAATTATATATAATATAGCTGAATTCTTTATGTATTATATATAATATTTCACTTATTTTATATATATATATTTATATGAAATGATGCTTTAATCCAGTTAATTTCCCTTTCATTCCTTAGGCTAAGGATTGTATCAGATTTCTTCTCCCCATCTATTGGGATGATCATATAGGTTTGATTTTTAGTCTGTTGATATAGTGAATTTACATTGATTTTGAACCAATCTTTCATTCCCAAGATGAATCTTACTTAGTCATGATGTATTATACTTTGCTGATAATTTGCTGAGGATTTTTGAGTCTATGTTCATAAGAAAGACTAGTAATTTAGTTTTTTTTTTTGGAATGTATTTGCTTTGTCATTTCATCTTAGTTCACAAAATTATGGCTTAAGGTTGTTCATGATATTCCCTTATTATCCTCTTAATGCCTGTAGGATTTTAGTGATGTTCCATTTTTCATTTATTATGTTGCTAATTTGTCAACTGTTTCTACTGTTTACAAAGATGATATAGTGTTGAAGGAGGTCCAATAAATTATTTCTTTCAATTATCCTTCATGTATCTTGAAACTTTGTTGTTAGGTTCATATACATTTTTGATTATTATGTATTCTTGATGAATTGACTTCCTCATGGTTATATAATGTCTTTCTTTATGCTTCATATTATTTTTTGTTTTTTATTTTATTTATTTATTTTTTGTTTAGTTTTATTTATTTTTTCAGAACACAGAATATTTTATTTTTATTTATTTATTTTTTTTGCATTATAGCTGGTTTACAGATTTCTGTCAGATTTTCCAACTGCACCATGTGGTGACCCAATTACATGTACATATATGGATTTGTCACATGTAATTAGATATAGTTCCCCCTGCAATACAGTTGGAGCTCCTTGCTATTCCATCATTAAAGCACTAGTTATCCCCATTCCCTCCCACGCCTCCCCACCCCTCCCCCGCCCCCTTGGCAGCCACAAGTCTGTTCCCCAAGTTCGTGATTTTCTTTTCTGTTGAGATGTTCATTTGTGCAGTGTTTTAGACTCCAGTTATAAGCGATTTCATATGACATCTGTCTTTCTCCTTCTGACTTGCTTCACTCAGTATGAGGGTTTCTAATTCCATCCATGTTGCTGCGAATGACATTATTTTATCCTTTTTTATGGCTGAATA
>PVHT020000066.1:24476209-24520365 GCA_004024745.2 Catagonus wagneri
TTCCCAGGAAACTTTTCTTTTTCACAGCTCCCTCCCTGGAGTGCTGGTTACGGTCCTAATTGCTTTTCTCTCTCACCTTTTTTTTTTTTTTTCTTCAGTTGTTCTACCCAGTTATTTCAAGGGTTTCTTGCAGTTTTTGGAGGTTTAAATTAATCAGCATTCAGATGATGATTTGTCCAACTTGTTTTATATTTAGATGTGTTTTTTGATGTATTTGTGGGAGAGGGTGAGCGCGACCTCTTACTCCTCTGCCATCTTGCTGCCGAAAGTCTATTTTTTGTTTTTTTAGATCTGTATTTTCTGACCTTAATATAGCCTGACTCTCTTTTGATTATTGTTTGTATGGCATATCTTTTAAATCCTTTTACTTGTAACTTACACGTCTGTGTGTGTGTGTGTGTGTGTGTGTGTGTATGTATGTATGTATGTATGTTTTTACAGAGCTGCACCTGCAGCATATGGAAGTTCCTGGGCTAAGGGTCAAGTTAGCGCTGCAGCTGCTAACCTACACTACAGCCACAGCCACACCAGATCTGAGCCAGTTCTGCAATCTCCACCATAGCTCATTGCAATGTTGGATCCTTTAGCCCACTGAGTGAGGCCAGGGGTCAAATCTGCATCCTCGTGGATACTAGTCAGGTTTTTAACATGCTGAATCAGAATGGGAACTCCTAGGTCTTTGTATTTAAACTTAATTTTCTATAGATAGCATCTTTTTGGTTTTCTGATTTATTTAATCTTAGCTTTTGCTTATCTGTAAAGGTTTTGATGTCTCCTTCAAATCTGAATGAGAGCCTTGTTGGGTAAAGTAATCTTGGTTGGAAGTTTTTTCCTTTCATCACGTTAAGTATATCATGCCACTTCCTTCTGGTGTGGCCTTAAGTTTTGAAAGATATTTTCACTGGGTCTAAAATTTTAGGTTGGCATTTTATTTCCAATAATTTAAAGATGTTATTCCTTTGACTACTGTTTTCCAGTTTCTTATGAGTAGTTTAATTTTTTTATCTTAGTTTCTCTGTATATGACATATTTTTAAATACGAAATATCGCACTTAAAAATATATTCTGCTCAAGCTTCTTGGGCCTATAGCTGGATATCCTTTATTAATTGTGGGAAACTCTCAGGTATTATCTCTTCAACTGTTTCTCCTGCTCTCTCATCTCTTTCTAGATTTCCAGTTATACATTAGGTTATTTTATATTATTCCATAGCTCTTAGATGCTGTGTTCTTTTTTTTCCCTTTTTGCCTTTGTGTTTTGTTCAGCTTATTTCTATGGATTTGGAATTCACAATTTTTTCCTCGTCTGTGTTGAGTCTACTGATGAGTACAGTGAAGACATTCTTTATCTCTTTTATTTTTTCAGTTTTAGCATTTCCTTTTGGTTCATTATTGTAATTTTCATATCTTTACTGAAGTTCCCCATTTGTTCATGCATTTTTCTGCTAGGAAATTTAACATACTATTCTAAGTTATTTTAAATTCATTGTCTGAGAATTCCAATATCTCGTTGTTTCTGAATTTAATGAAACTGAACATGGCCTGTGGGGCTCCTGGGCGCAAAAGCCTTTCTATGTTCCTCATTTCTTGTTCTTAGGAAATGGGCCTCATTCAGCCACCATGACCTTCCCTGAGTTCCTAGGGACAGGTTCAGACAGTTGCTGATCAGAGAAGGTGGGGATGCATAAGCTAAAGATTAGGTACCCTGAGCACAGTTGCCTGTGGGTTAAAGATTTTTAGCACATGATGTTTTTTAGGAACTTTCCTAGTTTGTTCTGATCTCTGATCAATATGCCCTGTCCTCAAGTACTGTTATTCTAGGCAATAACCCAGAAGACCACCATCATGATCATACCAAGATCTCCTGTCTCTAGCTTTGATGACTAAGAATCCCCTAAAGAAAGAAAAATGCCTATTTGTCCCAATCCTGATTCCTATCTGAAAACCTATTTTTCTCCTTTTTACTATAAAACTTCTCATAATTCTTTCTAATGGGGGTGGGTGGTGGGGGAGAGGGGGACACAGTATTTATCGCATTAGCCTACTGTGACCCTCCTTTGCCTGGCAAAGCCATAAGCTATTTTTTTCCCCCTTTACCTTTGTCTCTGCCTTTCAGTTTGGCACTGGCAGGCAGAGGTTGAATTCTGGCAACAAATTTTTAGAGGAATAAGAGCCCTGTAATATATGGTCTTGGCCCAGGACTGTTTGCTGCTCTTCCCCAAGGTATGGGGGATATTTTTTCTTTTGCCGTTTCTCCTCTTGCAATGAGTTTCACTTGTGCACTGGAGTTACAAAGTGTGTTATTCTTCCCCTAGTGACTTAAGCCTCTCTTTTTTTTTTCCTTAGGGAAAAGGATATTGGTAAGACTACTGCCCTTTTACAGACCTGCACCACAAAGAAAGGCATTTTCTAGTCTTTTGCCTTGCTCCTAATCCTTCTCCTAAACACTTGATGGGAGCTTTTACAGGAGAGTCTGCCAGTGCTGTGAATTCCCTTTTGTGCCTATGACATCTAGGGGTTCTACACACTCATGTTTCCTACCCTAGACCTTTAGCAATTTTTTAAAAAAGTTGTTTACTTCTTTTAAATCACCTATATAACACCAGTGTCTTTTTCCCCTGTACCCCGTCACAGAAGAGTTAGTGCTTGTTTGTCATCTTTTTTTTTGGTGGGGCCTGACCTTTTTTGGATATATGATTTCTAGTCACCATGCAACCTCAGTTCTCTGATAGATTTCTGTAAGTTGTGCTTTTGTTCTGTATTGAGATATTTCTTGTTAAAGTGGAAATGATGATCTTTCCAGTTTTCTACATCCTATGTATAAGTGAAACTTAAAGCAAATTTAAGTTCCTATAAGGATATACAGCTTTTATGCTAATTCAGTCGTTTTTAAATTACTTCTGGTGGTGAAACATTAGGTACTTATAATACTAGTTTTAGAACTATTGCTTTATTCCATAATAAAATAATTACGTATTTGTGAGAAATTAAATATATTACCATTTGTTGCATAATTGATGAAATTTAGTGAAATTTTTTTTTGTATTTCAGTAGTGATACTAGATATTTTTCATATCTAACTCTCATAAAACAATTTTGAAAGGTGGGTTTTACCACTCCCTTTTTATGGATAAGAGAAACTGAGGCTTAAAGGGATTAAATTGATTGCTTGCATCACAGAGAATTAATATGTAATAGAGACAACATTTGAGCTCATATTTTTCTGATTTGAAAAATGTATTCTCTTTCTACTTTAAAACAATATGGAGAGGAGTTCCTGCTGTGGTGCAGCAGAAATGAATCCAACAAGTATCCATGAGGATTCAGGTTCCATCCCTGGCCCCAGTCAGTGGGTTGGGGGCATTGACGTGAGCTGTGGTGTAGGTCACAGATGCGGCTCGGATCCTGAGTTACTGTGGCTGTGGCACAGGCCAGTAGCTGTAGCTCTGATTTGACATGTAGCCTGGAAACTTACATTTGCCATGGGTGCACCCCGCCTGCCCCCAAAAAGCAAAACAACAGCAACAACAACAATATGGAGATAATTTCTTTAATGCCTGGGTAAGCACTAAATGATGGGGGGTGGCTAATGGTAAAAATTTTATTGGACTTCTGTTACTAAATGCACTTTGAATTCTGTTTAATGTGAGCACATTTTTGAAAAATAGGCAGTGACATGGGAAATGATGATGCCATCGGAGGGAATGTGAGCAAATATATGGTGCTTCCTGCTGGATACTGTGGACAGCCCAGGAAAGGACATCTTATCTTTGATGCTTGCTTTGAAAGTGGTGAGTGTATCAAAGGCCGTTTATTTTGAGCTTGTCTTGTGAAGTTTTTCAGAATCTAATTCCATCTAACCATTTAGTGTGATTCAGTCCATTTAATTTTTTATCATAATGAAACAAGTCAATTTTGAAGGAATTAACATGGAAACACTTAAAAATTAAATGCTATGTTTTTGTTGCTATAAATGATTAGAAGGATAATGGCAGTACTAATGAACATTTATACAGTACCTTTTATTTTTCAAATACTAACCCAGATATTATTTCTGGGGTAAAACTGACATAATTTCACTATTGATAAATCATTAATTACTCAATGTGTACAATGTACTTAGGTCTTAGTCCTTCTGAAAAGAGGATTCTCTATAAAGGAGCAGTTAAAGAGTAGATTCAGTTGAACATGAAATAAACAGCAATAGTAATATACTTCATAAACAGCAAATGCTGTGAGGGTTCTGAAAGGGGAGATCAGGGCTTGTTGTGAATTTCCATCCAGCAGTAATTGAATTTTGTTTACTTCTTTATACCTGACCTCCTACTCTGACTAGCATATAGGCATGTAGTAGGTATTTGGAATATGTTGAAAATATTCATAAGAAAGGTAAACACAATTTCATTTTAAAAGTAATTATTGATTATTTTTGGCTTTGAATATTATGCATACACAAGCATGTGTGAGTGTGTGATTGAAGGGACACTCCAGTTATATGATAGTTCTCTGAACCCTAAGAACAGTGGTTGTTTATACCAACAATTAAAAAGTTGTTTATGCAGGGTCTTGCTCTTTGTTTATTATATGCTGTTTTAGTTAAGAGGGCTGCCATTATAAAGAACCATAAACTGACTGGCTTAAACAACAGAAATTTCTTGTTTTACACTTTTGGAGGATGGAAGTCTGAGATCAAGGTGTTGGGATGGTTGGTTCCTTCTAAGGGTTGTCAGGAGGAATCTGTTCAGTGTCTCTCCTCTAGCTTCTGATGGTTTGCTAGTAATCTTTGGTGTTCCTTGTAGAAGTGTCATCCTAATGTATGCCTTCATTTTAACACGGCATTCTTCCTGTGTTCATGTCTATCAATAAATATTTCCTTTTTATAAGGATACCAGTCATATTGGAGTAGAGCCCACCTTAATGACCTCATTTTAACCTTCTTCTAGACTATCACTTGCTTTAGGGTGAATTCTGAATCTGGTTAATCCATGTTCTCCCACAGAACCTAGCAGAGTGCTTACAAAATGAAGCACAGAATTTTTACTGTATTTGCTTGTTTGATGAAATAATTTGACCAACAGAAAGATGTAGAAAGATTAATTTTCTGATAATTGGTGAAAAAGCCATGTCTAATTGCATGCAATTTACCAGTCTACCAACTTTTCTCAGGCCTTCATACCTTTAGAAATGCTGTTTTCTCTGTGCTGCAGATGCCTTTCTCCACCTGGTAACATGTTAATTCAGACTCAGGCCAGCATTTCTTCCTCTGAGAAGGTACCTCTCAGGCAGGTTTGACTGTCTCTACCTCTATATTTACAGGCACCTTTTCTATAATTTACAGGCCTCTTCTATGATAGTCTTTATTTAATTAATTCTTTGTCCTTATTGCTGAAAATTCCTTGAAGTCAGGGATGGTTTCTTATGAATTTTTATTCTCTGGCACTTAATGTACTATCAGAAAGTGACTAATGAAATGGATTTACATGGTTTACCTGACCGAGAATCCAAAATAACTATCATACAGGTTTTATCCAAGGTCAAGAAAACCTTTCATGAACAAAGTGACAGTTTCAACAAAGAGGTAGATAATACTAAAAGTGCCAAACAGAAAGAATGAAGCTGAAGAACAAAGTAACTGAACTGAAAGAATTTACCAGAGAACCTCAACAGCAGACTGAAATAGAATAAAGGGTCAGTGAATTTTAATACACGTTTTTGGAAACAATTCTGAGGAACAAAAAGTAAAAACATTGAAATAGAATGAAAAAAGCTTAAGGAGTTTATGGAGCACCCATCAAATAGATCAATATATGCATTATGGGATGCTCAGAAAGGAAAATGAGAGCAAGAGCTAGAGGAATTAATAAATGAGGGAGAACAGATAGTAAACAAATGGTATTCAGAAAGTGAGATTTTAAAATCAATAAAAATACTTTTTTATATTTAAATAAAAATTTAACATTAATAGCAGAAAGAACCCTAAGGGAGAACACCAGTAACAATTATTCCTTTATTTTTTATTGTTTGCCATACCCTCTAAGATATAATATATCTAGTTTGTCTCATTTAATACACAGAAAAGTCTTCTGAGGTATATCTCTCTTTGTACAAGGTAAGGAAACTGATTCTCAGAGGTGTAAAGTTATTTACTTTGAATTAAATGACTGACAAATAGTGTAGCTAAATTTGAAACTGAGGATTTCCTAGCTCCAAGGGCCATACTTTTAACCATTGACCTATAGTATTACTTTGTTATAGGTCAACTTATGACATAATTATAATAGTTATATTACTAAAACACTCTCATTAGGTGATAAGGTATATAGGAAAAGATATTATGATAAAAAATTGAAAATTATCTACTGTTTTTAAATAAGCCATCCAGATAAATACTATGTTTAGTTGCCATCATTTTCAATTTGAGTATTATTTTTATGATTTGTATCCATGTATGTGTATTGAATATGGGAATTATACTAAAATTCATAATTCAAATTAATTAGCTTGAGAGATTTAGTATGTTGTATTAAATTACTGTGGCATGAAAAAGGGTCAGTGAAATAAAGGTACGGTTCAGTTACTTATGTATCGTTTCAAACAATGGAAATAAAACTTTTATTTTTAATTCTCCCAATGGAATTTTACTATGTTTATTTGTGTGACTTGCTTTTTCTTTTTTGGCCACCCCATGGCATATGGAGTTCCTGGGCCAGGGATCAGATTCAAGCTTCAGTTGCGACCTTTGCTGCAGTTGCGACCTATGCTGCAGTTGTGGCAATGCCGGATCCTTTAACCCACTGACCCAGGCTGGGGATCGAACCTGTATCCTGGAGCTGCAGTGATACCTTTGATCCCCTTGCACCACAGAAGAAACTTCTATTTGTGTAATATTTAAAAATTAATAATCTACCATGAGACACTACCTCACACCAGTCAGAATGGCCATCATTAACAAGTCCACAAACAACAACTGCTGGAGGGCGTGTGGAGAAAAGGGAACCCTCCTGCACTGTTGGTGCGAATGTAAGCTGGTACAACCACATGGAAAACAGTATGGATGTACCTTAGAAAACTATACATAGAACTACCATATGACCCAGCAGTCCCACTCTTGGGCATATATCCAGACAAAAATTTTCATGAAAAAGACACTTGCACATGCATGTTCACTGCAGCACTATTCACAATAGCCAAGACATGGAAACAACCCAAATGTCCATTGACAGATGACTGGATTAGGAAGAGGTGTTATACATACACGATGGAATACTATTCAGCCATAAAAAAGGATAAAATAGTGTCATTTGTAGCAACATGGATGGAATTAGAGACCCTCATACTGAGTGAAGCAAGTCAGAAGGAGAAAGACAAATACTATACGATATCATTTATAACTAGAATCTAATATACTGCACAAATGAACCTTTCTACAGAAAAGAAAATTACGAACTTGGACAACAGACTTGTGGTTGCCAAGGGGATGGGGGAGGGGGTGGGAGGGTATGGGAGTCTGGGGTTAACTATTGCCTGGGGGATGGAAAAACAAGGAGATCCAGCTGTATAGCACAGGGAGCTATGTCTAATCACATGTGACAAATCCATATATGTACATGTAACTGGGTCACCATGCGGTGCAGTTGGAAAATTTGACAGAAATCTATAAACCAGCTATAATGGAAAAATAAAAAAAAAGGAAAGAAAGAAAAAAAAGAAAAGAAAAAAAATTAATAATCTAATTCAACCCCTAGCCTGGGAATTTCCATATGCCACAGGTGTGGCCCTAAAAAGACAAAATTAAAAAAAAATTTAAATGTTTTATTTCCGTTTGAAAGAAAATGAAATTGTCTTTATTCTTTTTTATTTTTATTTTTAATTGTAATTTACAGTTATTAATTTACAGTGTATTAATTTCAGGATAGCAAAGTGATTCAGTGAGATATATACTCACACACACACACATATATATCTATACATATTCTTTTTCATATTCTTTTCCTCTATAGGTTATTACAAAATGTTGGGTATAGTTCCTTGTGTTGTACAGAAGGTACTTCTTGGTTATGTCCTGTATATATAGTGGTGCATATATGTCAATCCCAAACTCGTAATTTATCCCTTCTTCCTCTTTGGTAACCATAGATTTGTTCTGTTTTTTTTATAAATCTGCCAACCAGTAGGTAAGTTTTATCTTGTGGGAAGAATACAGTATACAGTTTTTGGCCTAAAGGAGTTTAGTGGGAGAGACTCAACAAAGACTGTGACTGAATTGACCATAACATTTGACATCTAAAGTAAATGTTTCTGCCAACAACAAAAGCTAACCTGGAGGGTATTCTGGGACAAAAGGCATACCTTGTGACGTGTCTGAGTATAATCAGGATGTATGGTACTTCTATCTGTATTAGAGATAAGTACTAAGTAATAAGAAAACATAGTGAAAGCATGTCTTTTTCAGCAGAGTGCTGGGAAGGTAAGTTTGCAGACTGCTTATTAGAGGAGGCTACTATGAGGTAAGTCTTCATTGATTAGTAACATTTTATCCAGGTAAATTTTGGCATTTCGGAAAGACTGCCCACACAGAAAGATGCGAATACTAGAGTGATAATAGTATTTTCAGGGAATGGCAAACTGCAACTAGCTCTCAGAAATGGAGAGTATTCCTGAGAATAAGGGCTCACTAAAACTTTTTAATTAATTGAATGTTATTTCTCTTTACCTCAAAATTCACTTCTAATATATGTCATCTCCTTATATCCATTATCAAAGAAATAAGTATGCTTTACCTTTTCCCCTTTTGAGCAAATATTGTAATGATACTGTCTACGTGTCCACATCCTGAACCTGGTTTATATGTTTCTCCTTGATGGTTGGTTTCTTCTTCTTCACAGCCTCACCCTGTGTTTACATCTGCCCTGTGGATCTTCCTGACCTATGTGTATTGCTGTACTTTCTGTTTTGCTAATCCTGAGTTTTGGCCCTGACCAATGGGCTAACCCTGTTGTCTGTACTGGAATTTTCCAATGGGATGCTGGTAAGAGAAAGTATTAGGCAGTGCACTCTAGTACTCCCTCTGCTTGTTATTAAATGAGTGATTATAAAATCTTGCAACCTTTTCAGAGCCGCAGTTTCTGTCCAAGACCAGATCATCACTAAGTTTACTGGACTTGTACAGCAGCTTTCTAAACTCACTCTGGTCTGTCCTCTACAATTCCTCCAAAGCTAAGATGGAAATCATTTCTTTATTGCTTGAAGTCTTTCATAACTCCCTGTTGTCCTCAAGATAAAACCCACGTTTTTATTTAACAATGTCTTTGAAGTTCCTATATACATAAAAAAACTATTCAGCCGTAAAAGAAGGAAATGCCATTTGCAACAACATGGATGGACTTTGAGGGCATTATGCTAAGTTAAACAAGTCAGACCGAGAAAGACAAATACGGTATGATATGGGAGATCAAAGAAACAAGCAAAACCGGAAAACAGCCAAAGAAACAAACAAAAAACAAGTTCGTAGATTCAGAGAACAGATTAGTGTTCAGAGGGAAGGTTGATGAGGGATGGTTGAAATTAGTGAGTGTCAAAAGTTTCAAACTTCTAGTTATAAGTTAATAAGTCATAGGAATGTAATGTACAACATATACTGTTTTTTGTATAAGAGAGTAAATCTTAGAAGTTCTTATCCCAGGAAAAAGAAACAAAATCTTAACTATGTATGGTGATAGATGGTAACTGGACTTATTGGGGTCATTTCCATGTACGTAAATATCAAATCATTATGTTGTCCACCTGAAGTCAGCATAATAGTAATGTCAATTACACCTCAATAACAAACAGACAAAAATCGTCTTTATTATAAGATCTGAATCAAATTTCCTTCCTATGAGTTCCATTTTACAATCTATTTTAGTGAAAATATATTAGCACACTTAGGAGAAAGCAGCATGGTTTTGAAATATAAAGGAATGTTTCACTGTGTCTAGAAATTCTGTTTGAGAAATATTGGTAACAATGAACTGTAGATGAATAATGTAGCTCAGTTTTTTGTTTCTGATCCATAATTGAAACAAAGTTAAACTTGTTATTGTGATAAGGTTTTCACTTGACTTTACAATTTCTGACCTCTTTACTGAATTATACATTTCAGTTACAGGTATAACTGATACTTAGATATGGTTACATTTCTACTTGTATTTTTTTCTCTGTCTTATTTCCTCTACGTCCTCTTTAAGGAAGAGGTAAAATATTTCATTCCCAAGTAACTTTCCTCTAAGAATGATATTTTCTGTAGTAACAATCTTGAAGCTAAAGGCTCAGGGGCTGTGAACTGTGCTTAATGAAATCTGTTTGCATACCTCTTCAGCTGCTCTTTTCAAATCATCTGAGACACAAGTTCAAAGGAGACTTCTGGTTCACATGGACCACGCTTTTATCCTTTGGTAGTAAAATAACTGCAAGAAGGGGACACCTCACTAGATTAAATATGGTTGATTAACTTCATTTACAGCCCTTCTCTTTCTAATAAAGACTTAAGGCATTCCTTGAATGAATAATTACAGTATATGTATGTATTTGTTTAAAATCTAAGACATAAGTGCTTTTCAAATGATAACCAAAAGACAAATTTTCAGTTAGAATTTTCTTTTTATTTTCTATTATTGCTATGTCCCATTTGCAAATAAAATTTTAGTTTACATTAATTAGCACAACAGGAATGTTGTCTGTGTTTTTACTCTTCCCTCTCCATAAAAAGTCATACTTTGATAGTATATATACTCCAGTATTGAAAAATCCATACAAATTGTGCATTGTCACACGGGTTTCAAATAGACTTGCCTTCTGAAGCTGTGCGGGTTATTATCTTTTTGCAGTTAGTTCCATTCGCCATCCTTTGTTTATTCTTTGTATTGCAGAGGGGCAATCTCCTGAAAATTGCACTCCCGAATTCCCTTGTCATCTGGATTCCGGCAAGTTTCAGCTAATATAGGAGACTCTAGCAGGAGATTGAAGGGCATGGAGATGAGAGAAGCCTGGGTATTTCTCCCCCTTTCTGTTTTGGGCGGCACTCCAGCAGTGGCTACCTATTGGTCATATTTTGCCAGGCAATCCCTACCTTATTATCCCAACTTTGTTGGATTGCCCTAGTTCCCAGGGTTCACTTTCTTCTTCCTTTGACTATCTATGGGTGTAGCAGGGGCTTCCTGCTGTTGTTACTCTCTTCTGTTTCCCTGCTCTCACCTGTTTGGTCTTTCAGCTCTCCCAACACTTTTGCAACTATGTAGTTTCCTTTAATACATTTTTTAATTGAATTATCTGGCATGGCTCTTTACTGACTGATCCCTGAATGATTCATGCTTCAGTGCTGAAGGCAAGAAATTTTGCTCAGTGATTTGCTGAGGAACCTGTAAAAGATGATGCTAGGTCTTGAACTCACCACCTGCTGCTTCTCTTAGCGCAGAGCCAATATGATTGGCATGATTTGCTTAACTTTTAGGGATGCTCTGTTTTGATGGTGAGAGTTAAGATCAGTGGCTGAGGAGTTCGCATCATGGCTCAGTGGTTAATAAACCTGACTAGTATATCCATGAGGACATGGGTTTGATCCCTGGCCTTGCTCAGTGGGTTAAGGATCTGGCATTGCCATGATCTGTGGTATAGACTGCAGATGCAGCTCAGATCCAGCATTGTTCTGGCTGTGGTGTAGACCAGCAGCTACAGCTCCGATTCAACCCCTAGCCTGGGAACCTCCATATGAAAAAAAGATTAGTGGTTCATACTGTTGTAGACCCAGCAATTTCTTGAACTAGGTTATCCTATTTTATCTCATCTTGATAAGTGAGTTGTGTTCTTGGCCATATTTTTACATCCTTAACATAGAGCTTGTGTGTACAGGCTGAAGGGCTGCCTAGATTTTTTTTTTTTTTTGGCTTTTTAGGGCCACACCTGCAGCATATGCAATGTCATCGTTCCTAGTCAGATTCGTCAACCACTGCGCCACAGCAGGAACTCCTGCCTAGATTTTTTTGAGGTTTGGTTTATACAAAAATTCAAAAACAAACCATAATTATGTAAAACAGTTATGATGTTTATGACAGAATATTTTTGACTCCCTGCTGAGTTTGTATCCCATGACCTATACTGGTCATTAGACACTGTTTGGTTTTCAAAATGTAGCCATGTTGTTTTACTTTAGTCTCTGAGTTAGCATTTTATTTTGGGAAATTATTTTTTATTTTTAAATCCCTTTTCTTTCATACAGGGCTGAGCTTTTTGAGTAAGTGAAAATCTCTCTCTCTCTCCCTCTCTCTTCTTTTTTTTTTTGGCCTGCTGTGAAAAGGAAGAGGCTGGATACATTATAGTCAGAAAGAGAGAGAGTTCTACAGAGCATAAGGCATTAAATCTTAGCATTTATTAATGTTCTGTTGTGGACAGTTCATTTAAACGTGGAACCTTTGCACATCTTTAAGTTGGTACAAAGTATTTGCCTTCTAGGTTTGTTGTGTGTATTAGAATTACCAAAAGCCTAGAAGATATTTAGTGATCTGTACTAGAATATAAAGGAGGCCCTGAGAGGGAAGTAATTAATTTTGTGTGTGTGTGAATGGGGTGGGATGAGTGTGGGAAGTCATTGAGGAAGACATTATAGAGGAGATAATATGGGAACTCCACTTTAATGCTTTCCCTAGAATATTCTTCTAGAAAGTGTTTTCTCTCTCACTTCAGTTCTGTACTCAAATGTCATCTTTTTAGTGAATCTTATCTTAGTTATCCTGTATAAAATTTCAGCTATTATTCCCTGGCATTTCCTAGTCCCTTATCTGCTTTATTATTTTCATCTTAGCACTTACCACTATTTAGTATAATATAAAATTTACTTATTTATTAATATTTTTATTTGTTATCTGTCTCTTCTACTAGAATATAAACCCTAGAAAGGTGAGATTTTTTCCTTCTTTTGTTTCCTGGTGCTCAGAACAGGCTCAATAAATATTTGTTGAAAGAATTATTGTGAGAATGGGTAGAACTTCACCAGACAAAAATGTTACATATTAATTTATTGCATTTTCATAAGTATTGACCTCAAGTTATAGGACGCAAAGTTGAGAAATTTAGCATGGCTGTATTGATTTATATATATAAAAAAAACACTTTGCAACCTTATTTTTTGAGAGTATTACTGAGAACTTGGGTGGGGTGGAAACCTTTGAATAGCCAAAATAGTTATCAAAAAATACATGCACTAAATTTTGTGCACCTTACTCTTTAAAGGAGACATATAAGTTACTTGTTCTTATTTAGATACAGTTCTAACTGTCTTGATAATACAGGTTTTCAGATCAGGAAATTAGCAAACAGGGTGGAACCTGAGAAGATAGGAATGCTCTTTGGTGAGAAATCAAAGTTGACAAGCTATCAGAAAGGAGGAGGCAGAAAATATAAAAGTAAACAACTAAATTTAAATATATAATTGTCAAGATATCTATTCCTTATCATCAAGATAAAATTAAATTTAATGTGCAAGATGATTTTAGAAAGACTTCCAGTAAAAATAGAAATATCCATAGGTACCATTATATTTTTATCCTTATAGTCTGGCTTACATCCTCACTAATCCAGCAAGATAGTTCTCTGAAAGTTTACCAGGGATTTAGTCATGTAATTCAATGGTCTTAACTCTTGATTCCTCTGTAACATATGACATTTCTATTGGCCACCCTTACTTTTTACCACTCTTTCCCCCAGTAGTCTTGACTATACCATCTGTATTTCCCCCATCTCTGACTGACATGTCTTGCTATCATCTACACATGGCCCTTAAAGACGTTTTCTAAGGGTCACTCACCTATCTTTAATCTTTGTAAATCTTGGCTATCACATCTAATAATTTATCATTCATCCATCCATTGAGAGTTATTATTCTCATTAAATATCCTGAATCCATTAACTTCTTTCTAGCTGCCTTCCTCATTCAAACCACCAACATCTGTCATTGGGAACTACTGTTCCTCTTGCTTCCTTCCACTCATGTTCCACCCCACTGCCGATAGCTAATAAACAAAGCATTCGAAGTCTTTCTAAAATCATCTTGCACATTAAATTTAATCTTATCTTGATAAGGAACAGATATCTTGACAATTATATATTTAAATTTACTTGTTTGATTCAATGGCTGATTCACATTTGCTATATACCTGAAACTAATACAGTGTGGTAAGTAAATCAACTGCATTCCTCGGCTAGAGGTTGAAATGGAGCTGCCACTTCAGGCCTGTGCCACAACCACAGCAATACCAGATCCAAGCCCATTTGTGACATATGCCAAAGTTTGCCACAATGCTGGATCCTTAATCTGCAGAGTGAGGCCAGGGATCCAACCCACATCCTCATGGAGACTACATCAGGTTCTTAACCCACTGAGCTACAATGGGAAGACCTCTCCAAAAATTTTTTAAAAAATTAAAGAAGAGACCCCCCCCACCCAAACTCAAATCAGATCTTATCCCTTCCTTATTTAAAACCTTCCATTGTTTTCCCATCAGAGTTAGAATAAAATCTAGCCTCCTTATCCTGATTAAAAGTGGTACAGATCTTACACTTTATTGCTTTTCTGAATTTATCTTACGCCATTCTCACTGTTTCCAATGATGCTGTAGCCACAGTACTTTTCTGCCTGTTCATAGAGCAGGCCATATTTGTTTCCAGTTTATTTTTGGCCATTTAATCCAGCCAATTCTTACTCCTATAATATTGACACCTCCTCCTCCTTCACCACCACCTTTGCATCTAAGCATTCAGGTATCGGCTTACGTGTTGCTTCCTCAGAGAGGCCTTCTCCTTATAGCCAGTCTTAACTTGGTACCCAGTCACTCTTTTATTCTTTGCCTGTTCATTTACTTCTTTCTTTATCTGCCGCCTCTACAATAACAACAGTTACTTTGTCTATTAGCTCTATCACTAGAGTCTAATTAGTAGTAGGCATGCAATAATTATTTGTCAGAAGGATGAATGAATTATGTGGCAGATAGCTAAGGTACAGAGATAATACTAGTATTATTAAACAGTAGTACTTACTAGCCTTTCCTAGAGCACTGGCATTTTTGAAATTCTGATGAAAAGTATGATTTATCTTCCCAGTTAAATGCACTAAGGTACATACAGAAAAATTTTGCCTAAAAATTAGAATGCTTTATTTATTGAGTTAGCCACTCTTCTAGTGTTCCTGCCTACTTAGAGATTTTGGAATATGCTTTTATTAAGTAACGGTCTTTATAGTATTATCGGCGCATAATCAGCACTGATATAGTGCTTCTTAGAACTATGTGTGGACAAGAACCGTGTTTTGTTTGTTTCTAATTTCCAGTGTCATGGCTCTAGATATGGCCCTGTTCATGAATCATATGAAGCTCATGCCATATGCAATTTACCAAATTAATTTGTCAATATCTAAACTGTTTATACCCCATTCAACTAGATAAGTACACCAATCATGAGTTTGGATGTCAGATGGCAATAAAAGTAACATACTGTACTTGTTTTATAGCATATCTATAATAAACAGTTTGCAGGCTAGGATCAATCCACGGACCAAATTTTAAATAGCATTGCTTTAGAAAGTGCCATCAGTCTTGTACTTTGAGGCCTCAGTCCCATATTTTAATCTACCTGCTTGTGTCTTTAGCTAGATGTTCTAATGATATTTCAAACTGGACATCCTCCCAAACCAAACTTGTCTTGTTCTAAATTCAAAACAGAAAGATCCCTGTTAATCTAGAGTCATCTTTGGCTTTCCTTTGACACCCTGGCCCATCACTCACTAAATTTTGTTACTCCACTTTGTATTTCTTAACCTCTTTTTTATTTATTATTATTATTGCTTTACTAAGCAGCTTATTTAGACATTTGTTTTTCTTTTTTCTTTTTCTTTTTTCCTTTTCTTGGGGCTGCACCTGCGGCACATGGAGGTTCCCAGGCTAGGGATCCAGTCAGAGCTATAGCTGTTGGCCTATGCCACAGCCACAGCAACACCAGATCCGAGCTGTCTGTGACTTATACCACAGCTCATGGCAATGCCAGTTCCTTAATCCACTGAGCAAGGCTAGAGATTGAACCCGCGACCTCAAGGTTCCTAGTCGGATTCGTTTCCCTTGAGCTACAATGGGAACTCCAGACATTTTGTTTTTCAAATCCCACTCACCTCCACAAAATTTTAATGCTACAGATATACTGTGTATCTGTTTATGTGCTGTGGCCCTTTGGTGGACCACAAATCATTTTAATATCTAAAATATCTTTGCCTTCCCAGATACCACCCTTGGTGAGGACACATGCTCTACCTAGTTGATCTTTTTCATGTATACATTTTCATTTTTGTCCTATTACCTGGTATCAAATTCTTATTGTTTTGACTTTGACCATGATATTCTCTCTGGGAGTTATTTTCCATATTTTTATTGAAATCAAATCCATCTTAAAGGTCCCACACACACTTACTTTTTCCATGAACTTTTTAATGATCCTTCCAGCTAGGTATAACTTTTCCCTCTTCTAATTACCAATGACAACTTTATTGATTTTTTTGTTAATGAATCATGGACTTTTATTGTTCTCTGCAAACACAGGCTCCTTGAGGGCAGGGACCATGATTTAATTTCTTTTCTTAAAATTAAACATTTGGTTAATTATCTTTTCTTAAAATGGCTAGCTTTCAATAGGTACTTAAAACATCCATGAATGAATGAATAAATGACTATTGCTTAAAAAAATAAAAGTGTTGGTATTAAAATACTTGGTAAGTTTCTACTCAGTTGAAAACTCATTCTCTCTTGGTTGAGTGAGACATTTTTCTAAAGTCTTCTGTTCTCTTATCTCGGTCTTCTTTGTCTAAACAGGGATGGAGTTATTGTAGATGAGGCGGTGGAACCTAACGTAGTTCCTTGCTTTATCATCAACTCACACTCATATTGGATATCCTTTTTTTTTTAAGAAATAGTAATGATTTTTATTTTTTCCATTAGAGCTGATTAACAGTGTCCTGTCAATATTCTACTGCACATCAAGGTGACACAGTCACACATACATGTATACATCATTTTTTCTCACATTATTATGCTCCATCACAAGTGACCAGGCATAGTTTCCAGTGCTATATACAGCAGGATCCCATTGCTTATCCATTCCAAAGGCAATAGTTTGCATCTATTAATTCCAAATTCCCAGTCTCTCCAAGTTCCTCCCCCTCTTTCTTGGCAACCAGAAGTCTGTTCTTCATGTCCGTGATTTTCTTTTCTGTGGAAAGGTTCATTTGTGCCCTATATTAGATTCCAGATATAAGTGAAATCATACGGTATTTGTCTTTCTGACTTACTTCACTTAGTATGAGAGTCTCTAGTTCTATCCATGTTGCTGCAAATGGCATTATTTTGTTCTTTTTTAATAGCTGAGTAGTAGTCCATTATGTATATATACCACATCTTCTTAATCCAATCGTCTGTCAATAGACATTTAGTTTGTTTCCATGTCTTGGCTGTTGTGAATAGTGCTGCAGTAAACATGTGGGTGTATGTGTCTTTTTCCAGGAGAGTTTTGTCCAGATATATGCCCAAGAGTGGGATTGCTGGGTCATATGGTAGTTATATATATATATATATATATATATATATATATATATATATATAGTTTTTTAAGGTACCTACATACTGTTTTCCAGGGTGGTTTTACCAGCTCTCACTCCCACAAACAGTGCACGAGTGTTCCCTTTTCTTCACATCCTCTCCAGCATTTGTTATTTGTGGATTTATTAATAATGGCTATTCTGACTGGTGTGAGGTGGTATCTCATAGCAGTTTTAATTTTCATTTCTCTAATAGCCAGTGATGTTGAACATTTTTTCATGTGCTTGTTGGCCATGTGTATATCTTCTTTGGAGACATGTCTATTCAGGTCTTTTGCCCAGTTTTCCAGTTTGGCTTTTTTTGCTGTTGAATTGTATAAGTTGTTTGTATATGTTAGAGATAAAGCCCTCGTTAGCTGCATTGTTTGAAACTGTTTTCTCCCATTCTGTAGTTTGTCTTTTTGTTTTTTTTTTTTTCATGGTTTCTTTTCTTGTGCAAAAGCCTGTCAGTTTGATTAGGTCCCATTGATTTATTTTTGCTTTTATGTTGTCTTGGGAGACTGACCTGAGAAAACTTCTGTAAAGTTGATATCAGAATGTTTTGCCTATGTTCTCTTCTAGGAGTTTTTGGTGTCTTATCTTACATTTAAGTCTTTAAGCCATTTTGAGTTTATTTTTGTGGATGGTGTGAGGGTGGGTTCCAGTTTCATTGATTTAGATGCAGCTGTCCAGTTTTCCCAGCAACCTTTCTAAAAAGACTGTCTTTTCCCCATTTTATATTCTTGCCTCCTTTGTGGAAGATTAACTGACCATAGGTGTCTGTGCTTATTTCTGGGTTCTCTATTTTGTTCCATTGGTCTGTATGCCTGTTTTGGTACCAGTACCACACTGTCTTGATTACTGTGGCTTTGTCATGTTGCCTGAAGTCTGGGAGATTTATGCCTCCTGCTTGGTTTTCGTTCCTCAGGATTACTTTGGCAAATATCCTAAAGGAGCCCTGGGTAGCAGAATTAACTTGAGTCAGTACCTTCATCTCATTCTTTAATTTGTTACTGTATTCATAATTTATACATCAATCAGAGAACATTTGAAGTATCCCTTAAATATGGCAGAACACCCTTGTTTAAAACAAATGTGTTGGAAAAAATGTCTCATAGGTCAGGTTTCATTGCAATATTTAGAAGCAAATACTCATATCTATACATTTTGGTTAATTCCTCCTCAATGTTTTGTGTGTTTTGAAAAAAACTTTTCTATATGCTAAACTTAAATTACAGAAGGTTTTTGTCTTTATTCAATTACCATAATTATTCCTGAAGAGTGCACCAACACAGGAAATAAATGGCTTTCACTCTTGTCAATTCACACAAAGATATTGAAACAATTTAAATTATTACGCAAATATAGGTTTCAAATTTTAATATATTAATGCTTAAAGACATTTTGTGGGAAATCATGTAGCTTGTGGTGTCTTAGCTTTGGAACAGATCTGGTTGTGAGTTCTAGTTTTACTATTTACTACCTG
Organism: Catagonus wagneri; assembly: GCA_004024745.2. Taxonomy (NCBI): domain Eukaryota; kingdom Metazoa; phylum Chordata; class Mammalia; order Artiodactyla; family Tayassuidae; genus Catagonus; species Catagonus wagneri. The sequence continues at coordinate 24,495,339 of PVHT020000066.1, forward strand.
TGTGACCTTGTTTGAGTTACTTCGTGTTATATTATTATTCGACTCTTACGAGATACTGTATATCAAATAGTACAGACATATGGTGTATAAATTATTTACTTAGGATAATAAAGTAAATAAAGACTTACTTTATGGAATTGGGCCATGAAATTATAGAGGCTATGAAGTACGAAATCTATATGATGGGATGGTAGGCTGGCAGTCCAGGGCAGAACTCATACAGTTTAAGTTTGAAGGCCTTTAGAATGAAAACCTATGGAAGAGCTGATGTTGCAGTCAAAGTTGAAAGGCAGAATTTCTTCTTTCTTGGGATAGGCCAGTCTTTTATTCTATTTAGGCTTTCAGCTAATTGGATGAGGTCCACCTACATACATAATGGTGCAAATATGTATAAGAGAAAGAGATTTCTTCTTTATCTTATAGTCCAACAGGTGAGTGTTCATGATTAGTGGGAAGCTCTCTTCTATGTGGTAATTCAGCATTTTAGTTTCCTTCCATTTTGTGGCTCTGCTGTTCCCTCTAGACTTGTCACCATCATCTGTGTTTACCTTGCAAAAGGAAAAAGAGTGAGGAGGACAGGTATCTTCAGCTTAAAAACCTTAGACTGGAAATATAACATATCCTTTCAGCTCACAGTCCATTGATGAGAACTAGTCATATGGACACACCTAAAAGCAATGGATACTGGAAATGTAGTTTATATGTGTGCCTAGGAAGAAGATGAATTGGATTTTGGTGATCAGGAGCAATCTGCCACACTGTTTCTAATCCCCATCCCTGCAACTCATATACATGTGAACTAGTTTTAGAAGCAAGACTAAAACAGAATAGTAGATAGCAGAAGAAAACCATATATAGTTTAATACCAACTTGTACCATATGCAACCCTTATGTAGAAATTCAGAGTAAAGAACATATTGATGTGGATCGAAAGAGAGAGGGAGGCTTCTTAGAGATGAGCAATGAAGGATTAGAGATGAGCATTGAAGGACTGTAATTTCTGTAATTTAGAAATTACAGGGAGAAATGCCTAATGTTTTGTTGTTGACCTAGATGTAAATATTCACTTAATATTTTTTAATTTAAAAACACATCTGATGTACTAATAAATTAATACTTTCCAGTCTTCTATCTTTATGTTACGAACAATTTGAATAAAAAAAAATAAACTGCCTTACTGAAAAATTTAACACTGAATTTCTTTGGTTAATATATTTTAAATATTAAAAAAATGGATATTATTTAATCATATCCCTCCAAACCTACCATTAGATTTATCATCAAAATTATTTCTAAATATGATGTTCTGTGATATTTCTCTAGGTAAAAAATCAAAACTATTCTAGGTGAGATTTTTCTTTCTGCATTGGGGATTCAGCAAAGAAATGTTTATTACTCAGAAGTAAGAATTGATAACTTGTAAGTGTTGCCCTACATTTACATATCCTGTTTAAAATAAATTTCTCCTGAAAATTCCTATTCAGGTGAGTTCCATTTTTTTTCACTTACAGAGAATCAATAGTTTCCATAAATGGTAACTCCTTCATTTTTAGGGATATTTCCAACCAGGTCAACATGATTTCATAATTACAGCAAAGCAAAACAGCTTGCAAATTTAAATGTTCAGTGAATAAAAAGGAAAGTTAAAGTATACCATTTGTCTTTACTTGATTTATGTCTCTTCACTGTGTTGAATTTATGAGTATTTATGGAAATAATTCCTTTTTTAGAAAATCGTATATTCCACAGAAAGTGGCCAACTAACATATTCCCCTTACATTAAAGGTAATTCTCAAATGCATACAATATCCTTGGTTATTTGATATTTCAGGAAAGTTTACTAGTAGAACTCTTGGACATTTGGAGAGTTCCATGTTGATGACTATGAATTTTCATAGCCTTGAGTATTTGACACTACATTGTGGGACAGGTTAGATAAGTAATGTCATCTCAATTTTATAGATGAAGAAATAGATTCTCAAGCTTAAATATCTTTCTAAATGTCACATACCATAACCGAAAAGAAAAACTTCTTTTAGTCATTGTGAGAGGTTGATCGGGATACACTTTAGATATTGAATGCTTAGGACAATACCTAACAATAATAAGCATTCAGTACATGCTTATTGAATGAATGAATGAAGAATGAATGAGTGAATAAACTTAGATATGTCTTGGTATCTATCCCTTTGCAAAGTATACTGGATAATATGGATCCCTCTGTAAGGAAAACTCCCCATATGCTCTATGCGATGAATTTTTGGGGCTGTTGGAAAATAATAATAAGAACAGACATAAATCCTGGACAAAAAGTTGGGCAAGCACTTTATTTCTATTTTTGGAAAAGGAAATTGAGGAAATTGAGTTTCAGAGAATTATGTGACTTGCTTAAATGCACATATGGATTTTTTAAAACATTTTTTATTGAGGTATATTTGATCAACAATGTCATGTTAGTTTCAGGTGTCCAGCACAGTGCTTTAGTTATACATACATACATATCTATCTCTCTCTCTATAGATCTGTTCCTTTTCAGAATCTTTTCCCTTATAAATTATTATAAAATAGTGAGTATAGTTTCCTGTGCTGTACAGTAGGTCCTTGTTTGTTATTTTATCCCCATAAGGGCTTTTTTTTTTCATTTTTTAAAAATTTCATTGAAGTATAGTTGATTTACAGTGTTGTGACAATTTTTTATTTTTGGTCTTTCAGCTCTATCTAGGGCCGCACCCACGGCATATGGAGGTTCCCAGGCTAGGGGTCTAACAGGAGCTCTAGCTGCCAGCCTTTGCCACAGCCACAGCAACGTGGGATCTGAGCCATGTCTGCAACCTACACCACAGCTCACGGCAACACCAGATCCTTAACCCACTGAGCAAGGCCAGGGATCGAACCCGGAACCTCATGGTTCTTAGTCAAGATTCGTTAACCACCGAGCCACGATGGGAACTCCTGTGACTATTTTTTTTTTAAATGGCCACACCTGTGATGTATAGGTTCCAGGCTCAGTGTTGAATTGGAGCTGCAGCTTCTGGCTTATGCTGCTGGCTTATTCCACAGGCATAGCAATGCCAGATATGAGCTGCAACCTATGCTGAAGCTCATGGCAACATTGAACAAGGCCAGGGATCAAACCTGCATCCTCATGGATACTAGTCAGAATCTTAACCTGTTGAGCCACAATGGTGGGAACTCCATGTTGTGATGATTTTTGTTATACAACAGTGATTTAGTTATAGATGTGCACATATCTGTTGTCTTTTGTATTTTTTTCCCACATAGTTTATTACAGAATTTGGGTAGAGTTCTCTGTGCTATACCAGTGTTAAATATACCAGTATTTAAAATTATTGGTCCCAATTGACCAATAATTCCATATACAATATTGTGTATAAGCCAATTCCAAAACCCAGTCCATCCCTCTCCCCTCCACCTGTCCCCTTTGGTAAAATTCCCTCTTTCTTCCTGTGCCCCTATTCAGTTTTCTTTCTTTCTTTTTGCTTTTTAGGGCTGCACCCATGAAAGTCCCTAGGCTAGGGGTCAAATTGGAGCCACAGTTGCTGGTCTATGCCATAGTCACAGCAACATGAGATCTGAGCCACATCTGCAACCTACACTACAGCTCATGGCAACGTTGGATCCTTAACCCACTGAGTGAGGCTAGGTATTGAACCTGCATCCTCATCGTTACTAGTTGGGTTCATTTCAGCTGTACCAAACAGGGACTCCTCTTCTGCCCATTTTTTGACTGAGTTTTTTGTTTTTTTGATATTGAGCTGCAGAAGGTATTTGTAGATTAATCCCTTGTCAGTCACTTCATTTATAAATATTTTCTCCCATTCTGTGGTTTGTCTTTTTTGTTTGTTTATGATTTTCTTTGTGTGCAAAAACTTTTAATTAGGTCTAATTTTTAATTTTTGTTTTTATTTTCATTACTCTAGGCAGTGGATCTAAGATCTGACACTCTCTATGTCAGAGAATGTTTGGCCTATGTTTGAGTTTTATAGTATTGGTCTTACATTTAGGTCTTTAATCCATGTTGAGTTTATTTTTGTGTATGGTGTTAGAGAATGTTCTCATTTCATTCTTTTCAGTGTAGCTGTTCAGTTTCCTTAGCACCACTTATTGAAGAGATACTCTTTTCTCCATTGTATAGTCTTTCCTTCTTTGTCATAGATTGGCTGACCGTAGGTGCTTGAGTTTATTTCTGGGCTTTCTATCCTGCTCCATTGATCTATATTTCTGGTTTAGTGCCAGTACCAGACTCTTTTGATGACTGTAGCTTTGTAGTATAGTCTGAGGTCAGGGAGCCTGATTCCTCTAACTCCATTTTTCTTTCTCAAGTTTGCTTGGGATATTCAGGGTCTTTTGTGTTTTCATACAAATTTAAAAATGTTTTTTCTGGTTCTGTGAAAAATGCCATTGGTAATTTGATAGGGATTGCATTGACATAATCTGTAGATTACTTTGGGTATTATAGTTATTTCGACACTATTGATTTTTCCAGTCCATGAACATGGTATATCTTTCAATCTGTTTGTGTCATTTTTTATTTCTTTCATCAGTGTCTTATAGTTTTCAGAGTACAAGTCTTTTGTCTTCTCACATAGGTTTATTTGTAAGAATTTTATTCTTTTTGATGCAGTGGTAAATGGAATTGTTTCCCTAATTCCTTTTGCCTAGATCAGGAGCCCTGGTGCCCAGAGTTCTTCCTTTTGGTGCCCTGCACAGCCATTCCTGGCTGAGACTGCAAGGAGCATCTCTTCTTCCAACTACTTGTGAGATCTCTTCTTCCCATTACTTGTGAGATCCTTGACTTCTTTCACTTTCTAAATGTATGGGACTATTTCTTTCATTTTTCTGCTGCCAATGGAAGACTCCTCTTTCTATTAACATAATCCTTGCTAAAGTAGGAAGAGAACTATTGGAGGTTACCTTTGCCTTTTTTTTTTTTTTTTTTTTTTTGCCATACAAACCTCCCATGAGGCAAGAGATCTCAAGGCGGTTGGAAAAGAGTGTGTATGGTGTGTGTGTGTGCACATAAATATCTGTGTAAAAGGGGGTTGTGTCCAATATATGAGAAAATAGAATGTGGGCTATCACATATAAAACACCAAAACAAATCAACGTCTCAATAAATTATCTTGTAAAACTGTTTCTTGTCAGTGTGGTATTTTTTCCCATTCACAGACTGGTATTTCCAGAGACCTGGCACTTATGTATGTGGCCTTGAGCAAGTCACTTAACTTTTCTGAGTATCTGATTTAATTATTGAAATGGAGTAATAAAGCTTATCCTGCCTAGTTGACAATACTACCGCTATGTGCAAATGATAGAAGATAGGGAAATGTTCTTTAAGTTGTTAATATACTATGAAATGTAAGGATTTTTGTTTTTGTGAATTTGTGGTGAAAGAAATTTCTCAGTATGTTTTAAAGTTAAGAAACTCAAGTTGTTTTAAAGTAACAATGAACCTCCTGGAGGGATCACAAGTAATTACCACTTACATCATATTGGCAAAACATGTCATATGGTCATGTCTTTTTTCAAGAGAGCAAAAAGTAGAATTCTTCCATTTGTCCTAAAAGTGAATGGAATAAGGATGGTTAGGGAAATATCCATGCCAGGTGCTACACAGGAAATATTGTATATCTTATCGTTAATTTTCCTAAGAATCCAATTAAATAGCTACTTCTCACACTATATTTCTGGTGAGGAAGCTGAGGGTCAAAATTTAAGTAATTATTAGTAAATGACAAGCCAGGATTTTACCTTCATCTGATTCAAAGGCCTGACTCATGCACTTCCTTTTCTCTGAAGTTTTGTTAGACACAGAAAATTTGGAATAGAAGATTAAAGTTCAGGTTAATAATTATTAATTGGTCAAAAATAACTAATATTTACTGGATATTAGATGCTCTGAATTGATATGACTAAGTCTGTATCATGAAAGAGTCGGGGTCTGTGGTGTGGGGGTTGGTAGATGATCTCGAAGGTACTGTGATGGTTAATTCTATGTGGCAACTTCACTGGCTTAATGGACTGCCCAGATATTTGATCAAACATTATTTTGAGCATGTCTGTAAAGGTAATTCTTGGTGAGATTAACATTTGACTTGGTAGACTAAGTAGAGCAGGTTCCCCTCCCTAATGTGAGTAGGTCTTGTCTAATCAGTTGAAAGCCTGTATAGAATAAAATAAAACCCTACACAGAATAAAAGGACTGGTCCTCCTGAGAGTAAAATCAGGAACTCTTCCTGCTTGCATTCCTTGAGCTGGGAAACCAATTTTTTTCGTCCCCTCAGGTGAACTAAAACATCAGCTCTCATTGGGTTTTGAGCCTGATGGCATTTGAATTAGAACTCCACCATTACCTCTCCTGGGGCTTTAGTTTGCTAACTGCAGATCTTGGGACTTGTCAGCCTCCGTAATAGCATGAACCAATTTCTCATAGTAAATCCCTTTCTCTCTTTACACATGCACCCCTCCCTAATAGTTCTGTTTCTTTGGAGAGCCCTTACTAATACAGGCACAAAATCTCTGATAATTGTGTAATGATGGAATTCAGCAGTAGCAATGAAGAATTACTGTTTAAAAGAGAGGTTTGGAGTTAGTTATCCTTTCAGTCTGCATATTATTGAAGATCTTTAATGGAATATTTACGTTGGCATCTATATGAATAATAAGCAGTTATTACCATTAGGAAGATAATTGACCAATTGTTTAATTTTTTTCTGAAAATGCTAGCTGCAGTGTGGATCAATGTCATTGCATTTCTGGCATCATTTAGCTTACTTTACCTAAAACAAGCCACAAAATATTAAGAACAGAAAGATCGATTCTTTTCCAAGTTTTATATTTTCTCATGACAACTACTCTGCAACCCCAGGCATAGATTAATGAATGGGGTATGCACAAAGGGATATCAACTCACATATATGACATTACTCAGATGTCTCTAACTCCGGAAAAAGCATGTGAATGATTTATGGAATTGATATTAATCTCTTTCCAGTAAATGCATTACTTCAGATACATGGGAAATTGATGTTACCACTCTAATGCCAAATTAATTTCTTTCTTGCTAGATCAGCATTGTAAATGGAATTAGATGTTAACCTTTTATACATCTAAACAGGGTAAAATATGGAAGCAATTTTATAAGTAAAATTTGGATGTCCATTGCTGAAGGGAAGGTTATATACTTTTTTCTTGGTGTGTTTTCTTCTTCCTAAGATTTGTGGATCCTGGGATATTGCTATATTTAAATTATAGTTTAATATCACTTAGGAATAGAATAATTATAATTGAATCTGAATATTTAACAGAGGACTATAAATAAAGTATAGCAAATGAGAATTACATGTTATTAAAGATCCTACACATTCTAGAGAACAAGTCTATTTTTAAAGGGAAATTTTATCCAAGTATTCTGCCGCTAATAAACACTTTAAACCTCTGTTTAGGGCATAAAAGAAACTGGAAATTTGTTGGTTAGCCTCCTCCTCCTTCCATGTATGGCTGTGTTTGCATGCTCCAGAGTCCATTTTTTTCCTGTATTCCCAGGTTATGGTGAATTTCAGCTGCCATATTTTTGAGTTTTGACTGAAAAAAAATCTAATAAACACAGTTTTATATTTAAATCCCAAATTATCAGAAGAAAAATGTGATCAGCTCAACTTGGGTCTGATAAATTGAAGCCAAGGAGGGTGTTCAGTGGGTACACAGGGCTGTATTTTCAGGGCTGTGAGTAGGACAGATTCTCTAGGAAGAGGGTGTGGGTAGAAGAGAAGTGATGGACATTTCCAATATAGTTGGTCTTGCAGGTCTGCAGTGGTTCTTCCAGCTTGAGAATATTTGATTTCATAGAACAGCTGCTACCTTTACCTTTATCTTCCCTGCCTCCAGCAGTTAGATATACTGCTGCTGGGCCTTACCTTTTGTCTCAGCCTGCCTCATCCCTGATATGGCATAGTCTTGTCTGTATCATGTCTGTGAGTAGTAGCAGAGTTGCTGTCAATTAGCCTTGTTATCTAATGTTCAAGGGACAAGCCCTACTCACTAGTCTATGTGTTGGGTCATTTCCTACATTATTTGCACTGGTTTAGTGTGCAGAATTGGGTTTTTTCTTGACATCTCCTTTTCTGTGCCATAATCTTACTAGTCACCTAGCTTATAGAATCTTAGAATTAAAATATCTTCAAGCCTGGGGTATTGCCTTCAACCCTTGCCTCTTGGTGGAAAGCTGGTCTGGGAGGCCTAATTTTCACAATGTCTATACCCCGGTTTACTTTGTGTTTTCTCAAACACTGTCTGAGATAGGGATGCGAATAGACAGATTTCCCTGTACCACTAAGTGGCGGATATACACGGTCTGCATTACTGCTCACAGCCTAGACCTTTTAAACCTTTTCTAGCTAAAACCATACCTGAGCATCCTATGCTCTTTGGACACTTTACATTAAACCTCTTGGCTGCCGTTGCTAGGACCATACCTTCTGAACCAGCTCTAGATCCTGAAAGCACCCTCTAATTGTGACACTATGTTCTGGTGGTATCTGTAAAGTGGTAAAGGTGAGCATTAAGGATGATAGTGATAGAAATTAGGTGTGTGCCTTACCAACAGCTACTTTTCAATATTTTTACACTATTTTTTTTTTCACAGAGAATTTTGATTTCATGGTATTTCTGACATTTATTCCACATTCCAGGTTTCTTCTGGTAGCTCTACACTCAGATATTGCTTTAGCAATTTTATTTCTATTTATATTTGTGTAACACTTCCGAGGCACTAGGGAGGGATAGGGGTGGGGTGGGAAGAAGAGGAAAAGATACATCTATCATAGTCCTTGCCCTCAGAAAAGGTTAAAGCCCAGTGAAGGATGTAGAACGTATTCATCAATAATACTAGGGAATATGTCAGTTAAGGGAGAGCAGAAGGGTTGAATCATCACTCATTAATTAATTACTCAAATATTTATTGTGTCTACCATGTCAGGTTCTGTTCTAGGCAATGGGGACTCAGAAGTAACTAAGACTGAATCCTTTCTGTTAAGGAACTCACAGTCTGATGGATTTGAATGCACTAAAAAGCTACAGGTCACCACCATTTCTCATCTGGCTGTTCATTAAATACACTGTGCATGTTCTCACCTCAGAGCCTTTACATTTCTTCTGCCTGGAATGTTCTGCTCACATGATACTTTTACATAGTACATCTCTTACTTCATTCAGGTATCTGCTATAATATCCTATCTGGGAAATTTTTCTGGCTAAACAGTATAGTATTGTACTCTTTTTATCTCCTTCATCTCTCTTATCCCACTTTATTTTTGTTTTTAACACGTATCATCACCAAACTTGTTATGTATTTATTTTTGATTATTATGTCTCTCCCTCTAGAATTTAAGTTCCATGAGAACAGGATTGTGTTTGTATGATTGAGGCTTTATATCCCTAGCACAGAGTACAGTGTCTCATACACAGTGAGTGATCAAAAAAACTTGTTGATTAAGAAAGAATGAACAAATTAATGAATGAAGAACAAGTAAGTAGAGCCTGTACTGGGTATAACAGAATCAACAAGGAAGGAGTGCTCATTTTTACTCGGGAGGAGGGGTGGCTTTAGGAGGTGTGGTCTGAGAGGGTAGGAGTAGAGATACATAGTTTTGTCATTTGCTGCTTGCACATGCTTTTGCAGAGGAATGGTTGATAATAGACTATTCCATAGTTTATAGCAAGAGCATGTGTCTTAAGAGTTGCTTTTAAATCCCACCCTAGTTGTGTGGACTTCTATACTAATAAAATTTCAAATCTTTTTTTTTTTTTTTTTTTTGGCTGCACTCACCAAAGGTCCCAGGCTAGGGATTGTATCCAAGCTGCAGCTGTGACCTGTGCCCCATGCTGGGGATTGAGTCTGTGAAGCCGCAGAGACAAAGCTGGATCCTTAAACAGCTATGCCACAGTGGGAACTCCTGTGTTTTGTTTTGTTTGTCTTTTTATGGCCACACGCATGGCATATGCAGGTTCCCAGGCTAGGGGTGGAATTGGAGCTGTAACTGCTTGGCCTAAACCACAGCCATAGCCATGCCAGGTCTGAGCCACACCTGCGACGTAGGCCACAGCTTATGGTAACACTGGATCCTTAATACACTGAGTGAGGTCAGAAATTGAACCTGTGTCCTCATGGATTGTAGTCAGATTCGTTTCCACTGAGCCATGATGGTATCTCCCAAATTCTTTTTAATACCTTCTGCTTGCTAATGAATACTCATGAGCTTTTCTCCTAGGTTGTATGTTTCTTGTGTTTCTTGAGGTGGGCAGGGATCAGCGTTTATTTGAATATTCTCAGAGCCTAACCTAGTAGCTGAAAATTGCTTTGTCAGTAGTACCTTTTTTATTTTAACAGAAATTAAGTATAGTCCCCTTGGAGCTACAGTATTCTGGAATTCTGTGACTCTTTCCTAGCCTGATACTTCTACAGCTCTTGTTTAAGATTCTTGCAGATAATGCACTTTTTAGTTCATTAAATCTCATAGCTCTTACTTCTTTTTCATATTTTTAATGTATCTAGTCCTCTCATTGTGCTTTGATTATTTATTTATATGTAGGTCCTGTCCATCAGACTTGAGATGTTGGAGGACAAAGACTTCTTTTAAACTCAAACTCTTTCCTGTAGTGTAGTTTAGCACAGTATTTGGCACGTAGTAATTATGCAGTAAATGTGGAATGGATGTACAGAAAATTAATGAGACTAAATGTGGAAAGTGAACATTTATTATGGAAATGTAGAAGAAAAAGAAAGAATGACTTGTGTAACAGGATAAGTAATAGATTTTATTTTAAATACCTTAGTGACTATCCCATGCTCAGACACTTCAACAGTTTCCCTAATGTCGACATTCCTAAAATAACCAGCTAGCCTAGTGTCTGCCTTTCTTTTCCCCCTTCCTTTCTCCCTCCCTCCCTCCCTCCCCCTTCCTTCCTTCCTTCCTTCCTTCCTTCCTTCCTTCCTTCCTTCCTTCCTTCCTTCCTTCCTTCCCTTTCTTTCTTTCCACACTCGTAGCATAAGAAAGTCCCCAGGTTAGGGGTCCAGTTGGAGCTGCAGCTGCTAGCCTATGCCATAGCCACAGCAACAGCAGATCTGATCCACAGCTGCAACCTGCACCACAGCTCACAGCAAAGCTGGATCCTTAACCCACTGGGTGAGGCTTGGGATTGAACCGGCATCCTCATGGATACTAGTCAGATTCGTTACCGCTGAGCCATAATGGGAACTCCCTAGTGCCCCTATTTCTAATGTCAGTACTCATAGGTTATGTGGAGACACCTGTGATTGGACTTGCTCCCTTTTCTCTTTTAGTTTTGTATCTTCATGTCAGTGTCCCTTAGGTGGGAAAATGTTCATGAATGCGTCTATTTCAGTGCATGTGATGATGTGTACCATCATCACAACATCACAGTTGTCTGTCTCCAAATGTACAGGTCAGTGGATATGGCCTTGTGGCTCCCACTTTCAAGAGCTGCAGAGTGTTGGTACTGGAAGCAGTTATGCTCAGAGGGACTTGTTTGGATTTTTCTCCCTTTCTTTGTACCTGGATATACTACTGTGCCTAAGCAGAGTTTAGCAAATACAGTTACTAATATTTTAGTGGGACTATTTTAACACTAAGCCAGGGGAATAATTGTATTTATAAGTAGCACAATGAATGTACTCCTACAAATCTGTGTCTAGGTTCCAATTTTTCTTAAGAGTTTCAGTTTCGTATTTGGGCCTTCAATAGCATAATAAATATTTACTATTAATTATATGCAATTATTACTTATATACAAGATATTTTTTGTGTTAATTTTAATTACTCAATGAATTTTATTACATTTATAGTTGTACAGTGGTCATCACAACCAAATTTTATAGCATTTCCATCCCGCACCCCCACCCCCCAACCTGTCTCATTTGGAAACCATAGGTTTTTTTAAAATTGTGAGTCAGTATATGTTCCCCAAAAAAGATCATCATCCCTTTTTTTTAGATTCCACATGTAAGTGATAGCATTTGATGTTGGTGTCTCACCATCTGACTGACTTCACTTAGCAGGATAATTTCTAGGTCCATCCATGTTGCTGGAAATGCCATTATTTCTTTCCTTTTAATGGCTGAGTAATATTCCAGTGTGTATATGTACCATATCTTCTTGATCCACTCCTCTGTCAGTGGACGTTTAGGTTGTTTCCATGTCTTGGATGTTGTGTAGAGTGCTGCAATGAACACTGGAGTAGACGTATCTTTCTGAGTCATGTTTTCTCTAAGTAGATGCCCAGGACTGGGAATACTGGATCAAATGGTAATTTTATTTTTAATTTTCTGAGGAATCTCCATACTGTTTTCCACAGTGGCTGCACCAATTTGCATTCCCACCAACAGTGTAATAGGGTTCATTTTTCTCCACACCCTCTCCAGCACTTATTGTTTGTAGACTTTTTGATGATGGCCATTCTGGTTGGTGTAAGGTGGTATCTCATAGTGGTTTTGATTTGCATTTCTCTAACCATGAGTGATGTTGAACATCTTTCCATGTGTTTTTTGGCTGTCTGTATGTCTTCTTTGGAGAATTGTGTGTTTAGATCTTCTGCCCATTTTTCGATGGGGTTGTTTTTGCTTTTGGTATTGACCTGCAGAAGGTGTTTATAAATTTTGGAGATCAATCCCTTGTCAGTCTCTTCATTTGCAAATATTTTCTCCCATTCTGTGGGTTGTCTTTTTGTTTTGTTTGGGTTTTCCTTTGCTGTGCAGAAACTTTTAAGTTTAATTGTCTTATTTGTTTATTTTTGTTTTTATTGTCATTACTCTAACAGATGGATCTGAGACGATGTTGCTGTGGTTTACGTCGGAAAGTGTTTAGCCTATATTTTCCTCTAAGAGTTTTATAGTATCTGGTCTTATATTTAGGTATTTAATCCATTTTGAGTTTATTTTTGTGTATGGTGTTAGGAAGTGTTCTAATTTCATTCTTTTAATGTGGCTGTCCAGTTTTCCCAGCACCACTTATTGAAGGTATTGCTTTACTCCATTGTATATTCTTGCCTCCTTTGTCATAGATTAGTTGTCCATAGGTGTGTGGGTTTAATTCTGGGCTTTCTATCCTGTTCCGCTGATCTATATTTCTGTCTTTGTGCTAGTACCATATAGTTTTGATGATTGTAGCTTTGTAGTATAGTCTGAAGTCAGGGAGCCTGATTGCTCCAGCTCCATTTTTCTTTCTCAGCATGGCTTTGGCTGTTCTAGTTCTTTTGTGCTTCCAAACAAACTTCAAGATATTTTGTTCTAGTTCTTTGAAAAATGTCCTTGGTAATTTGATAGGGATTGCATTGAATCTGTAGATTGCCTTGGGTAGTATGGTCATTTTGATAATATTGACTCTTCCAGTCTAAGGGCATGGTTTGTCTTTCCATCTGTTTGTATCATCTTTGATTTCCTTCATCAGGGTCTTACAGTTTTCAGAGTACAGGTCTTTTGTCTCCTTAAGTAGTTTTATTCCTAAGTATTTTATTCTTTTTGTTGCAATAGTAAATGAGGTTGTTTCCCTAATTTCTCTTTCTAGCTTTCATTGTTAATATATAGAAATACAGTCGATTTCTGTGTATTAATTTTGTATCCTGCTACTTTGCCAAATTCACTGATGAGCTCTAACAGTGTTCCGGCAGAGTCTTAAGGATTCTCTAGGTATAGTCTCATGTCATCTGCAAATAGTGATAGTTTTACTTCTTCCTTCCCAATTTGGATTCCTTTTGTTTCTTTTTCTTCTCTGATTGGTTTGGCTAGGGCTTCCAAAACTATGTTGAATAGTAGTGGTGAGAGTGGATGTCCTGTCTTGTTCCTGATCTCAGTGGGAATTCTTTCAGCTTTTCACTATTCAGAATGATGTTAGCTCCGGGTTTGTCATATATGGGCTTTATTATGTTGAGGTAGGTTCCCTCTGTGCCCATTTTGTGAAGGGTTTTTATCAAAAATGGGTGTTGGGTTCTGTTAAAAGTCCTTTCTGCATCTATGGAGACGATCATGTGGTTTTTATTCTTCAGTTTGTTAACGTGGTGTATCACACTGATTGATTTGTGGATATTGAAGAATCCTTGCATCCCTGGGATAAATCCCACTTGATCATGGTGTACAATCCTTTTAATGTATTGTTGGATTTGGTTGGCTAGTATTTTGTTGAGGATTTTTGCATCTATGTTCATCAGTGAGATTGGCCTGTAATTTTCTTTTTGTGGTATCTTTGTCTGGTTTTGGTATCAGGGTGATGTTTGCCTCATAGAATGAGTTTGGAAATGTCCATTCCTCTGTAATTTTTTGGAATAGTTTCAGAAGGATAGGTGTTAGCTCTTCTCTAAATGTTTGATAGAATTCACCTGTGAATCCATCTGTTCCTGGACTTTTGTTTGTTGGAAGTTTTAAATCACATTTTCAATTTCAGTACTTGTGATTGATCCATTCATATTTTCTATTTCATCTTGGTTTAGTCTTGGAAGATTGTACTTTTCTAAGAATTTGTCCATTTCTTCTAGGTTTTCCATTTTATTGGCATATAGTTGCATGTAGCAGTCTCTTATGATCCTTTGTATTTCTGTGATGTCCATTGTTACTTCTCCTTTTTCATTTCTAATTTTATTGAATCCTCTCTATTTCTTGATAAGTCTGGCAAAGAGTTTATCAGTTTTGTTGATCTTTTCAAAGAGCTAGCTTTTATTTTAACTGATCTTTTCTATGATTTTCTTCATTTCTATTACATTTATTTCTGCTCTGATCTTTATGATTTCTTTCCTTCTAACTTTAGGTCTTTTATGTTCTCTGTCTCATTGCTCTAAGTGTAAAGTTAGGTTGTTTGAGCTTTTTCTTGTTTCCTGAGGTATGCTTGTATTGCTATAAACTTGCTGCTTAGAACTGCTTTTGCTGCATTCCATAGGTTTTGGAGTATTGTATCTTTTTTGTCATTTGCTTCTAGGTATTTTTTAATTTCCTCTTTGATTTTTTTCAGTGATCCATTGATTGTTTAGTAGCATGTTGATTAGTCTCCATGTGTTTGTGTGTTTTTTCCAGTTTTTTTCTTGTTGATTTCTAGTTGTATTGTGTTGTGGTCAGAAAAGATGTTTGATATGATTTCAATTTTCATCAATTTACTGAAGCTTGATTTGTGGCCCAGAATGTGGTCAGTCTTAGAGAATGTTCCGTGCGCACTTTAGAAGAATGTGCAATCTGCCGCTTTTGGATGGAATATCCTATTAATATCTATTAAGTCCATCTGGTCTAATGTTTCATTCAGGGCCTGTGTCTCCTTATTGATTTTCTGTCTGGATGATCTATCCATTGCTGTAGGTGAGTGTTAATGTCCCCCGCTATCATTGTGTTACTGTCAGTTTCTCCTTTTAAGGCTGTTAGCAGTTACCTCATATATTGTTGTGGTCCTTTGTTGGATGCATATATATTTAAAATTGTTATGTCTTCTTCTTGGATTGATCCTTTGATCATTATGTAATGTCCTTCCTTGTCTCTTAAAATATTCTTTTTTTTTGTCTTTTTAGGGCTGCCCCCATGGCATATGCAAGTTCCCAGGCTAGGGGTCTAATTGGAGTTGTTGCCGCCAGTCTGCAACCTACACCACAGCTCATGGCAACACTGGATCCTTAACCCACTGAGAGAGGCAAGGGATGGAACCTACAACCTCATGGTTCCTAGTCGAATTCGTTTTTACTGTGCCACAATGGGAACCCCTTAAAATATTCTTTATTTTAAGGTCTGTTTTGTGTGATGTGAGTATTGCTATTCCAGCTTTCTTTCAATTCCCATTTGTGTGGAATATTTTCTTCCGTCCTCACTTTCAGTTTGTATGTGTCTCTAGAACTGAAATGGATCTTTTGGAGATAGCATATACCTATGGGTCTTGTTTCTGTATCCATTCAGCCAGCCTATGTCTTTTGGTAAGGGCATTTAGTCCATTTACATTTAAGGTAATTATTATGTATGTTCTTTTTGCCATTTCATTAATGGTTTTGTATTTGTTTTTGTTTTTTCTTCCCTTCTTCTCTTGTTCTTTCCTCTTGTGGTTTGATGGCTATTTTTAGTGTTGTGTTTGAGCTGATTTTTCTTATTGGTGTGTGTATCAATTGTGGATTTTGATTTGCAGTTACCCTGAATTTTTGATATAGGAATATATATATATATACACACACACACACACATATACATATATATATAGATACACATATATGTATATGTATATATATGTATATATATTATTGTCATAATAATATATATATTAATAATAATATATATATATTATTGTCTTAAGTTGTTGGTCTCTTAATTGCAAGTGCATCTCCAGTGTCCTGCATTTGTACCCTCCTCTTCTCATGATTTCTGATTTTGGTAGCATATTTGTGCATGGATGATTTCCTACCTTTACTGTATATATGCCTTTACTGCTGAGCCTTGTCATTTGTTGTATTTTTATTTCTAGTTGTGGCCTTTGCTTCTCTGCCTAGAGAAGTTCCTTTAATATTTGTTGTAGGGCTGGTTTGGTGTTACCGAATTCTCTTAGTTTTTGCTTATGTGTAAAGCTTTTGATTTCTCCTTCAAATCTGAATGAGAGCCTTGCTGTGTAGAGTAATCTTGGTTGGATATTTTTTTTCCTTTCATCATGTTAAATATGTTGTGCCCCTCCCTTCTGTCCTGCAGAGTTTTTGAAAAATCTAGCAATGACCTTATTGTGGTTCCCCTGTATGTTATTTGTTTCTTTTGCCTAGCTTCTTTCAATATTTTCTCTTTGTCTTTAAATTTGATCAGTTTGATTAATATGTGTCTCAGGGTGTTCCTCCTTGGGTTTATTTTGTATGGTACTTGTTGTGCTCCCTGGATTTGAGTGAGTGGTTCCTTTCTCGTGTTAGGGAAGTTTTCAGGTATTATCTTTTTGAATATTTTTTCTGTCCCTTTCTCTCTCTCTTCTCCTTCTGGCACCCCTATAATGCGGATGTTGGTGTGTTTAACGTTGTCCTAGAGTTCTCCGAGACTCTCTTCATTTCTTTACAATCTTTTTTCTCTTTTCTGTTCTGCATCAATGATTTCCACTATTCTGTCCTCCACTTTGCTTATTTGTTCTTCTGCCTCCTGTATTCTACTGTTGTGGCTTCTGGTGAATTTTTTATTTCAGGTATGTATTTTGCATTTCTGTTTGCTTCAGTTTTAAATCTTGTATTTCTAAGCTCATTGTTTCCTGTAAATTATCAATTTCTCCTCTAGTTTATTCACAATGTCTTGCATCGTCTGCAGCATCATCAGTCTAATGTCTTTTTCCTGGAGGCTGATAATCTCCAGATCACTTAGCTGTTTTTCTGCTTTTTTTTTTTTCTTGCTCCCTTATCTGAGTTATAGTTCTCTGCCTTTTCAGTTTTGTAGGTTTTTGGTATGGTTTTCTTTTCGCAGACAACAGAGTTGTAGCCTCTCTTACTTCTGATGTCTGTCCCCTTTGTGGCTGAAGTTGGTAGGGGGGCTTGTTGTAAGCTTCCTGATGAGAGGGACTGGTTCCTGCCCACTGGTAGGTGGGGCTGATTCCTATCCCTCCGTTGGGTGGGGCTTTGTCTCTGGGTGAGATTAGAAGTGGCTGTGTGTCTGAGAGATCTTTAGGCATCCTTTCTATTGATGGGTGGGGCTGTGATCCCACCTGGATTATTGTTTGGCCTGGGGCTCCTCAGTACTGATGGGTGGGTCAATATTTTCCCAAAATGGCCACTTCCAGAGAAACACACACTGATGAATATTCCCGTGAGCTTTGCCTCAATGTCCTTCCCCCACAATGAGCCACAGTCCCCTTCCCATTTTCCCAGGAGATCCTCCAAGAACTTCAGTCAGGTCCGACCCAGAGTCCTGTGGAGCCTCTGCTTTGCCCTGGGACCCAGTGCACATAAAAGTCTGTGTGTGCCTTTCAAGAATGGGGGTCTCTGTTTCCCCCAGTCCTGTGGCACTCCTGTGCACAAGCCCCACTGCCTTCAATGCCAGATGCTCTGAGGGCTCTTTCTTTCAATGATCCACAGGAATGGGCTACCCACCCAGCAGGTATTTGGTTGCTTATATGGCATAATCGCCCTTCCTACCTCTTGATGTAGCCTCCTCTTTGTCTTCTGGAGTAGGTTATCTTTTTGAAAGTTTCCAGTCCGTTTGGTTGAAGGTTGTTCACATTTGGTTGTGTTTTTGTTGTTTTTATGAGAGAAGTTCTGCTTATGTATAATATTTAAATATTTAGTAACAACTACAACAAAAGTCAACAAATATTTTTTGAATGTGTATTTTTGTGCCCAGCCTTGTGGCCTGTAACATTGTGGGGAAGACAGAGTGGTATAATGGAAAGAATGTGTCTTTTGGAATCAGACATACCTGGATTTTGATTTACCTTTGCTCTTTGCTAACTCTGATTTTTGAGAAAGTATTTAGATTTCATACTGTTCCACCTTCTTATTCCTACTGTGATTGTCTTAGTTCAGGCTGTCAGTGCTATTGCCATAGATTCCAAATTGACCTTCCTTCCTCAGGCCTCTACCCTTTCAGTATATCGTATATACTTTTGTGGAAGTCATTTTCCTGAAGCATATCTTGAATCACATAATTCCCTACTCAGAAACTTTTGGTAACTTCTCAATGCCTTATGAATTAAATAAAGTTTCCTCAGCATTCCTGAGGCCCTTTAGTTTGGAATGAACTTCCCTTCCTGGTTGTCTTTTGCTTCATTCCACTACGTTTACCTAGTGTTGTAGTTAACCAGAAGTATTCACTGTATGTTAAACATGCTTTTCTTTTTACATAACTTTTGGCCATGCATGTAGCATACGGAAGTTACAGGGCCAGGGATTGAACTTGTACCACAGCAGTGACAATGCCAGATCCCTAACTTGCTAAGCCACTAGACAAGCCTAAACATGCTGTTTGCTGTGTTTTTTTCATTATTCTTTTCTCTTAGAAAGGCCTCGACTCCTGGTCCTTCTTCACTCTCTCCTCCCACCACCAAATTTTCACCTTATGATAAAAAAATTTGTCTTTTAAGACCTATTTCAAAAGTCTTTTCATCTATATAACCTTTCCTGAAATTTATAATCAGATGTTTGTCTCCCTGTACTAAGCCAAGTATTTGAACTTCTCTCATAGCATATATTTTGCTTTGTATTTTAGCTACTTTTTCCTGGAATGTAATAAGATCTTTAATGGAGTAAACTATTTTTTACTCCCCTTTTTAATTCCCTGATGGACTTGAAATAAAATCTTGTACAAAGTAATGAGTTATAGATAGATGGAAAGAGCTTTGGGGTCAGGCTGACTTGAGTTCATTATGTCTCTGCTACTTATTGGTTGTGTGACTGTGAAGTTACTTAGCCAAGCCTCAATTTCCTCATCTAGAAGGAAAACTTACATCTACCTCATAGAGAGGAAAATGGTAAAGACTAAATAATGTAATATGTGTAAAGCATCTGGAACAAATAAATTCTATATTGAATGATAGTTATTATTGGTTTAGAAACAAACAAATATTCTTTAAGGAATTGAAGTAACTTCCTGGCAACCAAATAGTTAACATGGGGTAGAAGGGTATAGTTGGAGACAGCTCACCTACTTAATAGACATGAATTTAAGAAATCACTACTTTATAGTGAATTTTCTACTACTTTTTTTTTTACTTTTTAAGGCCTCACCTGTGGCATATAGAAGTTCTCAGGTCAGAGGTCACATTAGAGCTGCAGTTGTGACCTATGCCACAACTTTTAGCAACACCAGATCCTTAAGCTACTGAGCAAGGCAAGGGATTGAACCTGCATCATCACAAACAATGTCAGGTCCTTAACCCAGCTGAGTCATAACTGGAACTCTGTTTTCTACTATTCTTAAATTTGGCAGAGGGATTTCACTGTGACTTCCCAGCATCAACCACTTGACATGGATGAGGCTGGAATCTAGAAGATTCATTGCATTCTGTCTAGTTGTAACCATTTCTTCTCATGTCATATGGGGAGTTTGAGACTGATAGTAATTTTTCATTTATTATATGACTAATTTAGATTTGACAGTAAACCATCTGATTAGAGCAGTTAGGTGTTAGGTAATAGTTGTATAAAAAGGAAAAGCTCCTTTTGTATTTTGGTTTATAGACCTGTAAGTCAAATTCTGATATAATAGTTCTACCAAATCTTGATCGAGACTGCATTCTGTAGCAATTTGTATTATCCAAAACATCATTTTAGGTTTCTTAAGATTGTCATTGGTTAACTATTAGGAAAGGAATTTTAGCATTCTTTTGTATTGTTGAAAACCTATTACAATAAAAATGTTATGTTCAATAGTATTATTCCATTGGTAGCATGTAACTTTTCATATTTATACTGATTGACTCACTTCAAGTGCCTAACCACCCACTAGGTTTAGATTTTTCCATGTTAATTTTGATTTAGTATTTTTATTTCTGAAAGCAAACAGGGCACAAACCGTATATTATCACTGCATGTTTTTTTCAGAAGCTAGCAAGAACTTTAGAATCTATAACAGTGAAATAATGTGGAAGTAAATTACCACAATATACAAGAGAATTTCCTTTCCTAGTAATCTTCTGTAGATAGCTAACTTGAATCATACCCAGGTACAAGTTATCTGTATACTGTGATGTCAGGAGTATAAATTAGTCCATGTTAGGAACAGGACTTTTCTGGTATATTCAACTTGCTTTTTCTCCTAATATTTATAAGTATTTAGAAAGAGTAAGTTGTCTTGTACAAGGTGAGTGACTTCAACTAATAATTCTTTGCTTGAATTCTGAGTCCCAGTGGGCAGAACAGAAATAAGTAATTAAGGACACACATATGTGTATATGCTTTTAGATTATTTTAATAGTAATAGAGAAAGACTTTGGAGGTTGTAATGATGTTATATTTATTAATTGACTGTATACAATTACAACTAAATTCAGCTCTGTGAATAATTGTGAAGGAGGTCGTCTGGCACCAAAATTTCACTGTGCTCCAATCTTTGTGATCTGCTCAACCCTGATCTTCCTCTTATCTTTCCTATTTGAGTCTGTGGGCATCCTCATCTACTCTGTCACTCAAACAAGAAATATCCGTGGGACCCAAGGCTGGGACCATGCTTATTTGACTTTCTGTCCCTATGACTTAGCACAGCGGCTGATAGATAATATACAATCAATAAATAGAGGAAATAGAAGCTAT
Organism: Catagonus wagneri; assembly: GCA_004024745.2. Classification (NCBI taxonomy): domain Eukaryota; kingdom Metazoa; phylum Chordata; class Mammalia; order Artiodactyla; family Tayassuidae; genus Catagonus; species Catagonus wagneri. Next base: position 24,516,594 of record PVHT020000066.1, read on the forward strand.
TGGAAGAGCACTTCTACAAACTTCCCACACTACAGTCACACAATCACTTGAATCTGTGCCGTGTACTCTTTTTTTTTTTTTTGAGGAACTGTTTTTGCTCTTATCTGAGGCTAACCCTTCCCTTGCACCTTAAATCTGATCTCCTCTCATCTATTCAAAGATGTCACATCAGTAAATTCTTCCTTCTATCTTCATTATTATTTTTTCTATACTGTATCATTCCCATCAGCATTTAAATATGGTGATGTTTCAGTTATCTTTAAAAAACTTCACTGAGCCCCCACAACCCCACCAGCTGCTACTTTCTCTCTCTTCTTCCTTGTACAGAAAAAACTATCAAAAGAGTTGTCTGCTGCTAGTTCCTTTCTCCGTACAACCCACTCAGTCGGTCTCCCATGAAGCATAACCGTCCTCCACAATTGCTTTTCTTATGGTCGTTAATGAGCTCCAGGTTACGAAATCTTAGTTCTCATTTTATTGTTCTATTAGCAGGATTGACTTAGTTCCTTCCTCTCTGATATATTTCTTTTCTTGGCTTCAAAAACGTATACTGACTCCATGGTTTTCTTTCTTTACTATATTTCTTTGTTTCTCATATTTATTATTTTCACCTCATATGTATTCTAAAAACTGGAATGTTTCTTGCACCTTTTCTCTTTTTTATCTATAGTTTCTCCCTTTGGTTACCTCATCTGATCACTTGTCTTTAAATATCTTCTACACACTTATCTATGTCTCTAGTACAGACCTTTCCCCCCTACTCTAGATTCATTTATTCATCAAGGGTGAGACCATGAGAACCACTGGCCAACCCACCAAATTACAGGGAGTAATAAATATGCTATTATTTTAAGCCACAAAGTTTTGATATGGTTTGTTGTTCAGCTATAGATATACTAGTGTAAGGGTTGACTTCAACCTGAAAGTGAATTTAAATGCAATAAAAGCATGATTTTCACATTAATTTATTTGCAGAATGTGTTGATATTTTCCAATCTTACCACAAAATACAAATGCTTGTTGATTCATGAAAATGCAAATTATTTATTCCTTTTCCTCTAGAAAGTTTATTATCCATGATGCATAATAATAAGAAATCAGATTAACAATTATGTTGTCTCCATGCAGGCAGACGGAAGTGTTACTCTAGTTAGCCCAATAATTCAATTCATGACTAAGGTAGAATCCAATTTTATGAATCACTCAGTATCCTCAGTCTTTGGTAATTTAACAAAATTGTCAATGTTTTCTAATATAATAACTGTAATTAATTGAGTATATTTTTTTCCTGTCATGAATCTGCACCATGAAGCTGGGTGTGAATTACTTGCATATAGGTAACTTTATATTTCACAATAAACATTGGATATACTTAAGTAATTTTAATTTACTCATTTATCTTGTTAATCTTATGCATTGTGTACTATATTTGGAGAAAGACTTATACTAATACATTGAAGATTTTTCATGAGGAAACAAAGAATGCTTTTAAAATTATACTTTAATGTAAAAGACTGTATGGCTCCTGATTTGAAGGAGTCTGTTGTATGAAATTCTAAGTAAACTGCCAACTTTTAAGTGTTAATTAAAAAAAACTCAACTAAGAAAGGCTTATCAATACAGTATTTTCAGAGATTAGCAGCACACCTTTGTTGAAGAGTAGTCCAAAGGTGCAATTTTCTAGTGTAAATTTAAACCACACATCTTGGAATAGGCTTTAGCTTCTTTTTAATAGCAGTACTTATTGTTCCTTAAAAACAACGTTAAAGCAAATAAAATATTGGAAATATTAATTATTGAATCTTTTAGTTGATATATTAAAAACTAGGTTAATTAAGATAGTACAATTACTGAAGTCTGATTATCATAATTACAGCAATTGTTCATATTTGAAAAATAGCATAGTCTCATTTTTTAAAAGTCTGTCAGGTTCATTATCTCATTCTATTATGTCAGTGACATTTGAGGCAAATATTAGATTGTCATCATCATCATCATCATTATTTTCACCTTCCACTTTACACATGAAGAAACTGCAGCTCAGAGAAATAGAATGAATTTTCCAAGGTCATATAGCAGGTGAGTAGCAGACCTGGGAATAAGGTTTTAAATTCTTATAAAGCCCTTTTAAATTAATGTAAATAAATACTCCATGCACTTATTGTGTCACAGAAATTAAAATAGCAAAAATGCCTTTGAAGAGGAATGGAGAATATCATTTAGACTTTCATGTTCCAAGTGATGGGTTAGTAGTTCTACCTGAAACAGTAGAGGCAATAGTGAGAAAGTATAGAATTCATAATCTGAGAACCTAGTTCAACTTTCAGCTCTGCAATTTAACTAGATTTGTTCTCTTGGGCAAATCATTTATTCTCTGCTACTTAGTCTCCTCATTAAAAAAATGGGAACCAAATGTTTTTAGGATTCAAAGGAAGAGGAGGAATGAATATTTGTTGATCAAAAATATAGGTAGCCATTGTCCTAGGAGCTTTATGTCTAATGTTTCATTTAATGTTATTTTATGAAAAATCTTTAGAAATTACAAAATGTTCTAAAAATGTCATCTATCTATCCACCGACTGATCTATCTATCTATCTATCTATCACCTATCTATCATCTGTCAATCATCTATCTATCTTATACATTCATTCAGTTGGGAATGAAAAATTTCTTGTTGTATACCTATTTCCTCAAGACTTTTCTAGAGCTATTACTTCATAATTAATTCAGTAAAAACTATAAGTAGAGGGTAATGATTTAATGTGTTATTCTTCATTGGTTTATTTTCACTCTCATTGGATACCTATCATGGCTTTATCTCCAGAAGAATGACTGCAATGGAAGTATTTAAAACAGTATGTCAAGGCACTTGAAAAGATATATTTGGACAATTATTGCTCTGAGACTCCTTTCAAATCCTACTTTTCAAGAAACTTCCTGTTACATACAAATATATATAGGTCTTGTTTTTCTTAATGCAGGGAAGTATATAGTAATGTCTCAACTGGGTTACTTCTCTTAGGAATACAACTGAGAACAGAAAAGGAAACAATGACGAATATGAATATGTACAATAGATATCATAAAGCCCGTAAACTTTTCATGAAGCCCTCAGATGCATTATTGACTTGTTTTAAACATAATTCTTACAACTCTAATTGTTCTAGTTTCTCACTCTCCTTGTATCAGTTGTGCTGGAAAACAATATTATCACTAACTTAGCAGCTTAAAACAACACACATTTTAAAATCACATAGTTTCTATGGATCAAGATTTAGGCAGGGCTTAGCTGAGTCTTCTCTTTAAGGTCTCATAAAGTTGCAATCAGTGTGTTGGCCAGGGTTGTAATCTTGTCTGAGGCTTGACTAGGGAGGCAGGATCAGCTTTCAAATTCATTTAAGTTATTGACAGAATTAAGTTCCTTGTGGTTATAGGAACGGGGGCTTCAGTTTCTTTCTGGCTGTTGACTGGAGTCTACCCTCAGCTGCCATAGGATGTCCACAGTTTCTTGTCATGTGGAGTTCCCAAACATAATTGATTGCTTTCTCAGGGCAGCAAGGGAGACAGAAACAGATGGGTGTTACAAATCTTTCCAATTTGGATTCCTTTTATTTCTTTTTCTTCTCTGATTGCTGTGGCTAGGACTTCCAAAACTATGTTGAATAGTAGTGGCGAGAGTGGACATCCCTGTCTTGTTCCTGATCTCAGCGGGAATTCTTTCAGCTTTTCACCATTGAGCATGATGTGAGCTCTGGGTTTGTCATAGATGGC
>PVHT020000066.1:24521365-24551127 GCA_004024745.2 Catagonus wagneri
AGTCCTGTAGTTGAGTCTCTGTGATACAGTTACTTTCCAGTCCGAGGGGCTTCCCACTCGGGAGGTATGGGCTTGCCTCCATGGCGTAATCGCCCCTCCCACCCCTTGATGTGGTCTCCACTTTGTCTTCTGGAGCAGAGTATCTTTTTTGGAAGTTTACAGTCCATTTGGTTGAAGGTTGCTCGGCATTTGGTTGTAGCTTTGTTGTTTTTTGGGAGAGTAGTTGAGCTCCAGTCCTTCTATTCCGCCATCTTAATCCAATCTATTAGTCTTATTTCAAAGCCAGTACAACAAAAAAATTGCTTCTCAGCATTTGGTATTTATCTCATCGTGCTTACTTCTTTTGTTACTTATTTATATGCGTTTCTCCTATATTATAGTTTATTAAAGGATAGAAACTACATCTCTTTTTACACCCTCTTGTTCCTCTGTCTCCTGGTTCCTAGCAGTGTCTTACATACAGTTGTCCTCCAGTGATGATTGGTGTAAAGAAAGAAATCTGTTATTGTTTTCTTTTTAAAGTTACAGTTGATTTACCGTATTGTGTCAACTTCTGCTGTAAGCATTGTGACCCAGTCTCATATATATATATTCTTTTTCATATTGTCTTCCATCATGGTCTATCCCAAGAGACTGGATATAGTTCCCTGTGCTATACAGTAGGACCTCATTGCTTATCCATTCTAAATGTTATAGTATGCATCTAATAACCCCAAGCTCCCCATCCATCCCACTTTTTCCCAGTTCTCCTTTGGCAACCACAAGTCTGTTCTCTATGCCTGAGAATCTGTTTCTGTTTTGTAGATAGGTGCCATATTTTACATTCCACATACAAGTGATATCATGTGGTATTTGTCTTTCTCTTTATGACTTCACTTAATATGAAAATCTCTTGTTCTATCCATGTTGCTGCAAATGGCATTATTTTGTTCTTTTTTATGGCTCAGTACTCTTCCTTTGTATATATGGACCCCATCCTCTTAAACCATTCATTTGGCAGTGGATGTTCAGGTTGTTTCCATATCTTGGCTATTGCAAATAGTGCTGCAATGAACATAGGATGCATGTGTCTTTTTGAATGAAAGTTTTGTCTGGATATATGCCCAGGAGTTGGATTACTGGATCCTGTGGTAGTTCTATATTTAGTTCTATATTTACTGGATCCTGTGGTAGTCCTGTATTTAGGTACCTCCATTTTGTTTTCCATAGTGGTTGAACTAATTTACATTCCCACCAACAGTGCAGGATGGTTCCCTTTTTCTCCACACCCTCTTCAGCATGTTATTTGTGGACTTACTAATGATGGCCATTTTGACTGGTGTGAAGTGGTATCTCATTGTAGTTTTGATTTGCATTTCTCTAATAACTACTGGCAATCTATGTGTCTTCTTTGGGAAATGTCTATTTAGGTCTTCTGCTCATTATTCATTTGGGTTGTTTGTTTTATTGTTGTTCAGAGTTGCATGAGTTGTTTGTAGATTTTGGAGATTAGGCCTTTGTCAGTTGTATTATTTGCAAAGATTTTTCCCCCTTTCTGTGGTTTTTTTTTCTTTTTTTTTTTAATGGTTTCCTTTGTAGTGCAGAAACCTTTTGAGTTTAATCAGGCACATTGTTTTATTTTTGTTTTTATTGTCATTATTCTAGGAGGTGGATCAAACAAGATGTTGCTGTAATTTATGTCTAAGAGCTTTCTGCCTGTGTTTTCCTCTAGGAGTTTTATAATATCTGGCCTTACATTTAGGTCTTTAATCCATTTTTAATTTATTTTTGTATGTGGTGTTAGGGAATGTTCTGATTTCATTCTTTTACATGTATCTGTCCAGTTTTTGCAGCACCACTTACGGAAGAGGTGGTCTTTCCTCCACTGTATGTGTTATCGTTTCCTTTAAGTATTCACCTTAAGGCTGTATTCTATCTTAATATAATGTATCTCCACACATTTATTTGAAAAAAAATTTTTTTTGTACTATGTGCCCACAATTATTCGTAGCATATATTTGTGTTTAGAGGTAATGAATCAAACAGACTTTGGCTTAAATATTAGCTAGCTCTGACACTTACTTGTATGATCTTTGGCATATTACTTACCCTTTTAGAACCACTGTGTTTTTTCAGCTTTATAAGGATAATATAAAACATGCGTCTAGGGAATGAAATTAGCTAGTGTGTATAAAGGATACTGCCTACTCTTTCATTTGTTGTATTATTGCTAAATGATAGTTTCTTTGACAGTCTCCTCCTTACCCATCACCTCCAAATTCCCTAGTAAATAGATAATAAGGATGACTCTTAGAGCGTATTAAAAAATGACTCTAAGTCTGAATGTTTATGTTTTCCATGATATTTCTTATGGTTTTACTGTTGTCTTCAAATACAGAGTATGAGATGTAGAAATTGGTGAGTCAAGAGTAGCCCTCAGAACAGATTTCTTATGCTTTGGTGGTACAATTACTTATCTTCCCAAATAAGAGTATTCATGGATCTGTAGATTATAGGTATAAATTAAGGACACCAGATATTATTGATTTAGACAAAGAATTTCTTTGGGAGAGTCTCAACTACTGAGACTCAGTTACTTCAATTCTGAGATTTACGTATTTCAGAGTTTCCCAAAGCTGAGTCTGTGGATTTTTCTAATTGATTTACAACCTTGGCTTCTAAAGCTTCTGATCATATTTTATTTAACCATAGAGAAGGACTAATTATTAGAGTGACAAAGGAAGTCATATATTTTAAAGTTCTCTGTGTGGGCACAGGGTGCTTTTAACGAAAGTTATCTATAGTGAGGCATTTGCAATGCACATGTTGCAACACTGATGTATTTATTTGATACCTTTCCTGAGAATTTAAATTCATTGTTTCAGAGCATTATTATTATTATTATACTTTAGGCTAATAGAGAGTAGATGATAGAGAATTCTCTATTTTCAGGACTATTTTCTGACATTCTTATTTTCGTAGCTATCAAAGTCAAGATAAGTAGCTATGATTTTGAAGGATTGATATGAATTATCATTTTTTTCTGCAGCCAAACATTTAAATACCTGTTGACATTTTCTGTGGGAGATTAACATTTAATTTATGAAAAAAGCTGGAAATCTTCAAAATAAAATGCCTCCTGAGTTTATAAAATGAAATAACAAATATTTAGTGCAAAGACCTTTGAATGTAATATTGTAATTGTCATTTTAAACTTTTCTGGTTGCATTCAAAATGTCAACATTGAATTATCAGTCTGAATCACATAAAGGAGGTAGTCAAAACTTGAATAAAAAGAACTTAACCATTAAATATATCAGTCAACAGATGAATAGATGCCTCGCAGAGAAGCAGTTAGCATGCAGTTGTATTCTTCAACTATCAAAGTAGACAGTGAAATGATTAAAATGACATATTATGTTTTATCTGTAAAAATAAATTCATGAGTTTAAGATTTTGAATTATTTTAAAGATGTACAATTAGAGGAATTTAGATCAGTGCATTACTAGGGTTAATTAAATTTTGACAATAATTTTATATTTCTTGAAAAGTATCAAGGTAACTATTTACTAATACTATCACTTTTATTTTATTTTTGTTGAGCATTTACCATGGACTAGGCACTTTTTTTGTGGTTTACATTGCTTAACTTGTTAGATCTTTAAAACAGCCTGTTAAGGCAGTTTTTGTTACTTTCTTTTTTTTTTTTTTGTCCTTTTATGGCCGCACCCGCGGCATATGGAGGTTCCCAGGGGTCGAATCTGAGCTGTAGCCACGAGCCTACGCCAGAGCCATAGCAACGCCAGATCCGAGCCGCATCTGCGACCTACACCACAGCTAACGGCAATGCGGGATCGTTAACACATGGAGCAAGGCCAGGGATGGAACGTGCAACCTCATGGTTCCTAGTCGGATTCATTAACCACTGAGCCACTACGGGAACTCCCTGTTTCGTTTTTAAAGATAAGGAGTGAAATAATATTTTTTTCTTCATAGCATAATGTAAGTACAACCAGAGCCTCATTTTTCATTTTCTAATTGCTTAATTTGGTCATACATCAGATTCTATTCTTATTTCTTTGGACAAATGCATTTTTTACCATTTTACTGATCAGGAGACCTCCAAGAGTGGGAAGGGGCAACAGTTTTTTAAAAAGATAATTAATTGTATACGTACCATTTTTACTTCTTGAGAATGACTTACAAGATAATGCAGTCTTCAAATATTCTAGGTACAGTCACAGTCTTGGTTCCTAAAAGTATTAATCCTTCGAAAAAACTTTAATATAAGAAAGTGAGAATTTCATGAATGCTAAGGTGTCATGATTCTGTCATTGTTTTTGCAACTTTAATGGACGCTAATTTAGGGACTTTCTTTCTCAAACCTCAGAATATAGTAAGGGCATAGAGTACCAAGCCAAATATTTTAAATTTTAAAGATCACTTTTAAATATTAAAATAGTTATATATGTTTATCATCATTTTCATCAATGGAAAGATGTAAAAGATATAGGAAGCAAATAAGATAATGTGTAACTTAAAAACCATAGTTATACCAACTAGAAATAAATTATATTAACCTATGCATTTCCTTTTGATTCACAGAAAAGCTCAGAAACATATTTTCCTAAAATATGGCTGAGATTATGGATAAAGAGGTACTTTTTCACTTGCCATTATGCCATGAACATTTTCTTAAGTCATTAAATTTTTAAGAAGATAATTTAAATAACCCGTATGACAGACTACCAGGTAGTGATTGGAATTATTTAGTGATTTCCCTATTTTTGAACATTTAGTAGCTTATGTTGCTATTATGAATGATGGTGTACTTAACATCTTGAACATAAATTTTTGTCTTCATTTCCTTTCATTTCCTGAAGATACTGTACTTAGAAGAGAAATTGAACTTCAAAGGATGTGAATATTTTTTTGGAGCACTTAGTCTGTTGCTAATTGCTTTTCATAAAGATTGGACCAATTTAAGCTTATACAAACAGTGTGGCAATGTCACTATATACTCACTGGTATTAAGAATAATCACTGTCAGAACATTTCCTTATTCTTATAGGCAAAAAATGTCTTCTCATTGTTTTAACTTGGATTTCTTTGATCGTTGGTAAGGTTCAACTTCATGTATTTATCAACATTTGCTTTTCAGTTTCTGTGAATTTTCTTTCCATTGGGTTTTTAGCAATCTTTTCTTTTCTTTTTTTCTGTCTTTTGTCATTTTAGGGCTGCACCCATGGCATATGGAGGTTCGCAGGCTAGGGTTCTAATTAGATCTACAGCTGCTGGCCTGCGCCACAGCCACAGCAACACGGGATCCAAGCCGCTTCTGGAATCTACACCACAGCTCATGGCAACGCCCGATCCTTAACCCACTGAGCAAGGCCAGGGATCAAACCCGCAACCTCATGGTTCCTAGTCGGATTTGTTTCCGCTGTGCCACGATAGGCACTCCAATCGTTTTTTCTTTTTATGGCTGTCCTGTGACAAATGGAAGTTCTCAGGCTAGAAGGTCAAATTGGAGCTGCTGCAGGCTTATGCCATAGCCCATGGCAGTACTGGATCCGAGCCACATCTGTGACCTATGCCGCAGCTTGCAGCAATGCTGGATCCATAACCCATTGAGGGAGGCCAAGGATCAAACCCACATCCTCATTGACACTATGTTGGGTTCTTAAACTGATGACCCATGATGGGACCTCTGAGTTTTAGAATTTTTTGAGAGATATACCTGAGCTCTTTATGGTTTAAGAATATTAAGCATTAGTTATCTTTGTGGCCAGTATTTTCTTAACTTGATGTATTTTAATTTTATGATCATATTTTTGGCATAAGAGAGTTTATATATTTTATGTAGTGAAATACATTGATTATTCTTTTCATATTTTCTGTACAGTTTTTATGTTTAATCCTTCTAAATCTTTTCAAATCAGAAAAATACCTGCATAAGTTTGCTGCTAGTCCTTTTATGGTTGTGTTCCATATGTTTAATTCTTTAATCCTTATCAAGATTATGTTAAGTTTATGTTGTGAACTGAGACCCTCACTTAAAATTTTCTGAATGGCTATTTTCATCAATTATTTATTGAGGAGTTCCCATCGTGGCTCAGCGGTAATGAATCCTACTAGTATCCATGAGGATGGAGGTTCAATCCCTGACCTTGCAAAGTGGGTTAAGGATCCAACATTGCTGTGAGCTGTGGTGTTGGTCTCAGATGCGGCTCAGGTGGAGCGTTGCTATGTCTATGATGTAGGCCGGCAGCTATAGCTCTAATTTGACCAGACTGGGAACTTCCATATGCTGTGGGTATAGCCGTAAAAAAAGAAATTATTTATTGAATAATTCATCTCTTCATAACTGATTTTTGTGGTGCTTCCTTTGTTATATCATACATGCCCCCACACATGCACATACATGTGGTATGTGATTCACAAAGTTTTGTCCTTAAGCCCCCAATTAGAATAATCTAGGACTTTTACTAAAATGGATATTCCTTGGTCCCAAATCTGGAATATTAAATTAGAAATGCTGCAGATGTACTTGAGGAGTATATAGGACATCAATCCCTTTTTAGAAATTTTATACCCCTCTTACTTATTTAACTTTCTAGATAAGTTTTTGAGTTATTTATTTTAAAAATGCCATTGAGTTTCTGGTTAGAACTAAATTAAGTTATAAATTGATTTATGAAGCAGTAACAACTCTGTAAAAGTCTCTTATCCAGGTATGTATCTTGCTAAGTTATTGTCTTTTTATCTTTCAGGAAAACTTAAAGCAAATAAATTTATAAATTATTTAGTTGATACATCTATCTTTTCTAAAAAATAACTCCCATCTCAATGTTTATGTTTGGAGCAATTTGTATGACTATACCTAATATTTACTATTCAGTTAAAGTTCATTTCAATTGTTCTTTATCCCAGTGTCTTTCTTTTCAATTCATTTATCGTATTTTACCTTTTTTATTTGCTGTTTTTATTTTCCTATTTTTATATGAGAATCTCAAGGGAAGAAGGTTTGTCTTATTTTCTGAATTAATTTCATCTTTCGGCAACTAGTACAATACATAATACAAATGTCCAGCAAATATTGGGTGAATTATTTGACTTTACAGTACTGATCTGTACCTCAAAATTAAATAGCCATGAGTAAATTAATATTTATGTTCCTGGGATAATAGAAGATATCCTCCATTGAAGTTCTCATATGTATTTTTTCATTCAACATTCATTTCACCTAGTATTTACTGAATTTCTATCGTGAGTCATGCATTTTGCTAGGGGCCTGAGGATACAAACATAAATAAGATAATTTCTGTCATCAAGATTTTTACTGGGCAGTGATTATAGACAAATACATAAGTGAGTAGTTGAAATCCAGTGTATTAAAATAGAGGTGAGTAAAAATGCTATGAGACATTCCTCAATACTGGTGGCAGTTAAATTATGGTGTTGTATAGTAGCAACTTTGGCATTTTTTTGGTCAGTAATAGAATCCTAGGACTCTTAATGCCAACTATCCTGTAACATTGAGCAAGTTACTACATCTCTGAAAATAATTTCCTCACCTGAAATGGAGAAAAATACCTCATAGCTGTGATGTGAATTTTATATGAATTGCATATGTATATTTAAGTGCCTTGTGTAAAATTCATTTCTTCCTTTTCTCTTTTGGGAAGGCCTTGAAATGTGGGTAATTAAACTGAAAATAAATGTTTCAATTTTTGTGTTATAGCAGAAACTTTAAGAATATCCTGTACAATAATATTTTTAGAGAATTGGGAAAATATTGATAATGTTTTAATTTTAGTGGTGATGAGCCTTCTCTTCACCTTGCATAGTGCCTGTGTCCTGAATGAGCAAACTTTTTCATACAGTATCATACTGTTTCCACTCTCTTGCTTCCTAGTTTTTCTTCAACTCATTCCAATCTGTTTTCCACTCTCACTACTCCACTGAAACTGTTCTGTCATAACTCTGCCTGCAAAGTAATTGATCTCAGTAGCTTTCACAATCATTGACTCCTCTCTCCTTCTTGAATCAGTCTTCCTGCCTTCCTATAACTTGGCAATAAGTTATTCTCCTGGTTTCCCCTAAATCATAAAGCTGCTCCTTTTTAGTATCTTTTTTTGGGGGGGATTCTTTTCTCACTATTCAACTCTCAAAGTTCTTCAGATCATAGTTCTGGGTCCTTTTCTCTTTTCTCTCTCTGCTTTCATCCTTTCTATTTATAAACCTAAATTTAAATTTCCTGGACCTCTTCTCTTAACTAAGTACATGTTCAATTGTCTGATTGACATCTTCACTTGGATTCTCACAGACATCTCAAAAATAACGAGATTCAAAATAGAATTCTAGATTTTCTCCCTGGAACCCATATCCCCAACTTCATCTTTCTTCTGTTCATATGGCTTCACAAGCCAGAAATATGGGAGTTAACTAGTCTTTCCTTTTACTCACTGGTGATACTCTATCCATCTGCAATCTCCATTTATTTTACCTTCAAAACATTTCAGAACTCTCCAGTTCTATTACTGTGATCCTAGTCCAGGAAGTATTGCCTCTCTCGGACTACTGCAACATAGTTAGTGTTTAAGGAAGCAAGTGATTATATCAATGTGCCCAACAACTGAGAGACATGGAGGAGCATAGTCAGAGAAGCTGGAAAGCCATTTAGTGTCAAATGATAAGATACCTTCAATACCAGGGTAATCTGTTTAGACTTAATCTTGTAGTTGATGAATATTACCTTAAAAAATTAAAGTCGAGTTATTTATTTATTTATTTAATTTTTACATTATAGCTGGTTTACAGATTTCCATCAAACCGGTGACCCGGTTACATGTACATATATGGATTTGTCACATGTGATTAGACGTAGTTCCCTGTGCTATACAGCTGGATCTCCTTGCTTTTCCATCCCCCAGGCAGTAGTTAACCCCAGACTCCCATACCCTCCCACCCCCTCCCCCATCCCCTTGGCAACCACAAGTCTGTTGTCCAAGTTCGTAATTTTCTTTTCTGTAGAAAGGTTCATTTGTGCAGTATATTAGATTCTAGTTATAAATGATATCATATGGTATTTGTCTTTCTCCTTCTGACTTGCTTCACTCAGTATGAGGGTCTCTAATTCCATCCATGTTGCTGCAACAACATGGACATTATTTTATCCTTTTTTATGGCTGAATAGTATTCCCTCGTGTATATATACCATCTCTTCCTAATCCAATCATCTGTCAATGGACATTTGGGTTGTTTCCATGTCTTGGCTATTGTGAATAGTGCTGCAGTGAACATGCATGTGCAAGTGTCTTTTTCAAGGAAATTTTTGTCCGGATATATGCCCAAGAGTGGGATTGCTGGGTCATATGGTAGTTCTATGCATAGTTTTCTAAGTTACGTTCACACTGTTTTCCATAATGGTTGTACCAGCTTACATTCCCACCAACAGTGCAGGAGGGTTCCCTTTTCTCCACATGGCCTCCAGCAATTGTTGTTGGTGGACTTGTTAATGATGGCCATTCTGACTGGTGTGAAGTGGTATCTCATGGTAGTTTTGATTTGCATTTCTCTAATCATCAATGATGCTGAGCATTTTTTCATGTGCTTGTTGGCCATCTGTATATCTTCTTTGGAAAAATGTCTATTCAGGTCCTTTGCCCATTTTTCAATGGAGTTGTTGGTAAAGTCAAGAGTTTTGAGTACCTATTATATGTTGGATAATGCTTTAAGCTCTCAGGATATAGGTCTCACCCAAACTGACAAAATTCTTGGTTTTATAGGCCTGATATTCTTGTAGGGGGTGATAGTCTATAAACATACATACACACACACACACACACACACACACATGCAAGTCCATAAATATACATGTTAACATTTAAATGTTATAAATACACAATACATTTATATATTATATAAGATTATATGTAATATATTTAAATATATACTTAAATTTTCAGTGATAGTGCTCTAAATAAAAATAAGGGGGTAGAGAGTAACGGACTTCTAGTTTTGGCTGGATGGTATGTATTTATGCAACAGAAATGATTGAGTGCCTTACCTGTTGAAGGCTTTTGCATATGCACTGGTAACTTCTCCTTGGTATAACCATATGAAATGAGTATTATTATCATTAAAGAAATGAGAAATTTCAGTCCAGTAAGACTAAGTTGTTTTCTAATTTGAAGAGAGTAGTAAGTACCTGACTTAGAGCTTTAATCTGTTTTATGGCTATACCTATAGGATTTGTCCTATATTACTCTTCTTTTTTTACTTAGAAGATTGGTGTTCAGGCAGAGTGGTGGTTTTACCTATGTGGTTGGGTAAGGCTTGCATCTTGGAGGTTTTACCTATGTGGTTGGGTAAGTTTTGCATCTTGATAATAGCATTTTAACATTTCAGATGAAATATGACAAAAGCTGGGGGTAAGGAAGGAGGAAATCAATTTATTTCCCAAACAAATAAAAGCCAAATATATTGCTTGCCAATAGAACTGTGTAAAGCATTTAGCTCTTTTCCCTTTCAGTGATTTTCTACTTATTTTTATAAGTGATTTATAATAATTAGGAGACCATGATTGTTCTCTTTCCTTCCATCTCCACAAACTGCCATTTGGCTGCTCTTCATAAGTGCATCTTGTATATAATCTATGTTTTGCTCCTGTCTTAAGCACATACACTGTCATTTCTATAGTTACCACCAGGTATGGACTGTCATTATTGTGTAGTTGCTGGATTTTACTATATTTTATTATCTATCATGAAACTACATTAAATGGATTTTCCAATTATAAATATAAATGAACAGATTTTTTTCCCAGTATAAATCTATGAGTGCAATTGCTGATGTAAAAACATCGCTCTTCTGAAGTCATTCCTTCCACGGAAAGAGCCCTTTTAAACTGTGCTCTTACTATTTTAAAATGTGATAACAGCATATTATAAAAAAAGAAGAAAAATGATGAAAATTACACAGAGGAATATATCCATGATGCTACTAGGCATGCAGATTTTATTAATCATTGCTTGCATTAATTTCATAAGGAGAAAATATACTGATAGTCTTTGGTGATGTATTTACAAATGTCATTTATTTAAAACATTTACTGAGTAAATTCTATGTTTCATGGACAATGCTAATGCAAAGGGTATAGATCAGTGAACAAAAATGTGTTTCCTACTCTTAAGGAGCTAAAATCTGGTGGAAGAAAGTGAATAACAAGCACATATATAGTTATATATTATGAGAAGTAATAAGGAGACAACAAGAATGCAGTGATAGGAGTTCTCATCGTGGCTCAGTGGTTAATGACCCCGACTCAGTGGTTAATTGAACTAGGACATGGGTTCAATCCCTGGCCTTTCTTAATGGGTTAGGGATCCGGAGTTGCCATGAGCTGCGGCTCAGATCCTGTGTTTCTGTGGCTGTGGTGTAGACCGGCAGCTGCAGCTCTGATTTGACCCATAGCCTGGGAACCTCCATATGCCACAGGTGTGGACCTAAAAAAAGAAAAAGACAAAAGAAGACTTCAGTGATAGAAATGTCATAGAAACTTTAGGGTAGTTAGGACTTTTATGATGAGATCAACTTTAAACTGAGATCTGAAAGATAAAGAGGCATCCGTGAGAAGGCAGGGATAGAGACAGCATGGAAAAAGTTTTGGTGCAGGGAACTGTTATAACTAAAAACAGGAGGAGTGCATTAGGTGAAGGAGTGGCTAGAGATAAAACTGGAAAAGTAGACACGGACTGACTAAGTCATGTAGTGTCTCATTGGTCTCATTGGCTTTAGTAAAGGCTTTTTATTTCATTTGTTGTGAACTGGGAAACCACTGAAGAGGTTTAAAGAGGATGCTGACAGAATCTGACTTCTGGAAGGTAATAGCATGTTGAAGGTGGAAATTTTAGCTTATTGTAGTGGGCTTTTTAAAGTTGAAATAAACTAGTACAAATATTCTTTTATTTCACAATAAGCATTTAATATGTATATGTATAGCATATATTTACTGTTCCATTTATTTAGATCTCCTTTAATATCGCTAATCAACTTTTTATGTTTTTTCAGAGCACAAATCTTGCACTTTTTGTTGTTTACTCCTGAATATGTTATTCTTGTTAATACTGTTATGAATTGAATTTTTACCTTATTTCAATTTCCAGGGGTTTATTGCTAGTTTATAGGAATGCAATTGAATTTTACAATTGATTTTAGAGTCCATCACCTCGCTAAACTCATTTATTAGCATTTGCTCTTATAGGTGAATTCTTTGAGGTCTTCTGTATTATATCACTGGTGAGAACATTTTTACTTCTCCCTTTATAATCTGTGTGACTTTCTGTTTTCTTTCTTTGCTCTTCTTTGTCCTCATCCTTCTTTGTCTTCTTTTTCTTTATTTTTCTGTCAACTGATCTATCTATCTATCTGTCATCTATCTATCCATCCATCCATCCATCTAATCTCTGTCTTTTTGTACTTGCTAGAACCTCCATTAAAATTTTGACTGTTAATGGCAAGAGTTAAAATCCTTGCCTTGTTCCTGATCTGTGGAGAAAAGCTTTTAGTTTTCCCTAATTACATGTGATGTTATCTGAAGTTCTATGTAGATGCCCTTATTAGGTTGTTATTTAATATTTCATTTATTTGGACTTCAATCTTTATTATCTTATTCTTTCTCCACATTTTGTACTCAGTTTGATGTTATTTTTCTATTTTTTTTCTTTTTTGTCCTTTATGGCCACATCCATGGTATATGGAGGTTCCCAAGCTAGAGGACTAATCGGAGCTATAACTGCTGGCTTATGCCACAGCCACAGCAACATGGGATCTGAGCTACCTGTGCAACCTACACCACAGCTTACGACAACGCCAGATCCTTACCCACTGAGTGAGGCCAGGGATTGACCCTGCAACCTCATGTTTCTTAGTCGGATTTGTTTCCACTGAGCCACAACAGGAACTCCTGTTATTTTTCTAATTTTTTAAAAATGGAATTTTAGGAGTTCCTGTTGTGTCTCAGCGAGTTAAAGACCTATCATAGTGTCTGTGAGGATGTGGGTCTGATCCCTGGCCTTCCTCAGGGGATTAAGGATCCAAAGTTGCCACGAGCTGCAATGTAGTTCACAGATGTGGCTTGAATCTGGCATTGCTGTGGCTGTCGTATAGGCTGGTAGCTACAATTTTGAAGGGACCCCGTAGTCCAGGAACTTCCATATGTCTCAAGTGTGGCCCTAAAAATAAGAATAAATAAATAAATGGAATTTTATTGAAACCTTTATTCTTATCTGATATTGTCATTTATAGTTGTAAATAGTCCCATAAGTTATTATATTTTTTCCTGTTTTCATTAAGTTCAAAATGTTTTCTGCTTTGTGATTTCTTCTTTGATCCATCAATTATTTAAAACGTGTTAATTTATAAATGTTTGAGTTTTCAGATTTTATTATGTTGATTTTAATTCTGTTATGAGCAGAGAAATGGCTTTTTATGATTTTTAAGCATTCAAATTCATATCAAAATTTTTTATGGCCTCGAATAGATCTACTTTAGAGAATGTAGTATGTGCCTTTGAAAATAATGTGTATATAGGTACAGTCAGGGATTAGTTGAAGTGTTCTATATATGTAATTTAGTTTAAATTGGTTGACAGTATTGATCAAATCTCCTATATTCTTGCTAATTTTCTATATAATATTTCTATAAATTTTTGACAGTAGAGATTCAGAATCATTTTATAATATTTGAAATTATTTATTATTTTTAAAAATCCTGTCAGCTTTTACTCTATGTGTTTTGAGATTAGATGCATATACATCTCTAATCCTTATATCTTACTGAGGTATTGACTCTTTTAACATTTGGAAATGTCTCTTTTTGACTTTAATGACATTTCTTGTATTAAAGTCTATTTTGTCTGATGCTAACATAGTTATTTTAATTGTTTTATGTTTATGATTTACTGGTATATCTTTTAACATATTTTTACTTTGAATCTATTTGTGTCTTAGAATCTAATACATAATTTGTGCAGACAGGAGTTAGATTTTGTTTTTTAAACCAGTCTGACAACCTTTGCCTTTTGATTGTGATATTTCTAACATCCACATTTGCATTTACTTTTATATTTGATTTACCTTTGTCATATTGCTAGATGTCTTCTGTCATTTTTGGTTTCCTGCCCCTCCTTCACTGTCTTTTTTATGTTAAGTATGTATTTTAGTGCTACTTAAATTTCTGTTGCCATTTTTACTATATATTTTGAGTTATTTTCTTAGTGGTTTCTCCAGGGATTGCAATATGCATTTTACATTTCAGGAAAAAAAAATATTTTTTATAAATTATGATAGAAACTTTTCTCTGTGAAGGTATCCCATTCTGTTCCTCCTTTTTTGTGCTATTATTGTAATATATAGTCATCTACATATGTTAGAAACCTAAAAATATAGTGTTAGAATTATTTCTGTATACAATCATGTATCTTTTAGAGAAAGAAGAAATGAAGGGAAATATGTTGTCTTTTACCCTGGTGCTTACCATATCTTACTGTAGATTTGATTTACCATCTGGTATTATATTGTTTTAGCTTGAAGGATTTCCTTTAATATTTCTTGTAAGTCATGTCTATTACCAAATAATTCTTTCAGTCTTTGTCTATCTGGGGATATTTTTATTTTTCCTTGACTTTGGGAGGATAGTTTTGCTGGATATGTTATTGTTTGTTGAGAACTGTTTTCAGCACTCTGAATATGTCATACCGTTGTCTTCTAGCCTCCATTACCTCTGAGGGAAGACAGCTGTTAATCTTTTGGGGTACATTGTAGTATTTCCTTGTATTTATACTTGTTTTTCAGAGAAGGATTTGCTCATCTCATTTGGCTATAGGCAGAATACTGTTATATTTTTTAAGCTATGAGTTTTGGAGTTTGATGCTTATCTCCTTTCACTTTTATGAAGGGCTCTATGTACTTAGAATAAAAATGATACATATTTTTAAAAATTGTGAAAGACTTTCCAGAAATGATTAATTTCTTTTGTTGCTTATATGTTCTTTTATAAGCCTTTGATATCTAACTGATATATTTCACAGCCTATCTCTTATTTTCCTTAATATTTCAAGTATTTAATCAGGACTTGACCCTCAGTCTTAACTGTGTAATTTGTATTAATTGATTCAGCAAATATATATTGTTCACTTGCTTTTAGCTAGACATATCTGACAAAGTTTGTTCAACTAACAAAGTAAATGAGCTTTTTGCACAGTGTCTTATGATTTTCAAAACAGTTTCACTATATGTGTCAGGAATATGGTAAGAAACGAATGGCTTGCATAAATTGGGAAATATGCAGTTTCATAAAGGGACTATTCACAAAGGTGTGAGTAGTGTTTCATGGACATCAAAATGGTATTTTAGGCTTTTAGGCTTCTAACAACAGAGATCTATTACTACTTTGGGGCCTAAAGAGGAAAGGAACAGAAGTTATTACCAGGAGGCATAGATAAGACTGAATGGAGAAGGACACCTGGCAGGGCCTATATTCAGTAGAACAACTAGTAACCAGCCGTGGGGAGAGTCAAGGGAATAAATACTCTGACCTCATAATTTTCCAATCCTTAATTTTGGGCTGTTGCCTTCCATTAACTGACTTCAACCAGAAATTAGAGAAAAAGTAGCCCATTGATCCAGTCCATAGAGGTCAACCTCCTGAGTACAAATCCAGGAGGAGAAAGAGAGTGGATCTGGAGGTGCAAATGGATGATGTTCAGCTCGTTTGCCTTCATACATCAATAAATCCCAGTAATCCTACTATAAAATATATACAACATATGTCCTTTTCCCACTTCTCACTACCACTGTCTTAGTCCAGGTCTTTATTGTATCTTGGTATATGATAGAAATAGCCTCTCTCCTTTCAGATTGCCCTTCAATAAATATTGCTATTTGTTAAGCTGGAATTTAGACCATGAGTCTTATGACTCCAAATTCTTTCCCCTTTCCTCATCTCCACACATACATACACTTTTCAGAAATAAAGGAGTTGAAGTTTGTGCGTTTGCTTGTTTGTTTGTTTTTGGTTAACTTCGGGTATGAAGTTTGAAGCAAATTTGTTTCCTGATTTTCACCCCTTGACATCCATACGTAGGTCTTTACTCCATCTTCTCCTAATCTAGATTTTCATTTTTAAAATTTGAACATTTGTTTATATTTTTAGTGGGAATACACAATCCTGTTTCCTAATTATCTTGGACTTGAGGCCCAAATGGTAAAATAATATTGCTAGGCCAGGCTGTTCTTTGGTTGTTTTTGTTTAAAGAATTTGTATAGCTTGAAAGCAGCTGCAAATGTACTAGTGATTTTCTGTTGCTTACTTGTCAAGAATTTTATTGTTTGGTTGAGAAGTAGTGTTGCAAAACCTGGCAACATATTGATGAAAACAGAGGAGCACTTTGCATAATTCTCCTTTGAAAAACTACCTATTTAAAAGACAAAGATTGCCGCTGCTACTTCTATTCACATATATTTCCAACAATAGATTTATTGACAGCGCTTAGATAAAGTTTACTTTTCTACCCTCCACCACTTATCACTGTGTGAAGAGAGGCATATTAGGCGACTACAAGTGAACACACAATGTGGAGGTGTTCTAGGTGTAAGTATAGTGTAGGGTTTGTCTTTATGTTACTAATCTGTGACAGGTGCAGAGTCCCCTCCCCCACCCTTTTTAATGGGCTTAATTAGAGCGAGTAAGACTGCCCTTGAAAATCAGTATTTTATGGTGCTGCCTTGGGTAAGGCCTCTGAGCTAGGAATGGACAGATGAGCTGTATAATCTTGGAATTGTCCAAAGTATGCTTGCAACTCAGTCTTCCTCAGGGCCCTTCTTGTCTGCTTATTACGAGCATAAGCGAAGATGGCTTTTTATTGTTAGGCCTTTTTTCTCCTCTTTCCAGTTTTCCTCCTTTTCCTTTTTGTTCCTCCCCCTCCTTCTTCCTTACCAAAAGAAAGTGTCTCCTAGTTTCTGAGCTGAGAATGGCACAATGTAACAAATTCGTTTCTTGGATCAATACTGGCAAACTCATTACAAAGTAATCGTGGCCCACACGCAAGTGCACTTCCTTTGGGACCAATAGCTGTAAATAAGGAGGCTCTGAAAGCTGGCTGCGAAGTTGTTCTGAAGATAGAGGTTCTTTTTAGCAGTATGTTTGACCTTTTTTTTTTTTTAATTTTAATATTGCCACAGGCTTGTCTAAGATCCTCTAGGCCTATTTCTCATCTTAAAAGTCCTCTGAAGGAGAACACAGTGTGTAAATTAAGAAGATTTTCAAGTTGCTTAACATCTTTCTTTCTGTGCCTTTAAAAAATGGTAATTATAGTTATGCTGGGTAATCTTCCTATCATTTTGCAAAATGGATTTTCTTTCTTCCAGTAACAGATACTTTTTATCGACATTGGAAACAACATGTTGAATATTTTATGAACACTAAATGTACAGGGCAGAAGAGGTAAAAGAACTTCCATATATATGTAGAGAAAGAACATTTCATGCAATTTGAAAATTGCTTTGGGGTTAATAAAACCCTTAGCTTTATTATTTATTCTTGCATCAAGGTAATTGTCAACTTTAAATGGCTATTCGAAACCCCTTCTTCAATATATTTTTTTTTCTTCTTTGCTGAAAAGATGTTATTGAACCACAATATGGAGAATTTCAGGAAACATTTTACCTTTGGGAAAATGGGTTGTAGATATTAAGAACTCAAAATGTTTAAGTCTGTGCGGTAGAATCTCTATAGTGTCAAATACTTGGAGTTTTTAAAAGATATCTGAATTGTTTCAGAAGATTTGGACTATTGGTTTCTAAGATGGATTCAACCAGTTTATCTGTTAGCAAGCAGTACTTCTGATACTTAGTAGAAAGCTTCATGGGTTTACAAATCTCTGTGACTGAATTGTTGTAGGACAGCAGCTCTTGTGTTTGGTAGATACATGTCATATCTACCTATGATACAACATTGTTTTCCTCTTTCAAAAAATAATGCTGACAAAAGTATTTTAAGAGAGATTTTTGAAATTTCCCACTAGCTCAAATATCTGCCAAATACATCTAAAGATTCCTAGAATAATATGTTAAGCTGTTACTATATGGAAGAAGGCATTCTCTGGAGTAAATGCTTTTATTTCAGATTCAGAAATGATATTACAGGATTCTTCTAAATCATGAATTGTGATTATCACACATATTCTGCATATGTCCCAATCTTATGCAAAGAAAAAATTAATGGTTATATTGAATATTACCTTTTGAATTATCCAAGCATACTTAAAATTTTGTATTTCTAAAAAATATTCCCTCATAACTTCTCTTCCTGCACAACCTATTACAGTTAATGCACCACTAATTTTATAGTCACCAAGCTGGAACTCTCAACTAGTCACCATCAAGTAGTTCTTTACTCCCCTTGTGGTTAGTACAAATTGGTGAGACTGGCTGGATGATACATGTTCACCTCTTCCCCTCACTGATAACAGATTGTATTTCTTTTACTAAGAGGGTCAGGAGATAACTATGGTGAATTTTAGTATCCTGGCCACCAGACTGGCTTGTGGGGTGGGCATGTGTACTAAGTTTGGACCAATCACAACCCTCCTCAAGATTTTTTTTTTTAATTATTGTAAATGTGGAGAGAGGCACTTTCATGCCTTTAGGGTCATAAAATTGGAAAAATGTGATTTTGTATTACATTCTTTAGGTGGTAGAGAAGCCATCAAAAGCATCTCTATAGAAACTGGACTAAAAGAGTGGGGCACTTGATGTGGTTAAATACTGCAGTCATGAAGAACACCTAGGAGTTTGTTGCTACAGACTGAGTGAGAGAAGACTGAGAAGATAGAGAAGGTGATTTGAGAATATTTTCAGAATTATAATAGTAATCCTGTCAGAAGCCCAAGGTCACAAAGTTAAACAGTGTTAGATCCAGAGCTATAACCAGGTCTTTTGGCTGCTATTCTAATCAATAGTCCATCCTCTTAAAAATATGTATCAGAAGGCATTTTTAACCTTTAAAGAAGAATAACTTTAAAATTGTTACCCAACCTTCAGATCTCTATTTTTATTCACCATTGCATGGTGAGATAATAAAGCATTAATGATTCATCATATATTCAATGTTGTTTTTAAAATTTTTTGGTCTTTTTAGGGCCACACCTGCAGCATTTGGAAGTTCCCACGCTAGGGGGTCAAATTAGAGATACAGCTGCCGGCCTATACCGCAGCCACAGCAATGCCAGATCCAGGCTGCATCTGTGACCTACACCATAGCTCTAGGCAACACTGGATCCTTAA
Organism: Catagonus wagneri; assembly: GCA_004024745.2. Taxonomy (NCBI): domain Eukaryota; kingdom Metazoa; phylum Chordata; class Mammalia; order Artiodactyla; family Tayassuidae; genus Catagonus; species Catagonus wagneri. Next base: position 24,540,695 of record PVHT020000066.1, read on the forward strand.
CCCACTGAGTGAGGCCAGGGATTGAACTCATCCTCATGAATACTAGTCAGCTTCATTACCACTGAGCCACAATGGAACTACTCATGTATTCAATGTTTAACTGCTGGTTGATAATTTTTAAAATATTTCAGAGTTCTCATTGTGGCTCAGTGGATTAAGAACCCAACTAGTATCGTGAGGATGCGGGTTCGATCCCTGGCCTTGCTCAGTGGGTTAAGGATCTGGCATTGCCGTGAGTTGTAGTGTAGGTTGCAGACGTGGCTTGGATCTGTCATTACTGTGGTTGTGGCAGTGGCATAAGCCGACAGTTGCAGCTCTGACTCTACCCCTAGCCTGGGAACTTCCATATGCCACAGGTGAGGCCCTAGGAAAACCAAAAAAAAATTTTTTTTAATATGTTTCAAGGAAATCGGAGTTCCAGTCGTGGCGCAGTGGTTAACGAATCTGACTAGGAAAACATGAGGTTGCGGGTTCGATCCCCTGGCCTTGCTCAGTGGGTTAACGATCCAGCATTGCCATGAGCTGTGATGTAGGTTGCAGACGTGGCTTGGATCTGGCGTGGCTGTGGCTGTGGCGTAGGCCAGTAGATGTAGCTCCGACTCGACCCCTATCCTGGGAATCTCCATATGCCGCGGGTGCAGCCCTGAAAAGACAAAAAAAAAAAAAATGTTTCAAGGAAATCATATTTTACTTGGAGAGTCAATTCCTGTAGGTTAAGATGAAAATATACTCTCAACTTGAGGAGTAAGACTATATAGTTCTGTTCATTTCTTAATGCCATAGTAGCCAAGGGCTGGAAGCAAGGGCTACTCTAAGTTTTGATAGCTCAGGTTTTTATAATTTCAGAAGATCTTAAGAAAAATTACACAAAATTATGAATATAAAATTATATCTTCATAATAAAAATATATCACAATAAATCATTGGTATCTTGGGGATTCAGATCCCTTTCTGCTGAACTCTCTTTAGGCTATTTACCAGAAATACTTCAAAGAGGTGTAGCCTTGTTATCTCTTTCTACCATAACTCTCTGCAACTTCCAGCTTTTATAAGGGCCCTTACAAAGTGAGGAAATTTGGAACTTAAGCTTTAGTTCCTTATCAGTAAATCCACCTCTGGTTGGAAAGAATTTTGGTTATCTGGTCCAAACCTGCCAAATCATTATCCTCTGACTTCTAAAGTCCTGTGTTGATGATGAACTCATATCTAATTACTTAGATGGACTTACTGTTCTTTGATGAAAGGAAATTTCGGTATTACTGTTTTCTGTAAATGTTAATGATTTGCCCCTTCTTTCTCATGAAAGTTATTGAAATATTTAAAAATATTGTCACGTGGGGAAGAAGAGTTTATCCCTTAACATTACCTGTGGATTCTGTATAGTCCTTTCTCTCACTGCTTTATGTGAGTCCTCATCAATTATTGACTCATTGCTATATGCCCCTATGTATTTTTAATATTTTTATATCAAGCATTAAGTTTCTCATTTTATTGTTATGATACCATTAGATAATGCATGTAATAACATGCATCTTTCAAGTTTTTCCTTACTCTCAGCTTTTTCTGGAGGAAGGGCTAATTATGATTCTGAATTATTATTGATAATTTAGTCATTCAGATTGCAATACAACATTAATATAAGATACCCACATTGATTTCTGGTTTTTTCCCCTTCTAGTCCTTTGATCAGGCAAATGTATAGTTTTAAAGCCTCTATTTTTTATGGTGACCCAGGATCACAAACATGTTCCCAGGAAGAAGTGGATTTACCAAGGAGGGGGAGATTAACTCCTTTGGAGAAGACGGCACCATTTGATAAATTGCTCTATCCAAGGCTCTAAATGATATCCATAAAGAGGTCATTTCTTCCACATGTGTGGGCACTTTGTTTTCTGAGAGGATCTTCCCTATCCTACTAGTTGAATCTGTGTGGTTACTTTTCTGTAGAAGATGAGATTTTGGAAATTAATATTCTGGACAGGGTGGGAAAGTACTATAACCTTTGCTAATTTTCCAACATAATGGGGTTCTTCTTTTCCTCTTTTAATTATGGGACTCCTCATTTTTATTTTATGTTCCAAAGATAGTCACTTGTATGATTTAGATTTCCTACTTTCAGAGAATCATTTAACTGAAATAGGCTGCAGAGGGTCAGTTGCTAGGATACCCTAAATCCCAATTCACCATTTCTAATGGGCATTTTAATTCAGAATATTAGTTACATGTTGTTCTTTGTCTACTCCCTAGATAATTTAAAATACTTTTCAATTTAAAATGCCTTGTACAAGAGAAGAGATCTGGAGAAAAAATTGACTAATAAAGAAGCCTTTTAGAAAGCAGAAAGAAAAGCACTTTTTTTTGCATACCTTTTTTTTTTCTTTTTTGAAAACAGAAAGTTTACATAATTCTTTGTTGAGAGATTTTTTTGGGGGTGGGATGGAGGTTGAGGACACTTTTATATTCCTGAACTAAAGGAGAAAATACAGCCAAAATAAAGAGGAAATATAAGTACCTCATTATTCTAAAAAATCAATAGAACTATTTAACATTTTAGATAGACAAAAAGCCAACATTTACAGGCAAGAACATATGCTATTTAAGTTGACTTCTGAAAATAACTTTCAGTGGACAAACACAGAAAACTAAAATAAATGTTATGATTTTAAAGATATATTTTTGGAAATTCTTATGGCTACTCTATGATTAGTTTATGTTTCTAGTTATGTTTTAACAGTAACTTACTTTGCATAGCATTTTATGATTTACTCTGGGAATTTCTTCATCATAGCACTTGGTGCTTTGAATTGAATTAATCCAATGTGTGATCATTGCTTCAGGTTGATACTAAACTCTATGAAGATGGGGACTTATTTAATCATGTTCATATTCCTAGTGCCCAACACAAGGTATGTGATGGAATACACCTTCAAAATGTTGCCACAAAGACTCTGATTTGTATTAACAACTTTGGGAGTTTGCCTTTATTTCTATATTTATCTAACAGTTATTTATTGAATACCTAGTTTGGGCTAGATACTGTGACAGGTATTGGATATACAAAAAAATAAACAGAAAAATATTCTTGAGCTTACATTTTTACCAGAGGGGACAGAAATAAACAGTACTCATAGTAAATGAGTAATTGTCATGGTATGCTTGGATATGGTGAGTGCTGTGGAAAAATTAAGACAGGTGACAGGAATCAGAAATGTGAGAAAAGTTTGCAATATTTAAACATGGTGGTCAGATTTACCTCATCGAAGAGGTGAGATTTGAGCACCAACTTGAAGAAGGCTGAGAGGGGATTCATCCATATAGAAATGTGGAGAGAGAGAATTTTTGGAAGAAGGAGGGGCCATTGCAAATCTCATAAAGCTGAGGTGTGCTTGACATACCAGAGAAATAGTAAAGAGGCCAAGTTGTGTAAGAATAGTAGGAAATGAAATCAGACAGGGGAAGGAGAAGCAGATTATACAGGATCTTTTAAAAACGGGTTTTATTTTGAATGAAATGCTAAACCTCTTGAGGGTTTTTAAGAAGGTGTGACATAATATCTCTTACAGAAAAATTTCTTTGGTGATCGTTTGAAGAAGAGAATATATCAGGGCAAGCAAGGAGACCAATTAGGAATAGTCCAGGTGGGAGAAGATAGTGGCTTGGATCAAAGTGAGTTCTGTGAAGGTAGTGAAAAGTGGCTGAATTCTTAATATACTTGAGAGGATTCTTTGATGGATTAGTTATTCAGTATGAAATTAAGACTCAAAGATGACTCCAATAATTTGGGGCTTAAGCACTGACTAGGTAATTATATTCATTATCTCATTTAATCTTTATAATAATACTTTGAAAAAATCTTTTTTTTATCTCCTTTTGACTGACAAGAACACTGATGTCTAGAGAAATTGGGACATTTGCCCAAAGCTTTAAAATTAGTTAAGTGGCAGAGCTAGAATCAAGTTTATGTCTCTTTAACCCCGAGGCTTATGATCTTTTCAATACAAAAGAAAAGATTATATGGTCTTCCCTAAAATTCGTACCTGTGGCTTTTGTACCATGGTTTTGGGCTTAAAATGTCCACATCTTTCTTGACTCAGTACCATTATTCCCAACTGAGAAATTAATGTAAAAAGCATTTACAGGCTAGATATATTCCTACAGTACCTGGAAGAAGCAACTGCAAAACTGTAAAAACCTGGAATGGTCATGCCCTTGACACTGACAGCACAGGGATTCTTAAAGATAAAGCTCCACTGTAGGTGAGCTCAAAAATGAAAAATTTGGAGTTCCCTTTGTGGCTCAGCGGGTTAAGGACCGAATGCTATCTCTCTGTGGATATGAGTGCAGCATAGGTCACAGGTGCAGCTAAGATCCAGTGTTGTCATGGTTGTGGCATAGATTGCAGCTTCAGCTCCAATTTGACTCCTGGCCTGGGAACTTCCATATGACACAGGTGTGGCTGAAAAAAGAAAAAAGATGGAACAATTTAAAACACATGAGGAAACAATCTAGTGTGGATGGAAGGTAGCAAACTCAACAAATACTAGAAATAATCTCCAAGAACTTCCAAAGAGAAAGTTAAAGCACTTATGTTTAAAGTGATTAAAGCTATAAAAAAGGACTAAAAAAACTCAAGAGAAGATATTAAAGATCATAATGTTTATAAAAGAATCAAGTAGAACTTCTGAAAATGAAATATATGTAATCATTGAAATGGAAAACTCTGAAGTTGGGTTAAATATCAAATCAGATACAACCGAAGAGAGATTAATGAAGTAGAAGACAGAACTGAGGCAGCACAGAGATGAATAAAGATGAAATATATAGAAGTTAAGTCATATTAAGAGGAGATAAATAAGAATCCCAGAAAAAACTCACGTAGAGGCAACATTCGTGAAAGACATGATTCTTTCATATTGTAACTACAACAACCCCTGAAAAATAAGTAAAATAAATAAAACTATATCCTTCAAATCACCTTTCCCCAGTACATAGCAGCGAAACTGCAGAATACTTGAAAGAAAAACTCTTCAAAAGAACTAGAGAGATACAGAATACTTTAAGAGGAGTGAGAGTCCTAAGATTCTTGAATTTTGAGGGGAGGAAGGTAGAGATATTTTAAATTTATACTTTAAAAAATTTAAAGATAATAACTATTAGAATATAAATAGAATGTAAACTTCTAAATTGGCAGAGAGGAAGAAAACCTGATTAGTGGAAGAGAAGGCAGGAGAAGAAACATAACAAAAGAAGAATAATTGGGAAAAACAAGATGCTAAAAACTAACTGCAGCCAATGTAAATAGACTGAATGCCCCAGTTAAAATACAAAGACATCAGATTGAATTAAAATATCCTACTGTGTTGTAATGCATAAAATCAAAGATCCAAGTTGGAATACCTGGGTTATATCCATGCTGTATGAATTACTTAACTTTACGAGGCAGCACAGATTGAGTCTGGCCTCATAGTCATTCTTACATCTTTCTTAGTTAGTTTTATGAACTTTAAGTAAATTATTTAATCTGTGTGTCTCAGTTTCCTCTTAGTAAAATGAGACTGATAACAGAGACTATCTCCTGGGGTGTTGTGTTTAACTGAATTTATATACTTTGTCAGTTTGATGAATGTTTGGCACATTGTAAGTAGTATGTAAATGTTAATATCCACTTAAAAGTAAAGAACAGACTTTTCTAAGCAGAAAATATACATTGTTCCTTCTTGTATGTGAACTCATATTTTCCTTTTACTTTCCCCATAGAATTATCCTAATACACTATATTTTTTTTTTGCTTGAAATCTTTTATTGATCACTTTATCATGGCTCTCTAGAACGAAGTCTGCCATATATGTTCTCATTAATAAGACTTATTTTCCATAATTTAAAAGCTGAAGATTAAAAACATTTTTGGAATAAATTATTACAGCTATTATTAACATATAATTAATAATTAGGTATATTTCTATTTTTATACTTATGAAATATAACTATAAAATTATTAAAATCTGTCTCAATAAAATGAACTGAACTATTCTTCCTTTTTTTTTTGAGCCATACTTATAGACATAAATTCATATTGTTTTTAATTTGCATGAATGGGTTGGCATATTTTATGTGTTTCGGGGCACTTATGTTTTTTTGTGATATGTCTATTCAAATCTTTTGATCATTTTCTGGTTCGGTTGTTTGTATTTATGTTCATTTGTAAAGTTCTCTGTATATTCTGGATATAAGTCCTTTGTAGATGTGGCAAATAGCCTCTTCCAGTCTGTAGCTACCTTTTTCGTAGTTTTTTTTTCCTTTTTCTTTTTTTGCCTATATGTGTGGCATATCGAAGTTCCCGGGCTAGGGGTCAAATTGGAGTCCCAACTGCAGGCCTGTGTTACAGCCATGGCACCACCAGATCCAATGTGCATCTGAGACCTTCACTGCGCCTTACCGCAATGCCTGATCCTTAACCCACTGAGTGAGGCCATGGATTGAACCTGCCTCCTCAGAGAGGCAGTGTTGGGTTCCTAACCCACTGAGCCACAACAGAAACTCCCTTTTTCTTATCTTAATGATGTCTTTCAAAAAGCAAAAATTAAAAAAATATCTAATTTATCATTTTTTTCTTTAAATTTCATGTTTTGGTGTTCTATATAATAAATCTTTACCTAAAGACCACAACATTTTTCTATGTTTTATTCTTCAAGTTTTATAATTTTAAGTTTTACATCTAGATCTATGATCCATTTTGAGTTAATTTTTGTATATGATTTTAAGTGAGAGTTGATGCTCATTTTCATCACCATTTGTTGAAAAGACTTTCTTTTCCTCATTGAGTTGCCTTGCAAATCATTTGCTTGTATGTATGTGGACCTGTTTCTGGACTCTATTATAATCTATTCCATTAAGCTAGATATCAATCTTTTTGAAATACCAGTCTGTCTTTTTACTATAACTTTTTAGCAATTTTTCCTCTTTTTTTCTTTATTGCTTTAATTTTATTAAGGTCTTTGAATTTTCTTATACTATTAGAATAAGCTAGTCAGTTTCTACAAAAATGCTTCTGGGGTTTGATTGTCATTATTTTGAATCTATACACATCAATTTATGAGAATTGCCATCTTAACAGTTTGAGTCTTTCATCCATGATGGCATATATTTACATTTATTTAGGTATTTTTCAAATTCTATCAGTAATATTTTCTAATTTTTGGTGTAGAAGACCTGTACATCTGTGGTTAGATTAACTTCTAGGTTTTTTGTAGTTTTAGTGTTACTCTTAATAGGATTCTCTACTTTTTATTTTCCATTTGCTTGCTGGTAGTGCAGTTGTTTGCTGCTGGTACAACTGATTTTGTAATTGTATTCACTTTGTGTGTTGTGACCTTGCTAAATTTGTTTATTAGTTTAAGTAGTTCTGTAGTTGTTTTGAAGATTTTTTGTGTAAACATTGTCATCTATAAGGAGAGTTTTATTTGTTATTTTGTAATTTTTATTACTTTTATTTGTTTTTCTTACCTTATTGCAGCAGTTTGTCTCTAGAATGATGTTGAATAGAAGTGGTGAAAGTGGACATCCTCTTATTTTTGTTCTTACAGAGAAACAATAAAATCTTACACCATTAAGTGTGCTATTAGCTGTAGGTTTTGTTTATTGTTTTTTTATTTTAAGTGCATCCCATTTATCAGTATCAGGACATTTCCAATAATTATTAGTTTGAGGAACTTTTTTTTTAACATGAATGCATGTTGGATTTTGTCAGGTTGTTTTTTTCTGCAAAATAATGATGTAGTTATTCTCCTTTTCATTTTTAAAGTGGTGAATTGCAATGCTCATTTTCAAATGTTAAAACAATTTTGCCTTATTTGTTTACTTATACTTTGTTACCTTTGTCCTAAGTATTTTATTTTTTGTTATGCTATTGTAAATGATTGTTTTTTATATCTAACTTTGAGTGTATTCATTGCTAATGTATAGATACAATTGAATTTTTTATAACTTGTGTCCTGCAACCTTGCTGAAATTTTTTTTGCCTTAAATATTTTGTTTTCTTAATGGATTTTATTTCAATTATAGGTGTACATAAATCATCACAAGTCAATTTTACAGATTTTGTATCCCAAACCCACAGTGTATCCCCCCACCCCCAGATTGTCTTATTTGAAAAACCAAGGTTTTCCAAAGTCTGTGAGTCATTGTCTGTTCTGCAAAAAGGTTCATTGTGTCTTTTTAGTTTCCACATGTAAGCGGTAGCATTGGGTGTTGCTGTCTCACTGTCTGATTCGTTTCACTTCGCATGACAATTTCAGGGTCCATCCATGTTGCTATAAATGTTGGTAATTCGTTCCTTTTAATGGCTGAGTAATATTCCATTGTGTGTATGTACCATATCTTCTCTATCCACTCCTCTGTCGATGGGCGTTTAGGTTGTTTCCATGACCTGGCTATTGCATAGAGTGCTGCAATGAACACTGGAGTACATGTGTCTTTTCGAGTCATGGTTTCCTCTGGATAGATGCCCAGGAGTGGGATTGCTGGATCAAATGGTAATTCTGTTTTGAGTTTTCTGAGGAATCGCCATACTGTTTTCCACAGTGGTTGCACCAATTTGCATTCCCACCAACAGTGTAATAGGGATCCTTTTTCTCCACACCCTCTCCAGCACTTATTGTTCGTAGATTTTTTGATGATGGCCATTCTGGCTGGTGTAGGGTGGTACCTCATAGTGGTTTTGATTTGCATTTCTCTAATGAGGAGCGATGTTGAACATCTTTTCATGTGTTTATTTGCCATCTGCATGTCTTCTTTGGAGAATTGTCTGCCTAGATCCTCTGCCCGTTTTTTTGATGGGGTTGTTTGTTTCTTTGGTGTTGAGCTGTAGGAGATGTTTGTAAATTTTGGAAATGAATCCCTTGTCAGTCTCTTCATTTACAAATATTTTCTCCCATTCTGTGGGTTGTCTTTTCGTTTTGTTTAGGGTTTCCTTAGCTCTGCAGAAACTTTGAAGTTTCATTAAGTCTCATTTGTTTGTTTCTCTTTTTATTGTCCTTACTCTGACACATGGATCTGAGAAGGTGTTGCTATCATTTATGTCAGAGAGTGTTTGGCCTATGTTTTCCTCTAAGAGTTTGATAGTATCTGGTCTTATGTCTAGATCTTGAATCCATTTTGAGTTTATTTTTGTGCATGGTGTTAGGAAGTGTTCTAGTTTCATTTTTTTACATGTAGCTGTCCAGTTTTCCCATCACCACTTATTGAAGAGGCTGTCTTTTGTCCAATATGTATTCTTGGCTCCTTTGTCATAGATTAGTTGACTATAGATGTGTGGATTTAATTCTGGGCTTTCTATCCTGTTCCACTGATCTCTATTTCTGTCTTTGTGCCAGTACCATACAGTTTTGAACTGCAGTTTTGTAGTATAGTCTGAAGTCAGGGAGCCTGATTCCTCCAGCTCCATTTTTCTTTTTCAGGATTTCTTTGGCTATGCTGGGTGTTTTGTGTTTCCAGACAAACTTTAAAATATTTTGTTCTATTTCTGTGAAAAAGGTCCTTGGTAATTTGATAGGGATTGCATTGAATCTGTAGATTGCCCTCGGTGGTATAGTCATTTTAATAATATTGACTATTCCAATCCAAGAGCATGGTATGTCTTTCTATCTGTTCATGTCATCATTGATTTCTTTCATCAGCGTCTTATAATTTTCAGAGTACAGGTCTTTTGTCTCTTTAGGCAGGTTTATTCCTAAGTATTTGATTCTTTTTGATGTGATGGTAAATGGGATTACTTCCCTAATTTCTCTTTCTGATCTTTCATTGTTAGTATATAGAAATGCAGTTGATTTCTGTGTATTAATTTTGTATCCTTCAACTTTGCCAAATTCATTGATGAGCTCTAACAGTTTTCTGTAGACTCTTTAGGATTCTCTGGGTATAGTATCATGTCATCTGCACACAGTGATAGTTTTACTTCTTCTTTCCCAATTAGGATTCCTTTTATTTCTTTGACTTCTCTGATTGCTGTGGCTAGGACTTCCAAAACTATGTTGAATAGTAGTGGCAAGAGTGGACATCCCTGTCTTGTTCCTGATCTCAGCAGGAATTCTTTCAGATTTTCACCATTGAGAATGAAGTGAGCTCTGGGCTTGTCATAGATGGCTTTTATTATGTTGAGGTAGGTTCCCCCTATGCCCACTTTCTGAAGGGTTTTTATCAGAAATGGGTGTTGGATTTTGTCAAAGGCTTTTTCTGTATCTATGGAGAGGATCATATGGTTTTTATTCTTCAGTTTGTTAACATGGTGTATCACACGGATTGATTCGTGGATATTGAAGAATCCTTGCATCCCTGGGATAAATCCCACTTGATCGTGGTGTACAGTCCTTTTAATGTATTGTTGGATTTGGTTGGCTAGTATTTTGTTGAGAATTTTTGCATCTATGTTCATCAGT
>PVHT020000066.1:24556855-24576920 GCA_004024745.2 Catagonus wagneri
TGATTTAGAGTTTTATTGAGATAGATCTGTTAGAAGCCAGTAGTTAATAGGATTTTCAAACTAACTTGGGTGCAAACTTTCTCACATTGCAGGCTTTATCAGAGCTTAGTTTTCAGGGAAATTTTAGAATAATTCTTTCTCTAGGACATGGTTCTTATTTCGAAGATATGTCCTTTTTGCTATCTCTATTGGCTATTATGCTTGAAGTGTTAAAGTTCTTCCATTTTGGCTGTGATGGGCTCCAAACAACATTACTTCTTCTCTAGTATCTGTTTTTCTGTCAACACTGTACTAAGTTCTTTTTGATAAACCTAGTGTAGTTTTACCATTTTGCTCATGCTGTCTCATCTTCAACCACAGACTTACAGGAAATGATCCTGGAGTTTTTTGGGTTGCCTACTTATTACTGACACCTTGTATAGTTTCCTCCTTTCTGATGTCCTACTCAGCTGCTTCAACAGCTTCAAATTTGATTTCTGTATACACAGATCACCAGATCTCTTTGGTCTCATTGGGATCCGGTTTCCTGCTGTAGTTGGGATGTCTTTCTGTGGTGGACAGTCAGTGGAATTTTAGGAGCTCATGCTATGAGTGTCTTGTCTCTCATGCATTGCTGCATCATGTTGTTTATCTCCTAATGTCTGAAAACAATTGTTTGGTACATTTTTCCAGCTTTAACATTTTTGATATTGTGGTTTGTCTTTTTATAGAAATTCTAACATGGCTGAGCCAGAAGTGTAGATATTGCTTTTCTGTTGAATACATTTTCTGCATTTGAGAGGATCACATATTTGTTCTTTATTTTGTCAATGTGATTATTTGTATTGATGATTTTTAAATGTTATTTTGTAATAGCCCCAACTTTTCATCATCTGCTATCTTTTTTATTCATGATTGGACTCAATTAGCTAGTATTTTCATTATTATTTTACATTTAGGTGTATGAAAGAGATTATACCTTCTTGTAATATTCTTGTCATGTTTTGCTATCAGTGTTGCCCTGGCTTCATAAAATGACTTGGGCAGTGTTTCCATTTTTGCTTTGGATGAATTTGCTGTAGATTGACTATATTTCTTAAATTTCTAAGGGTTCAGAAATAAATCAGTAGGGTTGGAATTTTTTGTGGGAAAATTTTAAATTAGTGATATGATCCATTTAATAATTATCAAATAATGGATATTTTATATTGCTTCAGTGTTTGGTTTCAGTAAATTGTGTTTTTATAAGAAATTGTACGTTTTGTCCATTTTTCAAATGGTTGACATACATAGTTTATGTTTGTAATTTTTTTTAATTGTTTAATATTAAGGGACCTGTACTACTATTCTCTTTTAATTTTTGATATTAATAATATGTATTTTCCTATTCTTTATTTACTCTGTATAAGCTTCCTGAGATGTGTTTATATTAAATACCTTTCTCAAAACACTAACTTCAAATTTAAATTTTCTGTAGAGTGAATTGAAAAATTTATGTCATTTTCTCCTCTTTCTTATTTCTTTCTATTATTTTTGTTTGAAAATATTTTTCTTTTTTAGCTTCTTGGAAGCTTCCAATTGATCTTCAGAATACATTTATATTGTGTATAAATCAATGAAAATCAATCTTCATGTATGTGTATATATAGGTTTTTTCATCTTAGAATGGATTTAGCTATGCCCCACAAAGTTTGTTTGAAATACATTGATTATAACTTAGTTTAAAATACTATCACTGTGATAAGAGAACATATGCAGTATAGTATAATTTCCTTTGAAATTTGTTAAGATTTGCTTTATGGACCAGCATATGATCAATTTTGTAAATCTACCTTGTGCTTTTGAAAAGAATATATATTCTGTAGTTCGGTAAATGTCAAGTGTTCCATAATTAGCACTAGTTATCCGTTTTAATTACATTTTCAAATTGTCTAAGTCCTTTCTGAATACTTTCTTGGTTTTCTCAGTTGTGGTATTGGTGTGTTAAAATTTCCTACTTTATTTCTAAATTTGTCTCTTATTTTTTCAAATTTTACTTATATATTTTCAAGACCTATTATTAGATATGTATACTTTTAAGATTTTTTATCTTCTTGGTGGAATTATCTTTTTGCATCAGAACTTATCACTTCAAGTAATGTTTCTTGTCTTAAAACTTACCTTGTCTAAGAGAAATAATAGTTACATTAGCTTTCTTTTTGATAGTGCTTTCCTCATAATTTTTCCATTAAATTAATAACTAGTCTACCCTCTACAACATAGGGCTTAGTAAATATTTTTCAATGACAGTAGTTGAAAGGACCATTGATTTTCAGTCTTTCTGTGCTCTTAAATGTAAAATTTGTCTTCCTAAGCAATATGTATAGTTAAGTTTTTTTTAATCCAGTATAATTTTTAATCTCTGTAAAATGTAGTCCATTTATATTTAACACATTCATTGGTATGTTTGTGTTTAAAATCTATAATTATTTTTGGCTTTGTGTTTGTCCTACATTTTAGATTCATATTTGATTTGTTTCTTTCCTGCCATATAAGTGGAAGTGATCCAGTTGATATGGAGGTTTGGTGAACTTCTTTCAAATAGCTGTTTCCAGAATGTCATAAATTGGCACTTTGTTGAAATATTACAGGTAACATAAGGAAAAGGTTTTCATGAATACACACAGAATGGACACTGCTCATAGGGAATGGTGAAAAAGGCCAACACAATAGTTACAGAAGAACAAAGACCAGATGCATGGTATTATTTGAGCTGTAAACTTAGTGAAAGCAAGGACCATATATACTGTTTGAATTACTGTCTGTTCTATTTTACAGCACATAGCATGGTTCTTTTTGAATGAATGGATGAATAAATTAATTGACTGTAGCTATGGTATATTGCAAAGAGCAACAACATGGAGTCAGAAGTCTTTATTTCAAGGTCTCACCTTGGTGCTTTAAAGCATGAACTTAAGCTAGCACTAAGCATTTCTGAGTCTCACTTTACTCATTAAGGGGTCATGGTGAGGCTTTACTAGTATAAAGGGTCTGAAATTACTTTGAAACTAAGTTTTAAGACACATATGGTACATTATTATTAGATAGTTTGCAGCAACAATTTTAAGACATTATTTATTTATGTTTTGCCTTTTCTGTCTTTTTAGGGTCTCATCCATGGCATATGCAGGTTCTCAGGCTAGTGGTTGAATGGGAGCTGTAGCTGACGGCTTACCGCACAGCCAGAGCAACATGGGATCCAAGCCGCATCTGTGACCTACACCATAGCTCACAGTAACGCTGGATCCTTAACCCACTGAGCAAGGCCAGGAATCAAACCTGCGTCGTTATGGATGCTAGTCAGATTTGTTTCTGCTGAACCATGATGGAAACTCCAAGACATGTTGTTATGAATCAAAATTCATTTATAGTGTTCCAGAATTAAAATAAAAATCTTATTCCCTTAGAGTGCTGAAATGTACATTAATGTTTCATTTTTCAACCATGAACTTTTAGATATCAAAAATGTTGCCTTTTCATTTCTTGTTTTAAGGATAGTAATTTTATTGAGCCCTATAGCTTGTATTGTACTTTCAGTGTATATTATCCTTATATTCTTTCAACCTGCTTTTTAGGTAGAGAAACTGTTGTCTAGTAGTTAGAACCATACTGTTTGAATTCAAATCCCAACTCTGACTCATACTTGCTTATGTGAAGTATTGCTTTTGGTAAGTTATTTTATATCCTTCCCCCCTTTTTTTTCAGTTTTAAAATGGACATAGTAATAGTTCCTAACTTGTAGGAATTGTTATGAGAATTAAATAAGTTATTGCACCTAGCATTTAAGATAGTATGTGGCATGTAGAAATGCCCCCAAAATGTTAATTTTCTATTGAAAATTAATGTTAATTTAAATTATATATTAGTTAAAATTAATGCTCATATTATCATAGAGATAAATATTAATATTTCTATTAATATGATGCCTTAATTAATTTCTAGTTGAAAAAACAGAGGGTGGTAGATAGAGCTTAGGTGAATTTTCCAAAGTCACTGAGTAAGTTGCGAAGCTAAAACTTGTCTAGATCTTTCGATTTCAAAAGTAATCTCATGCAAAAGTATTCTGCCCTCTGCAACAGATGACTTAATAGATATTTTTGGATGGTAATATTTGAAAGGGCCAATTTAATTGAGAAATATACTTGGGAATTCAGAAGACAATTGAAACTAGAAAATTTAAGATAAAAGTTTTTGGTTCTGATTAGCTCATGTTTGTATTTTCCCATCAATACATTAAAAAAATATGTATGTATTTAACTCAAGGTTATAATCGTTCTGTTTCTCAAGGGAGGAATAGGTCTGCCTTCTTGGGCCATATTTTCATGAGAGTAGACAAAATCACCCTAAGATTGATTGAATTTGGTTTTGAGGGAAGGGTTATCTATTATCTTGGATCACTGATCAACCCTAGAATCAGGCAGACAATGAATATTACAGCTGAAAGGAACTTTAGAGGTTAGATATTTCAGTATTCTCATTTTGCATTTGAGGCTTTGCGAGGGTAATATACTCATTGTTGCACAAAGGCTCAATTGAACTAGAGTTCAGATCTGCTGATTCCTAGGCTAGTGCTCAGAAAAACAAGAGACATGCCAGTGAAACTAGTAAAAGAAGTAGTTTAAAAGGTAGGTACATATATGGTTAAAGTTCAATTCTGAGTGTTGTTTTGGAAGAAAACTAGAGCTCATTTTAAAGCAGGGTATTGCCATGCTTTTCAAGTCCAATACAATACAGACTTCTCAATCAATTGCTGTGTTGCTTTTTGGTTGTATTTAATCTTGTTTAGTTACTGATAATCTGGTTTGGGAATTTACCGGACTCTGTATTTTTTATCCCATCGACACATTAAAATTTTGAGCAATTTACTACTCATTGGAATATCAGGCAAAGAAGGAGAGGGGAGAGACAAAGAAAGGAAGCCACATAAGTTTATACATTAAAAAAAGTTTTTTTAATTACTTAGTGAATTTTATTACATTTTTAGTTGTACATCAATCATCACAACTCAGCTGTATGGCATTTCCATCCCAAACCTCCGGCCCATCCGCCCTACCCCCCAGCCTGTCTCCTTTGGAAACCACAAGTTTTTCAAAGTCTGTGAGTCAGTATCTGTTCTACAAAGAAGTTCATTTTGTCTTTTTTAGATTCCTCATGTAAGTGATAGCATATGATATTGGTGTCTCATTGTCTGACTAACTTCACTTGGCATGATAATTTCTAGGTCCATCCATGTTGCTGCAGATGCCATTATTTCTTTCCTTTTAATGGCTGAGTAATATTCCATCGTGTATATGTACCACATCTTCTTTATCTACTCCTCTGTCGATGGGCATTTAGGTTGTTTCCATGTCTTGGTTATTGTATATACTGTTGCAATGAACATTGGGGTACATGTATCTTTTTGAGTCATGGTTTTCTCTGGATAGATGCACAGGAGTGGGAATTCCTGGATCAAATGATAATTCTATTTTTAGTTTCCTGAGGTATCTCCATACTGTTTTCCACAGTGCTTGTGCCAATGTACATTCCCATCAACAGTGTAATAGGGTTCCATTTACACACCCTCTCCAGCATTTACTGTTTGTAGAATTTTTGATGATGGCCCTTCTGGCTGGTGTAAGGTGGTACCTCATAGTGGTTTTGATTTGCATTTTTCTAATAATTAGTGATGTTGAACATCTTTTAATGTGTTTTTTGTTCATCTGTATGTCTTTTTTGGAGAACTGTCTGTTTAGATCTTCTGCCCATTTTTTAATAGGGTTGTTTGTTTTTTGGGTATTGAGCTGTAGGAAGTGTTTATAAATTTTGAAAATTAATCCCTTGTCAGTCTCTTCATTTGCAAACATTTTCTCCCATTTTGTGGGTTGCCTTTTCATTTTGTTTAGGATTTTCTTTGCTGTGCAAAACCTTTTTAAGTTTAATTAGGTCATATTTGTTTATTTTTGCTTTTATTGTCATGGCTGTAGGAGGTGGATCTGCTTTATGTCAGAGAGTGTTTAGCATATGTTTTCCTCTAAGAGTTTTATAGTGTCCAGTTTTATATTTAGGTCTTTAATCCATTTTGAGTTTTTTTTGTGTATGGTGTTAGGAAGTGTTCTACCTTCATACTCTCACCATGTGGTTGTCCAGTTTTTCCAGCACCACTTATTGAAGGCATTGCTTTTCTCCATTGTATATTCTTGCCTCCTTTGTCATAGGTTACTTGACTGTAGGTGCGTGTGTTTAATTCTGGGTTTTCTATCCTGTTCCATTGATCTATATTTCTGTCTTTGTGCTAGTACCATATGGTTTTGATGACTGTAGCTTTGTAGTATAATCTGAAGTCAGGGAGCCTGATTACTCCAGCTCCGTTTTTCTTTTTCAGGATGGTTTTGTCTATTCTGGGTCTTTGTGCTTCCAAACAAACTTTAAAATATTTTGTTCTAGTTCTTTGAAAAATGTCCTTGGTAATTTGATAGGGATTGCTTTGAATCTGTAGATTGCCTTGGGTGGTATAGTCATTTTGATAATATTGATTAAGTTTGTAATTCTTTGATATAACTGTTCTGTTAGTGGAGGATAATGAAATTACTTTCATGGTATATATTCTTTAACATGTTCTTATAGAAGTGTAGAAATATACCAAGCATTGTTCAAACTGCATAGCCCTATTTTGAGAATTAAGCAAGATCAAATATTTTAGAGGTAATTTGTATATCATCAATCTTAATACAAAATATACAAGGTATTATCATCTTCATCTTTCTAACTAGGAATTTTAAGTTTGTTTGTGATTCTTACTTGGTTTATGGGGGCCTAGCACATGCTCTATAGCATCCCAATCTGTCAAAGACATTTATAGTCAAACAGATCCGCTGTGTCATAAAGATAGGAAGAGTTGCTTGCACCACAACCTAAACTAGCTGAAAACCTCCTTTTATTCTGGGCTACATTCAGAGTTGGCAGCCTTGTAGATTGTGAATGCTCAACCAATAATTACTGAATGATGACAGATGCCATTGTCCGAAACCATTATATCTAAATATATGTACCACTGAGCTGCAAGAACTCCTATTAAAATCCAGTTTTCTTTATTTTGTTAACAGGTAACCTTGGACGGGTGGACCAGGTCTCTGAGTTTGAGTATGATTTGTTCATTAGGCCGGATACTTGTAATCCACGCTTCCGAGTCTGGTTCAACTTTACTGTTGAAAATGTGAAAGAATCACAGGTGAGGGAAGTAATGGATACCTTCAGTGTGGTTTTGGTAAGAAGATTATGCTTTGGTTTTATTTTAGGAATATTAAAATAATGACTGTATTAGAAATCTATTCTTGAATATCTGCAGTAATGATATCATTTTATTTCAAGATATATAGAGTAATAAGTATAATACATTGATTTTTGTTAACTGGTGATTATTAAAATACAAAAAAAATTATCTAAGAACAGAAAAAATTCTTTATTGACTGAAGCATTAGCGTGATGTGCTAGGATTCCTTGGGGTACACTATAACGAACCACTGGAAGTGACTTGATATTATGTTTATTATAGAGTGCTGTTCTGTATATAACTTCTTCTTTATAAGACCTGTGAGGGACATTTCTCACAGGACTCAGTTTCAGAAAAAGCTTTTCTTCTCTTAAAGAACACGTGTTTATATCTTAAAAACAATGTGATTCTTATAACTCATCCTATTTTATCCCTTTGCTTTGGCTGCTAGAGAACTCAGAGCTTTTTTTATGACCCTATCTTGACTCTGGAAAACTTTTTTGCTTATATTTCTGTATAATAACTTTTCTATTATTCTGATAGTGTTAATCTATCTGTAACCATGATTTACTCTTCTACATTTTCTAACACAGTGTGTTTTTATAATCCTCTTCAAATCTGTTTTGAGTGAAAGCATTGATGAAAATTGATGTAACTAAAGATAAATGTTTTGAACAAACATCAACAAAAACCTAATCCTAAGAGGTCAGTTATAATTCTGTTATATTGGGACCGATGGTTTTGGAAGACTCTGCAGAAATTTTGTATACATAGTGATAGTATTCTTTTAAGAATATGTAAATATAGCCCTATAATCTAACATCCGCATTCTTCCCTCTGGGTCATTTTCTTTTTTCTAGTATATTTGGGAGAAAGTGAACAGTTAAACTGTTTAATATCCCCTTCCAAGTCAATCTGTTGTGCTTGCTCTTTCACCTGGTTGCTTGCTTCTCTCTGTTTCTCTCAACTACAACTTGAGTCATGTGTAGGTTGGGCAGTGGTCAGGTTCTGGAATTTAAGGACACAGTATTATTCCTGGCATGCTGGCTTCAGATGAAGAGGGGTTCAGGAACAGCCACTTCATTTCACTACCTATTCTCTTAATTCTCTACAACACCACTGACACAGGACTGGGTGTATGTAATGTTTTCTGAAGTTTAGGGCTAATGAGAAGAAATTAAATATATATGAGAGTTCTGAACATTGTTAGGTAAATACGACTTATCTGAGCAGTTTAGGACAAGTGAGAAAAAAATAAACCTCTCATAGGTTGCTTCTCAAGAACAGACTTTATAAAGTTCCTTGCTTTGCTTCTTGGTTTTACTTTCTTTCACATGAAAGAATGCCTTGTTTAGTTTTTTGTAGTAAAAATAATATTATTCGTCCCCTCTCACTACTTAGGAAAACCTACACTTTACCTACAGGGCTTCACCTGTCCCTATAGTTGTCCCTCTTGTCCCACCAAGACAGTTAATAATCCTCAAGGTGCTTTTCTCCAAAGTCTGTGTTACTGAGTTTTGAGAGTGTAACTCACAGCAGGAGGTTTTAGTACTCCAAGTTTGGGTTCCTTATTGAAGATCTCTCTGGTGTTATGAAGTAAGTGTACAACCTCTAATTCTTCTATTGGTGTTCCTGTCTCATGTCAGTAATTTACAATTGTCACATACATACACCACTGAAAAGCAAACAGTAGTTACAAGGCACTATAGTGAATTTGTATGAAGGAGGGGAACCATTTTCTTAAAAGCAGTACAATCTGCCTGGATTTCTCAGTTCACAAAAGAGATTCTTTTCTTCTTTATATACAGCATTTTGCATGTTTTTCAGCTTGTCTACTGCATCCAGTAATGCACTAACTCCTAAAAAAATACTATTACTTTACTTTTTCTTTTTCCTTTTTTTGGCCATGCCTGTAGCATGAGTAAGTTCCCAGGCCTGGGATCAAACTCGTGCCACAGCAGTGACAACACTGAATCCTTAATCACTAGACCACCAGGGAACTCAAAGACCAATTACTTTTCAAACAAGAGTCATCTATTGTCATTATGTCCTTTGCTACGTTGAGACTTAGCAGAAGGTGTAAAATTATAGTGTTTTTCTTTAACTTTGGACCATGTTAAATTCCTAGCTTAGCTTTTCTTTCACCTTAGTCTCATTGTAAAGAGTATACTTATGCAGCTCTTATGGTCAGGAGGAGGGAGTGGGGACATGGGGTGGCCAGAGTGTTAGGAAAATGTGTTTCTTACATTATATGACCTGAGCTAGTCTTTTGGACAAGTTGCTCATACATTTCAAAGTTCTTGTTCTTTGCTCTTCCAGTTTGTTTACAGGTATATTCATTTTGCTGTTTAGAATTTTTCTTTCAGAGTGTTGTAATTTTCATACTACGTGTTAAGTCATATAGACTCTTTTGCAATCTTGTCTGTCAATCAAAAAATAACATGGATATGTTCTAAAGGATTATTCTAATAAGAAAATTGGCGCTGTTTTATAGATGCTTATTTTTAAAGTTGGAGGAACCAATATTTGCGCAGTCTGAATTCTGTCTTCATATCCAGTAGTTATCCTACGCTTGTTACAATTAGAAACCACAAACATGTTTATCTGGTTTCCTGGAGCCTGATGCTTTATCAAGCTTCTTTCCGTGGGCCATTGCTTCATTAACTGTAGTCACATTGTATAGTTATGGAAATCTGTCTCAAGAAGGCATAAAGATCTCCTGGAAAGATACAGTGCATATCTCTAGCTCACAGGATATTTGTTTTCATGGTTGCCTACATGAAAGAGAGTGGTTTTACTATTAAGTTTGACTTGTGAGGTCTGTTTATATAATGTGTCTTCCTATAATCTTTTACCATCTCTCCAATTTCCTTTAAAATGAGACCGGAATGAATGTAATCTAGTCAGGAACCTTATTTAGGGTTTGGTACTAGCAGGCAAAAGAAACATTAGTCATCAAAGGCTGACTTCTTTAAAAATCGAAGCATCAAATATATTGTATAACCACAGGTGTAGCTTTTGGGTTATATTCCTTGGTGTTTTCAGAAAGTGATAAAAGCTTGGAATATAAGGTGCTGTATTCAGGGACTGATATATTAACCCCCACAAAGAAGTTGCTAAACTGTACATTTGCAAGAATCTGTGAAAACTAAACATGTCGGTGTCTTTATTGAAAAGTAATTTTCTCTCTGAAAGACCTATATTAAATGTTCTTATGTGGAAATTTATTATTGATGCAACAGAACACTCCTATGTTATGAAAGCAAATCTTTCTATTTAAATAGTCATGATAAAACTTCAGCCAATAAGAAGAAATAAAATTAGGTGCCTGGCCTGTTTAAATTGTTTTATTTCCTTTATATTCTTTTTATCTCTTTGAATTAATTTTCCCCTTACTGATTATAATAGTAGCCAAAGCTCAATGTAGTCAATTTGGAAAATGTAGATAATCATTACAAGCAGAGCAAAAGCCCACACACACACTCAAAATATTACTACCTGGAAGCAAATACTATTAACTTTTTGTCATATTTACTTCTAGGCTTATTTATTTTCTTTATTATTTTTGGACCGTAATTAAATTTGTACCACATATGCATTTTTATGTCTTACTTATAGGGAAAATAAACAGTCTCACAAGCAATTTTCTGTCATTGAAAACCTTATCAACATGGCTGTACAATAGCTATGTACTGTTGGACTATTTCTTTAAATCTTGGGCATAAATATTATTTTCCTTTATCTTTTGTTATAAATGACACTATAGTGAACATCTTTATGCATGAAATGTTACCCATATTTCATCTTCCTTCTTTAGGATAAATTTCTATGAGGAAAATTGATAGACAAAGTACATTAATATTTTTAAAACTATTCATATTTCTAAATTGCTGCCAGTTATTCTATTTTTTAAGTCCTATCAGCAGTGATCTGTATATAGTGGACAAATGTCACTGAGCTCTGAATAACGGTCACTGAAAAATGAGAAGGAATAACAGAGAAGTACAGAGATAACATCAATAATGAGAGATGGTGGAGATCTGATGAGATTAAAAGCTATGTTTGTGAAATTGAAATCTCAATATTATAAAGATGTCATTTCTTCCCAAATCACCCTTTAATACAACTTAATGAATATCCTCCCCCAATTTTTTTTTCAAAGAACTTGGCAAACTAGTTCCAAATTTCATGTAGAAAACCAAAGGTCCAAAAATAGCCAAGCCAGTTCAAAGAATAATGAGTGGGTAGATGTTTATTTTATGGAAACTTGTATTTCAGCTAACATTTTCATTTATAAAAGAGTGATTAGAATAGAATTATATTGGCATAAGGATAGAGAAATAGTCTAAATGGACAGATTGGAACTCAGAAACAAGCTGTTTATACAAGGGGACTTGAGATATGACAGAGGTCGCATTATAAAATGGAAGGAATAGTAGAAGCCTCAATCAGTAGAGTTGATGGCAAAAAAATACCCAATCTCAAATTATTTTTAAAAGCCTTATAGATGGATAAAAGAATTAAATATGAAAACAAATTAAAAATTTAAACCATAAAAATAAATACAAACTTTTTATTGGCTTTGGGAATACGATTGAACTTCTTATGCAAGGCCCAGAGAAGCAAAATCATAAAGAAATAGATTTATACTTTTGAGTTTGTAAAAATAAAGTCTATATGACAAAAGACCTAAAGTTGAAAGATAGGTACTATTCTGGGAAACAAAACTCGTGCAATAGATTATGAATATAAATTTGGTATGCAAAATACCTAAAGAGCTTTTACCAGAAAAAAAGAAAACTAAAAGGAAAGTGAAGAATCCAAGAATAGTGAATGCAAATAGAACTGTTCTCACAAAGGTTGGGTTAGGGAGAAGGAATTTTCTTGGCAATAAGGAAAAGAAAGTGGAGAGAAATCTTTCTCAAATATACTGGAATGTAAAAAACATCTCTTGCTTCTGAAGATCAGGGGAATGATCTCTTAAGAGTTGTAGTAGAGTTTTGGTGTTAGAATCTTGATTCTGTTACTTTCCAGTTTTGTATCTGTAGACAACTTCCATAACCCTACTGAGCTTCAGTTTTCTGTTTTTAAGTTTTGTTTAATACTACTTGCCTTGAGGTATTGTTTGGAAGATTGATAATAGATGCTTATAAAATACCTGAACAGTGTCAGCAATATGGGTACATATTCTTATTAGTAGAGTAAAATTAATTGTTGAGCAATGTTGGTAGCACATTTACTTTACAGTGGTCTTTGTAAGATACAATGTAAGTTAGCCGTATTTCTGATTCATGGAGTCAAAAGTTCTTTGTGAAAGAAAGATTCAGAAGGTAGGGTATTATTCAATATGTAGAAACTATGGAAAGCTTAAAGGATATACATCTCAGTTTTGATGTAAATACTGCCAACATGAATACATTTTCATTCTGTTAAGTTGGCTTCTATTGTTTTTACTTGAAATCTTTTCAGAGAAAAATTTGAGTTTGTAGGAGTTGGTATTAAGTCTTAGAATTTTACCTGAAATATTTGTTTATATATTTATAATCATGGTATACATATATATCAGCATATTGGTGCGTTTATAATTTTAGTGTATTTGTTCATTATATGAGTTATACCAGACTCACTATTATAATTTAAAAGATAGCATTCAAATATAGACTTCGCTGGCCTTACACTTTGGAATATTTATTAAATATGCATTTCACTACTGTAGCAGTCATAAATTATTTTCATACTGCTAAATTCCACAGACATGTTATACCCATTATCTTAATTTATCTTGCATTTGATGTTATAGACAGTTTGCTATTGGAAATTTTTCTGTTGGTTTTTGCTATCCTGATATTTCTCTTTTTTAATTCTCCTTTTATTTGCTTGCTTCTTTCTTCTGATTCTCTTTCACGGATTTCTCTTCTACAAACTCCGTAAACATTGCTACTTTTTTTTTTTTTTTTATTTTTGCTGGAGGTGCCAGGGACTGAACCCAGAATTCATATCATTACATCTTAACATGTCTTTTCCACATTCTCAATACTATCTGTACTTGAAAATCTCTCCTGACAGTAAAACTCTTAGTTTTAACTGTGTTTTGGACATCACCACTGAATGCCTCATGGAGATCTGAAACTCATCATTTACAAAAGTGAATTCTTTATCTTGCCCTCTCAATTTGCTTCTTCTGCCTGCTCTGTATTCCAGTGAATGTGCTACTGTTGTTGCAGTTCATTCAAGCTGGAAACATGGGTGTTATCTTAGATACTTACTCGTGGATCTGTATCTGAAAATAGGTGTAATAGTAATTTTAAATATAACCACCATTTTTTTTGATTACTTATGCTATGCCAGTACTCTACTAAACCTTTTATGCAAGTTTCCCCAAAACTTTGAAAGGTTGATATTATTATTACCTTCATTTTATAGATAACAAAATAAAACATGCTCCTTGGTTTTACTACCTTACGGTCGTTCTTAAATTTTTCTGTGTCTTTCTACTTCTGCTCCCGTCATTGTTACCTTATGTGGCCTGGCTTATTATGGTATTTGTCTTCTAACATGTAGCTTTGTCCAGAGTCTGATGCTTTTAAGTCCATCCTTCACACTAGGGCTGGAGTATTCTATCTACATTGCAAATTTGACCTTGCCACTCCTCTACTGCCAAACCTCTTAACTAGCTTCCTATTGCCTTTAGAGTAGAGTACAAGCTTCTTAGCTTGGCATATGGTACTCTTCAGGATCTGGCCCCTTTCTGGTCTGCCTTGCTGTAAATACTTATTGGCCTTCTTGTAGTTTCCTGCAGAGATCATGTTGTTTCACACCTCCCTGTATTTTGCTATCTCTTTCCCTTAATGCCCTTCCAACATTTCATCATTTGGATCAAGCATGAGTTTTGGAATCACACTGCCCAGGGTTTGTATTCTGCTTCAACTATTTATTGTGTGACCTTGGGCAAGATCATACATGCTCTCACTATCTCAGTTTCCTGCCTAACTTATATAATATATACAAAGCTATTGAATTTTTGCCTGACACAAAGAAAGCCCTCCATAAATTTTATTTTTCTTGTCTTTAATATTAAAAAAATATTTATTGGAGTTCCCGTCATGGCTCAGTGGTTAACGAATCTAACTAGGAACCATGAGGTTGTAGGTTTGATTCCTGGCCTTGCTCAGTGGGTTAAGGATTCGGCGTTGCCGTGAGCTGTGGTGTAGGTTGCAAACGCAGCTCAGATCCCACGTGGCTGTAGCTGTGGCGTAAGCCGGCAGCTACAGCTCCTGTTAGACCCCTAGCCTGGGAACCTCCATATGCTGCGGGTGCGGCCCTAAATAAGGCAAAAAAGACAAAAAACAAAAAAAAACCCAAAATATTTATTATTTACCTATTATATGCCAGACACCTTTCTGGGTACTCAGGAATCAGCATCAGATATGACAGAAAAGGTCTTTCTATTCCGGGAATGCTTATGTTCTATTATGAGAATATAGGAATAAGAAAATGAAAAGATATATTTAGAGAGTGGCAAATGCTACCACAGTTTGTCTATCCACTTATATAGAGTTTTGCAGGTGTTTCCAGTTTTCGACAGTTAAGGATTAGGCTGTTATAAATATTCTTGTACTTTTTTATTTTTGTGAGTGTAAATTTTTATTTCACTTTGGTAAATACTTGGGTGCAGCATTACTTGGCCATGTGGTAAGTATATGTTTAACTTTATAAGTTACCCATAAACTGTTTGCCAAAGAGGTTGTATCAGTTTGGATTACCATCAGCAATGTATGAGAATCCTAGATATGCATATCTATGCCAGCACTTGGTATTGTCAGTATTTTGTAATCCTTGCCGTTCTAATAGACCTGTGATTGTATATCACTGTGATTAAATTTGACTTTGAAATCTTTTCATGTGCTTATTTGCCATCTGTATACATTCTTTGATGAGGTATTCAGAATACTTTTAGTGTTTTAAATTAGGTTGTTTCTTTTATTATTCCTATTAAGTTATGAGAGTTTTTTTTATATATTCTAGATATAAGTCATTTACCATGTGCTTTGCAAATACTTTCCCCCAGACAAGGACTGATGTTTATTTTTTGTAAAGTCCACTTTATCAATTTTTTTTCTTGTATCAGTAATGTGTTTGACTCATGTTAATTTTAAGAAATTTTTGCCTAACTCAGAGTAACAAGTATTTCTTATGTTTAATTTTAAAAGTTTCATGGTGTTAGGTTTTAATTTTAGGCCCATGATCCATTTAAAAAATCTAACTAATATTAAAATTTTTATTATAGTTGATTTATAAATTATATTAGTTTCAGTTATACAATATAGTGATTTAATATTTTATAGATTACACTGCATTTATATATTTGTTATATTTCCTATGCTATATAATGTATCCTTGTAACATATTTATCTAGGTAGTTTGTACTGCTTAATCACCTACCCTTATACTGCCCTCCTCCTATCCATCTCCCCACTGGTAATAACTGGTTTGTTCTCTATATATGTGAGTCTCTTTGTTTTGTTATACTCATTTGTTTGTTTTAATTTTTAGAGTCTACATATAAGTGGCAATATACACTATTTGTCTTTCTCTGGCTGACTTATTTCCCTAAGCATAATGTCTTCAAGGTCCATCCATGTTGTAGCAAATGTCAAAATTTTATTGTATTTTACAGATGGGTAATATTAATGGTATATATATTCCACATCTTCTTTATCCATTCATGTATTTATGGACACTTAAGTTACTGCCATATATTGGCTACTGTAAATAAAGCTGCTATGAACATTGAGGCACACACATCTTTTCAAGTTAGTATTTTGTTTTTTCTGATATATACCCAGGAATGGAATTTCTGGGTCATATGGTAGTTCTGTTTTTAGTTTTTTGGGGAACCTCCATAATGTTTTCAGTAGTGACTGTACCAATTTAGAGTCTCACCAACAGTATACTAGGGTTCCATTTTCTCCACATCCTCAGCAACATTTGTTATTTTTGGTCTTTTTGATGATAACCATTCTGACAAGTGTAAAGTGATAGCTCTCTGCAGTTTTAATTAACATTTCCCTGGTAATTAGTGATGCTGAGCATTTTTTCGTGTGTCTGTTGGCCATCTGTATATTTTCTGCAAGAATTTCTATTCAGATCCTCCTCCCATTTCTTAATTGGGTTATCTTTTTCATATTGAGTTTTATGAATTATTTATATATGTTGGATATTAGTCCCTTACTGGTCATATCATTTGCAAATGTAGTCTCTCATTAATTGATTGTCTTTCTGTTTCATTGATGATTTCCTTTGCTGTTCAACAGCTTGAAATTTAGTCAGGTCCTGTTTGTTTCTTTTTGCTCTAGTTTCTTTTGCATTAGGAGACAGATCAAAAAAAATATTGCTATATGTCAAAGTGTTCTGCCTATGTTTTCTTCTAGGAATTTTATCGCTTCTAGTCTTACATTAGGTCTTTACTCTGTTTTGTGTTTAGTTTTGTGTAGAGTGTGAGAAACTTTTCTAATTTCATTCATTTAGTTGGAGCTGTCCAGTTTTCATAACACCACTTACTGAAGAGTTTATCTTTTCTCTATTATATATTCTTAACTCTTTGGTAGTAAATTAGTTGGACATAATTGCATGAGTTTATTTCTGGGCTCTTTATTCTGTTCCATCTATCTGTGTATTTGCTTTTGTGGTGGTAGCATACTGTTTTTATTACTGTTGCTTTGCAGTATAGTCTGAAGTCAAGGAGTCTGATACTTGCAGCTTTGTTCTTTATCCTTTAGATTGCTTTAGCAATTCCCAGTCTTTAGTAGTTACACAGACTTTAAGGTTTCTTTGTTCTAGTTCCGTGAAAACTGTCATAGGTATCTTGATAGAGATTGTATTTAATTTGTAGTGTAGATTGACTTGTGTAGTATGGACATTTTAACAATATTAATTTTTCCAACCCATGACTGCAGGATGTCTTTTTATTTCTTTGTATTATCTTCAGTTTTTTAAATTAGTGTTTTATAGTTTTCAGAGTTGAGTTTGTCCCCAAGTATTTTGTTCTTCTCTTTCTTTGTGATGGTTTATTGTTAGTGCATAAAAAACAAGAGATTTCTGTATATTGATTTTGTATTTTGGCTCGTTACTGAATTCATTTATTGGTTTTAATAGTTTTTAAGGTGGAGAAATTAGGGTTTTCTCTATATAGTATGATGTCATCTGTAAATAGTGACAGTTTTACTTCTTCCGTTCCAATTTGGATGCCTTTTATTTCTTATTCTTGTCTGATTGCTGTGGCTAGGAATTGTAATACCATGTTAATGGAAGTGGTGAGAGTGTGCATCCTTGCCTTATTTCTGATTTCACCTTTTCACATTGAATATGATGTTATCTGTGGATATTTCGTTATTGGCATTCATTATGTTGAGATATGTTTCCTCTGTACCAACTTTGATGAGAATTTTTATCATAAATGGATTGAATTGAATTTTTTCATGTACTTTTTCTGGATCTATTGAGATGATCAAGTGATATTAATTTTTTTATTGTTATTGTTAAAGTGGTGCTTTGCAAATATTGAACCATCGTTGTATTTGTAGAATAAATCCCACTTGATCATTGTATATGATTCTTTTTATGTATCCTTAAATTTGGTTTACTAATATTTTATTGAGAATTTTTGCACCTTATTCACTAGAGATGTCCTTTCTTTTCATTTTTTTTGTAGTGTTGTTGTCTGATTTTGGTATCAGGTTAATGGTGGCCTCATAGAATAAATTTCATCCTCTTCAAGTATTTGAAATAGTTTGAGAAGGATAGGTATTAACTCTTTTTTGCATATTTGGTAGAATTCTGCTGTGAAGCTCACCTGTCTTGAACATTTGTTTGCTGGGAGTTTTATGATTACAAATTCAATTTCGCTAGTAGTGATTAGTCTATTCAGATTGTCTATTTCTTCCTAATTCAGTCTGAAAAATTTTGTGTTTCTAGAAATTTATTCATTTCTTTAACTTGTCCAGTGTATTGGTATAAATGTTCATGGTATTCTCTCTCTCCCTCTCTCTCTCTTTTTTTTTCTTCTTATTTTGGTATGTGTGTGTGTGTGTCTCTGTGGTATTGATTGTAATTTCTCCTTAGTTTAGTATTTTATTTGGTCCCTCTTTCATTTTTTCTTAATGAACCTGGATAAAGGCTTATAAATTTTGTTTTTCTTTTCAGAAATCCAGCTGTTGGTTTCATTGATAATTTCCATTGGCTTTTTGGTTTCTATTTTATTTAGTTTCTCTCTGATCTTTATTGTTTTATTTCTCCTGCTGAAGTTTTTCTTTTTCTGATTCCTTTAGATGGTAGGCTAGGTTTTTTATTTGAGATTTTTCTTGTTTCATTAGATTGTTATAAACTTTCTTCTTACAATTGATTTTTTTCTGTATCCCATAGATTTTGAAAGTTTTATTTGATTTTTCTCAGTGTTTTCTGATTTGATCTTTGATTTATTCATTGACCCAATTGGTTTTTAGTAGCATGGACTGTTTAATTTTCACGTTTGCTTCTTTTCCCATTTTCTTTCTGTATTTGTTTTCTGATTTCATACTATTATGGTCAGAAAAAATATTTGTTGTAGTTGCTGTTCTCTTAGATTTGTTGAGACTTTTTGTCATTCATTTAAAATGAATGTTTACATATGCCATGACCTATGGATTGAGTTTTTTTTTTTTATTTTTCCATTATAGCTGGTTTACAGTTTTCTGTCAGTTTTTCAACTGTACAGCATGGTGACCTGGTTAAACATACATATTTGGATTCATCACAAGTGATTAGACATAGTTCCTGGTTCTATACAGCAGGATCTCCTTGCTTTTCCATCCCAAAGGCAATAGTCTACAACTGTTAACCAAGACTCCCATACCATCCCACTCCCTCCCCACCCTCTTGGCAACCACAAGTCTGTTCTCCAAGTCCGTAATTTTCTTTTCTGTAGAAGGTTCATTTGTACAGTCTATTAGATTCCAGATATAAATTATATCATATGGTATTTGATTTATCTTTCTGACTTACTTCACTCAGTATGAGGGTCTCTAATTCCATCCATGTTGCTGCAAATGACATTAATTTATTGTTTTTTTGTGGTCGAGTAGTATTCCATCATGTATATATACTGCATCTTCCTAATCCAATTATCTGGCAATAGACATTTGGGTTGTTTCCACGTCTTGGCTGTCGTGAATAGTGCTGCAATGAACATGGGTTTGCAAGTGTCTTTTTCAAGGAAATTTTTGCCCGGATATATGTCCAAGAGTGGGATTGCTCAGTCATGTGGTTGTTCTATGTATAGTTTTCTAAGGTACCTCCATACTGTTTTCCATAGTGGTTGTACCAGCTTACGTTCCCACCAACAGTGCAGGAGGGTTCTCTTTTCTTCACACCCTTCTAGCGTTTGTTGTCTGTGGACTTATTAATGATGGCCATTCTGACTGGTGTGAGGTGGTATCTCATAGTAGTTTTGATTTGAATTTCTCGAATCATCAGTGATGTTGAGCATTTTTTCATGCGTTTGTTGGCCATCTGCATATCTTCTTTAGGGAAAGTCTTCAGGTCCTTTGCCCACTTTTCAATGGGGTTGTTGGCTTTTTTGCTGTTGAGCTGCATAAGTTGTTTGTGTATTTTAGAGATTAAGCCCTTATCAGTTGCATCATTTGACACTATTTTCTCCCATTCTGTAAGTTGTCTTTTTGGTTTCCTTTGCTGTGCAGAAGCTTGGCAGCTTGATTAGGTCCCACTGGTTTATCTTTGCTTTGATTTCTGTTGCTTTGG
>PVHT020000066.1:24577920-24592432 GCA_004024745.2 Catagonus wagneri
GTCTTTTGTGGCTCCATGTAAATTTTTGGATTGTTTGTTCTAGTTCTGTGAAGAATGTCATGGTAATTTGATAGAGATTGCATTCAATCTGTAGATTTCTTTCGGTAGTATGGCCATTTTTACAATATTAATTTTTCCAGCACTTAAGCATGGGATATCTTTCCATTTCCTTGTATCTTCTTTGATTTCCTTGATTAATGTTTTATGGTTCTCAGCATATAAGTCTTTCACCTTCTTGGTCAGGTTTATAACCAGGTATTTGATTTTTGGGGTGCAATTTTAAAAGGTATTATATGTTTGTATTCCTCTTAAATATTTCATTGTTAGTATACAGAAATGTGACTAATTTCTGAATGTTAAGATTATATCCAGATACTTTGCTGAATTTGTTGATCAGATGAAGGAATTTTGGGGTTGAGTCCTTGAGGTTTTCTATATATAATATCATGTCATCTGCATACAGTGACAGTTTCACCTCTTCTCTTCCTACTTGGATGCCTTTTATTTCTTTTGTTTGTCTGATTGTTGTGGCTAGGACTTCCAATACTATGTTGAATAACAGTGTGAGAGTGGGCATTCTTGTCTTGTTCCAGATTTTAGTGGGAAGGCTTTCAACTTTTCTCCATTGAGTATTATATTTGCTGTGGGTTTGTCATATATGGCTTTTATTATGTTAAGGAATGTTCCCTCTTGTACCCACATTGGTAAGAGTTTTGATCATGAATGGATGTTGGACTTTGTCAAATGCTTTTTTCTGTGTGTATTGAGATGATCATGTGGTTTTTGACTTTTCTTTTGTTAATGTGGTGTATGATGTTGATTGATTTGCATAAGTAGAACCATCCTTGTGAACCTAAGATGAATCCCACATGGTCGTGGTGTGTGATCTTTTTTATATGTTGTTGGATTTGGTTGCCTAAAATTTGTTGAGAATTTTTGCATCTATATTTATTGAAGATATTGACCCATAATTTTCTTTTTTTGTGGTGTCTTTGTCTGGTATTGGGATTAAGGTGATGCTGGCATCATAGAATGTCTTTGGGAGTGTTCCTTCTTCTTCAACCTTTTGGAAAAGTTTCAGGAGGATGAGTGTGAGTTCCTTTTGTATCGTTGGTAGAATTCACCTGTGAAGCCATCTGTTCCTGGACTTTTATTTGTAGGGAGTGTTTTATGAAGTACTCAATTTCATTTGTAGTGATCAGTTTGTTCAGTTGATCTATTTCTTCTTGATTCAGTTTTGGCAGGGTGTAAGTCTCTAAAAATCTGTCCATTTCTTCTAGGCTGTCAAGTTTGTTGGTGTACAATTTTTCATAGTATTCTCTCATGTTATTTTGTATTTCTGTAATATATGTTGAGACCTATTTTTCATTTCTTATTTTGTTTATTTGGGTTTTTTCTCTCCTCTTCTTGGTGAGTCTAGCCAGAGGTTTGTCAATTTTGTTTACCTTTTCAAAGAACCAGCTCTTGGTTTTATTGATTTTTCTGTTGTTTTTTGAATCTCTGTTTTATTGACTTCCTCTCTATTCTTTTTGATTTCCTTCTTTCTGCTGACTTTAGGTTTTGTTTATTCTTATTTTCTAATTCATTTAGGTGCTGGCTTAAGTTGTTGATTAGGGATTTTTTTTTCTTTTTTGACGAAGTCCTGTATTGCTATGAATTTCCCTCTGAGCACTGCTATTGCAGCATCCCATAGATTTTGAATGGTTGTGTCTTCGTTACCATTTGTCTTGAGGTTCTTTAAAATTCCTTTTTGATTTCTTCATTGATCCATTCGTTTTTTAGTAGCATTATGTTTAGTCTCCATGTAGTGTGTTTTTTCTCATTTCCTTTCCTGTGTTTGATTTCTGGTTTCATGCCTTTGTGGTCAGAGAAGATACTTGAAATAATTTCTATACTCTTATATTGGTTGAGATTAGCTTTGTGCCCTGGTATGTGATCTATCCTTGAGCATGTTCCATGTGCAGTTGATAAAAATGTATATTCTGATTTTTTTGGATGTAATGTCCTGAAAATATCAGTTAGGTCCAACTTTTCTATTGTGTCAGTTAGGATCTCTGTTGCCTTACTGATTTTCTCCATAGAGGATCTGTCCATTGATGTGAGTGGAGTGTTAAAGTCTCCTACTATGATTGTATTGCCATCTATTTCTCCTTTTATGTCTGATAGTACTTGTTGTAGGTACTTGAGCGCTCGTATATTGGGGGCATATATATTGATGATTGTAATATCCTTTTCTTGAATGGATCCTTTAGCCATTAAATAGTCTCCTTCTTTATCTTTCTTTATGACTTTCATCTTAAAGTCTATTTTGGCTGGTATGAGTGTTGCCACTCCTGCTTTCCTTTCTTGTCTGTTGGCATGAAATATCTTTTCCCATCCCCTCACTTTCAATCTATGTGTGTCCTTTTCCGTAAGGCGAGTCTCTTGTAGAAAGCAGATTGTAGGTTTTTGCTTTTTTATCCAGTCTGCCTTGCTGTGTTTTTCGATTGGAGCATTCAGTCCATTGACTAATTCAGGGTCTTTACTGATAGATATGTATTTATTGCCATTTTAGACCTTGTTTTCCAGTTGATTCTATGTTTCTCTTTTCTTCCTTTCTTTTTTTGGTTGGATCGTTTCCATTTATTTTATGCTTGAGTGCTTTTCTTTTCAGTTTTTGTGGACATGATGTTCTATTTTGATTTGTGGTTGCCCTGTTTTTTAAGTATGTTAACACCTTATATCTGCTTGTTTAGCCAGATAGTCACATAGGCTCAAACACTTCTTTAAAACAATTTTTTTTTAAAATTTAAAAAGAGTCTATATTTTCTTATTTTCCTTCCCCATAATGCATGATTTTTTTTTCTTTAAAAATTTTTTTAACATCATGTTTAGATCTGTGCACTGGCTTATTTGAATGCTTTCCATTTGTGGTTTCCTCCATTCTATTTCTTACTTTTTACGTTTTAAATTTTTTTTATAGGAACCGTTTCAGTATTTCTTGTAGAAAGGGGTTTAGTGTTGCTGTTCTCCTTTACCTTTTGTTTTTTGGAGAAATTCTTTATTTCCCCTTCTATTTTAAATGATATTCTTGCTGGGTAGCATAATCTAGGTTGCAAATTTTTTCCTTTCAGCACTTTAAGTATATCTTGCCACTCTTTTCTAGCCTGTATTGTTTCTGTAGAGAAATCAGCTGATAGCCTTATGGGGGATCCCTTATAATTAACACTTTGCTTTTCTCTTGCTGCCTGTAGGATCCTCTCTTTATCTTTAATTTTTGCAATTTTTAATATAATATGCCTTGGTGTGGGTCTCTTTGGGTTCAACTTGTTTGGGGCCCTCTGTGCTTCCTGTATCTTGATGTCAGATTCCTTCAGATTTAGAAAGTTTTTAGACATAATTTCTTCAAATATATTTTCAATTCCCTTTTCTTTTTCTTTTCCTTTTCCTTCTGGAATTCCTATTATGTGTAGATTGGGCCACTTTATATTATCCCATAGATCCCTTATTTTGCTTTCATGTTTTTCATTTGGTTTTCTGTCTGCTGTCGCAATTGACAGATTTCCATTATTCTGTCTTGCACATCGATAATTTGTTTCTCTTCATTATTCAATCTGCTCTTTATTTCCTTTAGTTCAGTTTGCATCTCTGCAAATGAGTTTTCTAGCTTTTCTTGGCTCCTCCTTATACTTCTAGTTCTTTTTTAAGGGAATCTGCATTGCTGTTTGTGTCTTCTCTTAATTCCTTTATATTCAACCTTAATTCCTCAAGTATTTTTACTATCTCCCTTTTGAACTCCATTTGTGTTAGATTGCATAGGTCTGTTTCATTGTTGACTGCTTTAGATGACTTCTCCTGTTCCTTTAACTGGGAATGGTTTCTTAGCTTCCTCATCTTGCTTATGTTTTTTTTTTTTTTTTTTTTCTGTGAGTTTGGGGAAGCCACACTGTAGTCTTGTAAGGCTACTTCTAGGCAAGAACACCCCTTTGTATTTTTTGGTGGTGTACTATTCATTTTTGGTGTGGGAGTTTGAATATTTGGTGTCTCTTTCTTCAGTGTGAACAGGCTGTTATCTCCCTGGTGCTCCATGTGTTTTCAGGGAGAAGGAAGCATGGGCATGGTGGCTGTGTTCCCAGGGGAGTGATAGCAACAGTGTCTGTTGCTTGGTAAGGTCACACTTATCCCCCTGATACCCTTAGCCATAGTAGAGATGTGTAGCCACTGGTAGCCTGCATCATAAGTGCCCAATCTCCCCTATAAGAGCAAGAGTCTTGTGGATGGCTGCTCTGGAAGATAACCGGACTACCACAGCCTCCATGTTGCAGTTTGCACCCTGAGAAGCCTGTTCTACCACGGCCAACCAGCTGCATCCTTTCCTGAGTGGGCTGTGCCCAGAGACACCTGATCCATTGCAGTAGTCTAACAGGCAGCCTCTGGTCACCGGCAGCACGGGTGAGCTATGTCTGGAAGATGCCCGGACCTCGGAGATCTAGCCAGCAGCCTCTGGTTGCCAGCGGCCTGGGTGGGCTATGTCCAGAAGATGTCCGGACCTTGGACATCCAGCAAGGGGCCTCTGGTCACTGGCGGTGTGGGCAGCCTAGGTCCAGAAGACACATGACCTCAGAGGTCTAGCAAGTGGCCTCTGGTCGCCAGTGGCATAGGCTGGCTATGTCCAGAAGACATCTGGTCCTTGGAGTTCTAGCAAGCAGTCTCTGGTTGCTGTGGCCTGGGTAGGTTATGTCCAGAAGATGCCCAGACCTCGGAGGTCTAGCAGGAGGCCTCCAGTAACCAGTGGCACGGGTGGTCTATGTCTGGAAGATGCCTGGATCTCAGAGGTCTAGCACGCAGCCTCTGGTTGCCGGTGGCATGGAACAGGCTATGACTGGAAGACACCCGGACCTCAGCGGTCTAGCAAGTGGTCTCCAGCTGGTGGAGGTTTGCATTTGAGCTGCCCTGCCCTCTGTACAGGCTCTGGTGCAAGAACTTCCTATGGTGGTCAGCCCCTCCTCCTCTCGTCCTCCCCAACAGTGGAACCATGCCTCTTCCGCGGGTCTGGACCTTCTCCCAGGTTCCCTCTGACCTGGCGTTCCACTCCCTAGCCTGTGGCGTACCACTCCCCTACCCTTGGTACACTGCTCCTTAGCCCTTTTGGCTGTCTCCACACTGCCAATCCCAGCCCTCTGCCAGGGAGTGGCCTCTGGAGCCTAATTCTCAGCTCCCAGCCCCTGCCTGAGTGTCTCAGGCTGTGGTGTCTGTGCTGGTGTTCAGATGATCTGTGAGGCTCTTGCTCTGGTTTGCCGCTCTCAGTCCAGCTTGTGCACTTTTCTCAGACTTTGAGGTGCCTCTGGTTTGGCTGATATTTCCATCAGTTAGGTGGCTTCCCAGGGTGTGGATTATTTTTCTCTTTCACAGCTCCCTCCCTGGAGTGCTAGTGCAGTCATGATTCCTTCTCTCTCTCTCTTTTTTCTTTTGTTCTACCCAGTTGTATCGAGAGTTTCTTGCCCTTTTTGGAGGCTTAAGTTCTTCCACCAGCATTCAGTTTATGTTCTGTGCAAGCTGTTTTACATGTAGATGTGTGTTTTGTATTTGTGGGAGAGGGTGAGTGCGACCTCTTACTCCTCTGCCATCTTGCTGCACCCCGCCAGTTTTTGTTTTTTAAATTTTTATTTTGCTTATGATTTCTAATTATTTTAGTAGTATCTGTTAAGAAAACTTCTCTTTTTACATTGGATTCCTTTTGTATCTTTGTTTAAAATCAATTGACCAGGAATTCCATGATGGTTCAGAGAGTTAAGGGTCCTGCATTCTTACTGTTGTGGCTTACGTCACTACTGTGGTGAGGGTTTGATCCCTGGGCTGGGAACTTCCACTTGCTGCAAGTATGACCAAACACAAACAGAGAGACAACACTACCAAAAAACCACCTAACCAGGATGCACTGTTGGTTTGGGATACAAAATCTGTAAAATTGACTTGTGATGATTTATGTACACCTATAATTGAAATAAAATCCATTAAGAAAAAAAAATAAAAATACCAACTAACCAAACAAAAAAACCTAAAAAAAATCAATTGACTACATATGTGTTGGCCTGCATTTTGACTCTATTCTGTTTCATTGAACTATATGACCATTCTTTCTCCATATTCACACCATCTTAATTGCTATAGTTTTACAGTAGGTCTTGAAACCAGATGGTGTAAGTCTACCAACTTTCTAATCATTTAAAACATTATTTTTTATTATTCTAACTCCTTTCCTTTTCATGAAAATTTTAGATTACACTTAGGGATTTCTGCAAAAAAACCTTGCAACTTTGTTGGAATTTGATTGGAATTGTGTTGAATCTTTACACATTTAGGAGAATTTGATATATTCACAGTTTGATTATATTGTTTCTTTCAATCCATGAACAGTATATACTTTTCCCATTTATTTGTATCTTATTTGATTATTTTCATAATTTTTTGTTTTTTCTAGGATTTTAATTTTTTTTCAACATGCATATCTTGCATGTTTTGTTAGATTTATTCCTGAGTATTTCCTTTCTCTTTGGTTCTGTTGTAAATGAAATTACTTTAAAAATTTAATTTTCTAATTGTTCATTGTTAGTCCATAGTAACGTGACAGTAACCTTATATTTAGCATCCTTGCTAAATTCACTTATTGCTTATAGTAGCTTATTGTCAATCTGAGATTTTTTTACATAGGCAGTTATGTTGTCTAGGAATAGATCATTTGTATCCCAGTCCCTTTTTTAAAACCCATTTTGCTTTTCTTATCTTATTTCACCAGCTGTGACCTCTAATATAATATCGAATAGGAATATTCAGGGTATACGTGATTGGCTTATTCTCAAGTGTTGGGGAAAGCATCTTGTGTTTCGCCACTAAGAATGATGTTACCTGTAGGTTTTGTTTGTTTGTTTGTTTTTGTAAATGCCCTTAGTAAATTAAGGATATTCCCTTTCAGTGCCTCTGTAGCTTTTCGAGCAAAGCTTAGCTTCACAAAATTTCAGAGTTAAAAGTAACCTTAATGACTATTTCCTCATATGTGAGACCTGCATATTCACTATCATCTCAAAATTATATTCTTAGAGTAACATAGTTATTCTCTTTAAATAAAAATATATAGTTGCATAAGGGGCTTTATTAGATTTACATTTATTTAGTTATTTAATCTATGCAGTAAAGCTGTGAAGTAAGTTTTATTATTAGGTAAGAAAATAGGCTTCTAGAAGATAAGTTACTAGCTGAAAGTCATTACGACAATGTGTTCTCTCAGAATAGTGCTTTTTTTTTTTTTTACCTTTTAGCCTCTATATTCATTTTTCTAGAATGACTTTGTACTCTTAATCTTCCAAACTTTATATATTTTCTTTTATATAAAAACATGAGGTTCAGAATGAAGAAATGAGTCAATCAAGATCTTTCACTTAGTTTATAGCAGAGCAAAGCATATAACTCAGGCCTCTTGACTTCCACACTATTTTTTTTTTTTTTGGCCCTTTCACTTAGATCTGCTCTGATTTTCATTTTTTTTTTTTTTTTGCCTTTTGCCATTTTAGGGCCGCACCCACGGCATGTGGAGGTTCCCAGGCTAGGGGTCTAATCAGAGCTGTAGCCACTGGCCTACGCCGCAGCCACAGCAACGTGGGATCTGAGCCGCGTCTGCGACCTACACTGCAGGTCACAGCAACGCCGGATCTTTAACCCACTGAGCAAGGCCAGGAATCGAACAGGCAACCTCATGGTTCCTAGTTGGATTCATTAACCACTGCGCCACAACGGGAACTCCTGATTTTCATTTTAAGTACAGCTTCCTTTTTAAAATTTTTTGTCTCCCACAATGAAAGTATCTTGGGGATCTTGCTAATGACTGTCTGGTAATGTTCCAAATATAGACTTTTGGCGCACAATTTTAACTTCCAAAAATTAGTATATAAAATACATTTTTATACCAAAATTACTCATCTCATTGATTCTGTCACTCTACTGAATTATATTATAATAAGCATGTAAAATAATTACATTTGCAGTAAATATCCTCATATGTACCAGCAGAGCAGAAAGTATTGATTATGATAATTTTTCTAAATTATTTTTAATTTAAAATTGTAGCATCTAAATTAAAGTGATTTTGATATAAATTGGGGATTTTCTCTTCAACATCTGGAAATATTTTATTGTTAAATTGTGTCATTAAGTGAAAATAGTCATCTATATAGGCACTATGTAAATGATAACCAAATATGAAATCATTTTCTTTTCCTTTTTATTCTCTTTCCCCTTCTCTTGCAAAGGTAAAACATTATTGTAGAAAATATAACATTTGGTGACTCAACAGTATTTATCGTGTTATATTTAATGTTTCAAAATGTTTGGTTCAGGCTATTTAACTTACTCCATGTGTTTGATACTAACTGATTTATTTTTAATAATTCTTTTCTTTTTTTGTCTTTTGTCCTTGTTTTTTTTAAGGGCAGCAACCATGGCATATGGAGGTTCCCAGGCTAGGGGTCTAATCGGAGCTGTAACTGCAGGCCTATGTCAGAGCCACAGCAACGCCAGATCTGAGCCGCGTCTGCGACCTACACCACAGCTCACGGCAATGCCGGATCCTTAACCCACTGAGTGAGGCCGGGGATCAAACCCACAACCTCATGGTTTCTAGTCGGATTCATTTCTGCTGTGCCATGACAGGAACTCCGATTTTTAATAATTCTTTTGATAAGGGGATTGTGCATAATTACTGAATTCTGCTCCACAGGAATGGGAGAAAGTTGGGAATAAGGAGCTGAACTACTTTCTCTTACTGAATTTATCTAGGTATACAATGAATTATTTGGTTAGGAGGCTGCAAATGTAAGGGAGAGTGAAATCAAACAGTCCTGATTTTAAACTTAAGCTTAGTAATTACCAACTAGCTGTTGACTTTCAGCTAGTTACTTGGCCTCTCTGAGCCTCATTTTGCATATTAAATACTATTACTTCAAAGCATTGTTGTTTAAATTAATTTTATTTATTAATTTAATTTGAAACTGCTTTTAAATAATGAGCATGTACTAAAGTCCCTAACATATGGTTGACCTTTAGAAAAGTATTTTTTTTTGGCTTTTGTCTTTTTAGGGCCACACCCACGGTATATGAAGGTTCCCAGGCTAGGGGTCTAATTGGAGTTATTACTTCCAGTGTACGCCAGAGCCACAGCAATGCCAGATCCGAGCCTCGTCTGCGATCTACACCACAGCTCACCGCAGCACCAGATCCTTAACGCACTGAGTGAGGCCAGGGATGGAACCCAAAACATCATCGTTCTTTGATTCTTTTCTGCTGAGCCACAATGGGAACTCCTTAAAAAATATTTAAGTCTATTCAAGGAGTTATTTAGAACCTGTATAGGCCAGGGACTTTGCTGGGCACTAAAGATATAGTTGTCAAAAAAAAAAAAAAAGGTTTTCCTTTATAGGTCATACAATTTGTGAGAAAAACTTAACTGATAAGCAAATAAACATACAAAATCTGAATTCATTTTAATGATGATTTTTACAAGGAGAGTAAACTTTTTCAGTAAACTGAATTATTATTTTGCATTCTAAGGTGGCAACACTCACTCTCTAAATATAAATTTTTTATGTACAAATAGTCTCAAGTGATTCTTTTACCACCATAGAACATTTTTGCCGTGTTTTTACTGGGTAAACAAAAAACTGAATATTTAATAAAGAGAGTATGCCTTGGGAACATAGTTTCATTTATTTAACAAACATTTTGGTGAACCAAGGCATTTAATTAGTCCCTTATTGTACTCCTGAAGCATACACTCGAGCAGTGGAAATCGGGTATATAAAAAACTGTAAACCAATGTATAAAATAATAAGTTTACTACTCAAAATATAGGTAAGGTATTATGAAAGTTTTTTTACTCTTGGGCTTGGGGTCAAGGAGTAGCTGAAGGAATATTACAAAGAGAAGGTAGTACGTGATCAGGTCTTTAAAGCAAGTTTTGGAAAGGAAAATCTCATCTTAGTCAAATAAGTATCATAAACCTGATATTATAGCCCAAAGCTTCAGTTTACTAGTGAAATAAAGATACTAATCAAATCATATCATGATTCCGGTTTATATAAAGCAAAACATATCTTCGTATTTTTATTAAGATTGTAAAGCTGGGAGTTCCCGTCGTGGCTCAGTGGTTAACGAATCCGGCTAGGAACCATGAGGTTGCGGGTTCGATCCCTGGCCTTGCTCAGTGGGTTAAGGATCCGGCGTTTCCGTGAGCTGTGGTGTAGATTGCAGATGCGGCTCAGATCCCGTGTTGAGTGGCTGTGGCAAAGGCCGGCAG
Source organism: Catagonus wagneri (assembly GCA_004024745.2). Classification (NCBI taxonomy): domain Eukaryota; kingdom Metazoa; phylum Chordata; class Mammalia; order Artiodactyla; family Tayassuidae; genus Catagonus; species Catagonus wagneri. Next base: position 24,588,245 of record PVHT020000066.1, read on the forward strand.
CTACAGCTCCTGTTAGACCCCTAGCCTGGAAACCTCCATATGCCGCGGGTGCGGCCCTAGGTAATGCAAAAAGACAAAAAAAAAGTTATTAAAAAAAGAGATTGTAAAGCTGACTGTAGAATAGGGTAGTTATAGTTCACCATTCATTGTGCTTTAAGCATCGGTGTTATATGATGTGATATGACATGGTTACTTGTTTAGGAGAGAAAACTCTTTTATGAGTTTCACATTAAGGAAATTTATGTTGGATTTTCTTTTTTCTTTTTTACTATTTGCATGTGGTTTTTAAGTGCTGAATGATTAAAAACAACCCAAATTTAGACTAGAAACTTATTGTGAGATAAACTTACAAATATTGCTGTTGCGATATAAATATAACACAGATGTAGAAAGTGAAAAAGCTCTTTATGCAAATGAAACTCTGGGTACTAGAAACAGAACATCTTAGGCCAGATGAGTCTTAAAGTTATGGGTTGTTTGATCTACTGCCAAAGGAGTGAGAGATTGATATTTAAATTTCATGCAAAGTTACATGGGTAGTTTAAGCCTTGTTTTGGCAGAACAAAAGCAATGGAATCATGAGGAAAGGCACCAAAACTTTTCTAGGCTTTGCTGAAGGTACAGAGAAAGCTTTAGAGTTAAACCAGATGAACTGTCAGAAACCCTTATTATGCTCCCTTGTGAACCCAGAGTGGCTCATACTGCTTAGAACCTGCCCTATTTTTGTGTTCAGCTTTGGATTTCAGCTAGCTTGCTTATAGCATCTGTATAGTGACAAACTAAATACTGGTGATGCTTTGATTTTAAACTATAGTTTCATCCTGATCCGTTTTTTTGCTTCCTGACAACACCTCCACGGCAGTATTGAACAACAACTTTTCTTAAAGTCTATATTAGCTTTCATTCTTTTCTGGTTTATTATATAGCACTGCCTACTTGGTTAATCAAACTAGAAACTTGGGATTCATCTTTTATGGTTCATTTATTATTCATGCTGTGCCCTCTATCTGGAAGGCCTGTCTCTAATTCTCACCCTGTCTGACTGAAAAATACTTTTAAGATACAGGTAAAATTGCTTCTCTTCTGAGAATCTTCTTACTTCCAGACTATGCATCCAACAGCTGTCATTGCTGATGCTAACACATCCTGGTTACCATATGATATAATTGATGGTTTGGGTGCCACTTCCCCTCCTGTATTTTTAGCTACTTCATAGTAAGGACTAAGCCTTCCTAATTTCTTACTTATAATTCTGTTAAAATGGAGATTGTTGTGAGGATTTAATGTGCTAATACTGGTGTATAGTAAAGCACTGAAAACACTTAGCTATTATTATATTACTGTTATTATTTATTATTGTCATTATCTTTGTTTCTTCAATACCTGAAATAATGCCTACCTTTAAAAAAATGGATATTGATAAAATGAATGTATTTAGCAATATTCTCTGTACTGACACTCTAGTACTGACTCATTTCTGATATCTAGATCAAGCTTTTTTAGGGTAATCACATTTTCCTCCCAGGCTGATTTACTTCTCTAGCCAGTGTCTTTTCTTCATGAATTTGTGCCTGAACCCAGAGGCCTGGTGCGTGGGTTTTTCTTTCAACACAGAATACACTTGTGGATCTTATAGCTAATGAACTATGCCTATATATAGATAATAAAGTAAAATTCTAAATTAATGGTAGAAAGAACTATAAGTCCGTGAAAATACAAACATCAGTCTAAGAATTAATACAGCTTTTAAAACTCAGCATAAATATTTTTATGAGAATGTTTTTTGGAGCCCCTTGACTATGTTAGGTACCACTTTTGTGCTTCTGTAGTTCCCTCTATTTCCCTCAGTTATAACACTTAACACACTGTGATGAAAATTTCTATCTCTGCTCTGAGACTATGAGCCCCTTGAAGATAAATTTTGTCTTTTTTTTCTGTCTCCATAGGACTGGGCCTGGTGCATACTTTATGTGCAAAGTGAAAATGCAGAGTACTCTCATTAACTATTAAGAATTTCACACATCCATGAATCTAGCTCAGCCCTAGTACCTAGTAGTTCACTCTGGTATAATGTAATGGGTTTGGTGAGTGACTGAATAACTGACTAAAATCCACAGTATTGAAAGATCTGTTATAAGAGATGGCAATGACAGTAATATAAATTGAATAAAGTGAGAGACAAAGCTTTTCAATAGTAGATGGAGTTTCTTAACATAATCACTAGCGAGAGTCAGTAATTCACAAACTTTCTATCCTCTTTATGTATTTTTTCAAACAAAGTATACCATCATTTTTACTCTTAAGTTGATAGGTAATTAAATTTGAATCCTTATTCCAGAAGCTCTGTTTTTTAAGAATACAGTTTTCTGTTTATCCTTTAGTAGTCAAAGGTCAAGAAAGAGGAAAACCACTTGCTTTCTAGATTTAAATGAAATCATAGCTTAATGATAAGTACAATCTTTTCACTATTATATATTTCCAGATGATTGAAGAGGAAAACATCTATATTGGAAAGGCATGAAATTTACTCTTGTTTGGCAAAGCCAGTAACAAATACATAAAATTTTTTGATGAAAAGGGTATCAAAGAGTCTTTTATAGAAGTTTATATATAGGTCATGTTAGGGTCAGAGCAGCTCCCTTAGCTTCTAATATAGACACACCTTTTTATGACTTTCACCTGTTAAAGCAGAGATGCTGAAGTTCTGCTTACAGAAAGATGTGGTAGACATATTTTCAATATTTTCTTCCAGCAAGTACAACTAACCCCCTGGGTTTTTATTTATAACAAACATAAGACTCTAAAAGGTGGACTAAAGAAGGCAGACTATCTAGATACTCAGGATCTGAGGAACAATATAGCAGAAAAATGATATCTGTAGAGTCCTACTGGGGGAGCCTGAACTCTCATCCCCACTCAGGGGTAACATGTGTTCCCTCCTCTTTCTTTGCATGTCAATGGATGACAAGTAGAAAAACCCTGATTTCCACCTGCAGGTTTATTAACTCCACCGAAGCAGAGTCAAAAGTGGACTGCTAAAACTCAAGTAGGATACCGATTCTTATAAGATAATGCAAAAAGAAATCTAGCTTACATTTAAAATTACTTATCATAGCAAAAACTAGGGAAATTTCAATTTGAAAGGCGAAAGACAATCAAAAGACACCAACATTGAGATGATTCAGCTGTTAAAATTATCTGACAATAATTTTTTAAACAGACATCATAAAAATATTTCAACAGGCTATTACAGACACACTTACATGAAAAAAGAGTTTCAATAAATAGAAGACACAAAAAGGAATTACATGAGAAATTTTTAATAAAAAATACAATAAATAGAATAAAAAACTCAGTGAATGGACTGAATAGAGTGGAGATGAAAGAGGAAAAAATCAGTGAATTTGTCATAGAACATAAAAATTATCCATTCTGAACAACGTAAGAAAAATAGTTAGAAAAAATATGTACAGAGCAATTAGGGCATGTGGGAGTATGATAGAAGATACAAAATTTGTATCATTAGAATTCCAGAAGAAGGTGGGGCTGGAAAAGTACTTAGACACAATGGCTGAAAATCCCATAAATTTGGCAAAGGCACAAAACTATAGATTCAGTGAAACTCAAATAGGGTAAATATAAATAAAACTATGATAAAACACATAATGATCAAAATGTGAAAACCAGGAAAAAGGAAAAAAATTCTGAAAGGAACCCAAGAAAAAACACATTGACTATAGGGAACAGCAATGTGAATGATATAGAACTTTTCATCAGAAGCCATGGAAGCCAGAAGGAAGTTCTTCAGCATTCAAGTGCTATTAGAAAAGAGCTGCCAGCACAGAATCCTATATCCACTGAAAACATCCTTTAGGAATGAAGAGAAAATCAAAACATTCTTGGGTGAAGGAAACTAATGGGATTTATTGCCAAATGGCAAGATTGACTAAAAGGTAAAATAAAATGAATATATGGAATATATGGAACAGCAAAAGACCCAGAATCACCAAAGCAATTCTAAAGAACAAAAACCAAGCAGGAGGCATAACTCTCCCAGACATCAGGCAATATTACAGGGCTACAGTAATTAAGATGGTGTGGTACTGGTACCAAAACAGACATACGGATCAATGGAACAGATTAGAGAACACAGAAATAAACCCAGACACCTATGGTCAATTGATCTTT
>PVHT020000066.1:24593432-24672342 GCA_004024745.2 Catagonus wagneri
CCAAAGCAACAGAAATCAAAGCAAAGATAAACCAGTGGGACCTAATCAAGCTGCCAAGCTTCTGCACAGCAAAGGAAACCAAAAAGACAACTTACAGAATGGGAGAAAATAGTGTCAAATGATGCAACTGATAAGGGCTTAATCTCTAAAATACACAAACAACTTATGCAGCTCAACAGCAAAAAAGCCAACAACCCCACTGAAAAATGGACAAAGGACCTGAATAGACATTTCTCCAAAGAAGATACGCAGATGGCCAACAAACGCATGAAAAAATGCTCAACATCACTGATGATTCAAGAAATTCAAATCAAAACTACTATGAGATACCACCTCATACCAGTCAGAATGGCCATCATTAATAAGTCCACAGACAGCAAATGCTGGAGAGGGTGTGGAGAAAAGAGAACCCTCCTGCACTGTTGGTGGGAATGTAAGCTGGTACAACCACTATGGAAAACAGTATAGAGGTACCTTAGAAAACTATACATAGAACAACCACATGACCGAGCAATCCCACTCTTGGGCATATATCCGGGCAAAAATTTCCTTGAAAAGGACACTTGCAAACCCACGTTCATTGCAGCATTATTCACAGTAGCCAAGACATGGAAACAACCTAAATGTCCATCGACAGATGGTTGGATTAGGAAGATGTGGTATATATACACAATGGAATACTACTCAGCCATAAAAAAAGAATAAAATAATGTCATTTGCAGCAACATGGATGGAATTAGAGACCCTCATAGTGAGTGAAGTTAGTCAGAAGGAGAAAGACAAATACCATATGATATCACTTATATCTGGAATCTAATATACTGCACAAATGAAACTTTCTACAGAAAAGAAAATCAAGGACTTGGAGAACAGACTTGTTGTTGCCAGGGAGTGGGGGAGGGAGTGGGATGGTAGGGTGTATTGGGTTAATAGTTGTAGACTGTTGCCTCTGGGGGGAAAAAAGTTATTGTTACCCATTAAAAAATTAAAAAAAAGAAAATTAGCTTAAAATCTAAAAAAAATTGAAATGAATATGATAAAAGAATGATCCTTGGAATATCAGGAAGGAATAAAAAACCACCAGAAACAGTGAAACTATGGGTGCACAGAATAGACTTGCCTTCTCTACTTGCGTATTCTTAGTTATGTTTGAAAGTTGAAGGAAAAATCAGAACACTACCTAATAAAATTCTCAAGGCATGAAGAGAGAATAATTAAGGTATTTATTTTCTAAACGGTAGAGGGTAAAGGGATGGAAAATTTCACACATTTTGTTCAAACTTGTAAATTTTGAAATCAAGGGACAATGGTAAGTTTATATTATATATGTAGCACCTACTAAGTACATATATATAAAATGTGATACCTAGAGCAGTCACTAAATGCTAATCAAAGAGGTACACTTAAACATACTGTAGATAATTTAAATGAAATTCTTAAAAAGATAAAATGTTTCAATAATCTATAGGAAGATGTGACCAAAAAAAAAAAAAACAGAAATGAAAAACAAGTTACAAACAGAAAACAGAAGAAACTCACTTCAAATATAATGATACAGATGAGTTGAAAGTAAAATGAAAGAAATATGCACCAGGTAAACACCAAACAGAAGAAAATAGGAATGGACATATGTTAATATTAAATAAAGTAGACTTCAAGGCCAAGAAAATTATTAGAGATCGAGAAGGATTTTACATAGTGGCAAAAGTGTTAATTCATCAGTGAGACTTGGCAATTCTGAATGTGCATGTATCAAACAACAAAGCTGCAAAATATGTGAAGCAAAAACTGCTAGGACTAAAAAGGGAAATATCCAAATTTATGATTTTAATCAGAAACTTCAATATCCCTCTCTCAGTAATTGATAGCACAACTAGATAGAAAATCAGCAAGAATTTAGAACTCAACAATATTTTAAACCAACAGAGGTCCATCAGCATTTATAGAACATTGCCCCCAAAGAGAGAATACACATTTTTAAAGTGTCCGTGGCTTATCTATCAAGATAGATTATATCTTGAGAAAAAAGATGCCTCACCAAATTTCAACAAGCTTAAAATAATTGACATCACAGAATTGTTCTGTGACCACAATAGATCAAACTGGAGTACCGTAATGGAAAAATAAAGAAAAAACATCTCCAAACACTTGCAGACTAAACAATATACTTCTCAATAATTTGCAAATCCAAGAATTAGAGTCATTGAATAAAGAAAACCACATTGAATGTGATGAGAATGCAATATACCAGAATTTGTGGGATGCTGCTAAAGCAGTGCTGAAAGAAAATTTATAGCATTAAATGCTTACATTATAGAAGAGGAAAGTCTAAAATCAATAACCTAAGTTACTACTTTAAGAAACCAGGTAAAGAAGAGTAAAATGAACTAAAGCAAACTGAAAGTAAGAAATCATAAAGAGAAGAAAGCAATGTAATTGAAAACAGAAAACCAATAGAGAAAATCAATGTAACAAAAAGCTAACTATTTGAAAAACTCAAACAAAATGATAAAAGAAAATCCTCTAATATGAATGACAAAGAAACAAATGGGGAGGAAACAAATTCTTAATATTAGGATATGGAAAAGGAGATGTCACCATAGACCCTGGAAAGAACAAGATGATGATAAAGGAGTACTAAGAAGAACTGGTACACACGTAAATTTGACAACCTAAATAAAATGGAACAATTCCTTAAAAAGTATAAACTACCACAACTCACTAAATATGAAGTATACAAATTGAATAGCTCAGCAGCCATCAAGAGTGAGGCAAAGAGTTACTGCTGTGGTGCAATGGGTTAATGATCTGACTTGTCTCTGTGGAAGCACTTGTTAGTTTCCTAGCCCAGTGCAGTGGGTTAAAGATCCAGTGTTGCTACAGCTGTGGCATAGCTTGGAGCTCTGGCTTGGATTTGATCTGTGGCCTGTGAACTTCCATATGCTGTGGGGGTGGCTGAAAAGGAAAAGAAAAACCAAAACCAAAAAGCATTGAGGCAAGCACTTCCACCAGCAAAAAAGATTGCAAGTAACTGAAGTTTCAGGAAATGATTAGCATTTTTTAACAGTAAAGCATTTGAAGTTAAGATATGGACATTTTTTTGGACACAGTGCAATTTAATGCTTAATAGACTACAGTATAAAGTAAATATAACTTTTATTGGCATCGGGAGGCCAAAAAATCACGTGACCTGCTTCTTTGTGATATTTGAATTATTGTGATAGCCTGGAACCAAGCCTGCAGTATCTCCAATATATGCCTGTATATATACAGTGAAATGTTATTCAGCAATAAAAACCCCTGAAATTTGCAACAAAATGGGTGGAACTTCAGGGAATAATGCTAAGTGAAATAAGAGAAAGACACATACTATATGATCTTATCTGTATGTGCAATATAAAAAAGCCCTAACCATAGATACAGAAAACAGATTGGTGGGTGCCAGAAGTGGTGGGGAGATGAGTGAACGTGGTCAAAATGTAAAATCTCACTTTTATATAAGTAAGTTCTAGGGGTGTAATATTCAGCATGGTGACTCTAGTTGACAATACTGTATTGTATGTTTTAAAGTTACTAATAGATCTTAAAAGTTCTCATCAAAAGAAAGAAACGTTGTAACTATGTGAGATGGATATTAACTAAACTTGCTTTGGTAATCACTTCAGAGTATATATGTATATCAAAATATGTTTTACCTAAAACTAGTATAATGTTATATGCCAATTATATCTCAATAAAACTTGAAAAAAATTAAAATCAAGTTAGTAGTGTTAAAAAATACCTACTCAGAGTTCCTACCATGGCAGAGTGGGTTAAGAGTCTAACTGCAGTGGCTCGGATAGCTGGGTAGATGTGAGTTCAGTCTCTGGCCATGTTCAGTGGGTTAAAATCCAGTATCGCTGCAGATGCAGCGTATATCAGGGCTGTGGCTCTGATTCCGTCCCTGGCCTGGGAACTTCCATATGCCGATGGTGTGGGCATTAAAACAACAACAACAACAACAACAACAACAAAAACCCACTCAGGTCTAGGTGTTGCCAGAGAGGTGTTTTTTACATGTGATTGACTTTTGGGGATTGGGGTCCTATTGTACATCATAGGGAACTGTGTGTGATTGGGTGAATTTGCTATACAATAGGAATTGAAGGGATATTGTAAATTAACTATACTTTAGAAAATAAATTTGTGTATTTTGAGTAAAGCAGATAATCCTCTATAATGTGTACAGTCCAGATATACTCAGCTGAAGGCCTTAAGAGAAAAAATTGAGGTCCTCTGAGGAGGAGTGAATTCTGTCTTCACACTGTCTTTACATTCAAGACTGCAGTATCAACTCTTGCCAAAATTGCTAGTCTGCCAGCCAACCCTGCAGATTTCAGACTTGTCAGCCTTTGCAATCATGTGAACCGATTCTTAAATCTTGCTCTCTTTATATATATATACACATATATACATACACACACATACATACATATGTGTTTGTGTATATATGCGTACATAGACATTTCACATTGAAATATTAAAATATGCACTGAAATATTATATATTAAGTTTTTACATTTATATCTATATATCATAATATATTTACAAAGGTAAAATATATACCTATATATATAAAATGTAAAATATCTATATATGTAGATATCTACATAAAACATATGTATATATCTCCATACATTATGTTGGTTCTCTTTCTCTGGAGCTCCCTGACTAATACACATTTTGGTTTCAACTGTTTTTAACAAATAGTGCTAGAGCATGCTAGAGCATTGGACATTCATGGACAAAAAAGGTCTTTGACATAAATGTCACATCTTACACAAAATTATGGATTATATGCTTAAATTTAAAATGTAAAAGCATAAAACTTTAAAATACATCACAGGAAAACATTTTTTCGGTTTTAGAGCTTGATGAAGAGTTATGAGATATGTCATCAGAAGAACAACCCATAAAAGAAAAAAAATTGGACTTTGTGAAAATGAATAACCTTTTCTACAGCCAAGACCTTATTAAATGACAAAAGGAAAATCTGCACACTAGGAGAAAATATTTATAATACACTTATATGACAAATGTCCCTATTTTATTCCAAGTTCTCTATCTCTCTATCTTACCTATCTATCATCTATCTACCTATCTATCCATCTGCAGAGAGAGACAGAAAGATTGTTTTTTCTTTTTTGGCTTCTCCATGGCATATGGATTTCCTGGGCCAGGGATCAGATCCAAGCTGCATATGTGTCCTATGCTGTAGCTGTAACAATGCCAGATCCTTTAACCCACTATGCCAGGCCTGGGATCGAACCTGAGTCCTGGCTATGCAGAGACAGCACCAATCCTGTTGGACTCAGTGGAAACCCTGGGAAAGCTTTATTTTAAGGAATTTGCTCAAATGATTGTAGAAGATAGCTGGGGAGTAGGCCAGTAGACTGGAGACCCAAAGTAGAGCTATACTAAGAGTCCAAAGGCTATCTGCTGGCAAATTTCTCGTATCTCAGAGGTCATTCTTTGTTCTATTAAGGACTTCAACTGATTGGATGTGGCTTACCACAGTACATAGGATAATCTACTTTCCTTATAGTTCACCTATTTAAATGTTTATCTCATCCAAAGTTCACCTTCACAGAAACACCTAGAATATTTTTTGACCAGATATCTCAGCATCATTACCCAGCCCAGTTGATATATAAAATTCACCATCCAGACCCATATTTAGAATACTTAACTAACTCTTAAAACTCAATATAAAAAACAAAAAATCTATTTAGAAAGGAGGCAAAAACATGAAGACATTTCACCAAAGAGAGCATACACATGGAAAATTTTCCTAAAAAATGTTTAGCCTAACTAGCCATTAAAGGAATGCAAGTGAGACCACAATGAAATATCACTACACATCTATTAGAATAGCTACAATAAAACATAGTGACAATACTAAATGCTAGTGAGGTTATGGGAAAGCTAGATCTGTCATTGTATGGAATATAAAATGTTACAGCCATTCCAGACAATATCTTATCAGTTTCTTAGGACACTGCATTCAAATATCATATGATCCAACAGTTACATTCCTAGAATTTATATAATTAAGTGAAAACCTACCTTCACCCAAAAATCAGTGCATAAATGTTCATTGCATTCTTATTTATAATAGCAAAAAACTAGAAACAACCAAAATGTCCCTCAAGAGGTGAGTTGGAAAATGAAATTTGTTACATCTGTACTATAGAGTAAAAAGCAATAAAAGGCATGAATACTACTGATGCATGCCACAAAATCAGTGGATCTTAAGGGCATTTTAGGGTGTGGGGGAAAAAACCTCAAACTTTCATATGCTATATTATTTATATTTTTGAATGAAAAAGCTGTTAAGGTGGAAATCATATTAGTGGTTAGACGGGATTAGGGTGGTATGAGGGAACTCTTTGTGGTGATGGAATAATTCTCTATCTTGATTATAGTGTTTACATCGATCTACCTATGTCTAAAGAACATAGAGTTATTCACCCACATTGTACGTTGTGCCACTGTTAACTTTGTGGATTTCGCATTACTATAAATATGTAAGATGTAATTGTTGGGGGTAAATGGGTGAAGAGTACGTGGACCTCTTTGTACTGTCTGCCCTTTCAAATACAAAATTAAAAACAAAGAACAAATAAGCCAGAGATACCTGTAGGATGCTTCATCATTAAGGTACACATCTGTAGGTGTCCTTTTAACTCAAGCTTCAATTCATACATCTTATTTGGCCCCACCGTCTTTATCAAAGGGTACTTTAGAACAATTAATTTAATATAATGTACCGTTCATCCTAACTAAACTCAATTTGTTGAGTGGAGAAATAAATTTAAGTCCCATGATTGATGGGACAGTTGCTGGCCTCAATGATTAATGCTTGGTGTCTCATCAAGGAGAGTATGTTGAAAGGAGAACATGTTCTGTCAAATCATTGGTAGTTTTTTATACTGCCTAGAAAAATAATGGAAGCAGGAACAAAAGAAAGCTCAGAGTGTAGAGTAGACCGTAAGCTAGAAGTCAGAGACTGATTTCTTGTCCCAGTTCAGTTACTAGCTTACTGCTGTTATCCTGTTCAAGTCACTATTCTCTCTTCTCCAAATTATAACTATTTTTAAAATTACTTTTATTTAAGCTAAAACAAAGCCAAAAACAATTCAGTCATTTCTCCCATTCCCCACACCCTGCCTCTGGCAATCACCAGTTTTTCTCTCTATCTGTGAGCTCGAGTTTTGGTTTTCTTTTTTTGATTTTAAAATTATTTATATATAGAGTCCTTATGTAAGAGAGATGATGGGGTATTTGTATTTCTCTGTCTGACTTATTTCAGATAGCATAGTGCCCTTGAGGTTCATCCATGTTATCACAATTGGCAAGATTTCATTCTTTTTTATGGCTGAATAATATGCTGGAGTATGTATGTGTATGTATGTATGTTTGTATCTAGATAGAAGATAGAAGAATAGATAGATGGATAGACAGATAATGTTTTTTTCATCTGTTCATCCATTGATAGGTAATGTTTTTTTCATCTGTTCATCCATTGATAGGTACTTACAATGTTTCTATATTTTGGCTATCACAAATAAGGCTGTAGTGAACATAGTGGTACATGTATTTATTCAAATTAGTGTTTTTTTTTTCTTTTATCAAGTGTTCGTGTATGTAATTCCTGAATCATATAATTCTATTTTTAATTTCCTTTTCTAGATAAATATTTTCAATTTTTAATTTTATGAGAAACCTCTGAACTGTTTTCCACAGTGACTGTACCAATTTACAGTCTCACCAGTAGTGCACAAGTGTTTGCTTTGTTTGACATCGTTACCAGCACATGTTGTCATTTGTCTTTTTCATGAAAGCCATTCGAAAGGGTGATATCTCATTGTGGTTTTGTTTTACATCTCCCTGATCATTAAATGTCTATTCAAATCCACTTGCTTTTAATATGATTTTTTTCTCTTGAATTGTATGAGTTCTTTATATTTTTTGGATATTAACCGTTTATCAGATATGTGATTTGGAGATATTTTCTCCCATTTGGTATATCACCTTTTTATTCTGTTAACGGTTTCTTATACCATGCAGAAGCTTTTTAGATTGAGTAGTCCCACTTTGTTGTGCCTTTGCTTTTGGTGTCAGATACAAAAAGTATTCTCCAAGACTTGGGGTAAGGAGCTTACCACCTGTGTTTTCTTCTAGGAGTTTTATGGTTGCAGGTCTTATGTTCATGTCTTTAATCCATTTGAGTTGATTTTGTGTATAGCATAAGACAGTGGTCTAGTTTCATTGTTTTGTATGCGACTACCCAGTTTTCCCAATACCATTAATTGAAGAGACTGTCCTTTCTTTATTGTATATTCTTGGCTCCTTGGCTGTAAATTAATTTAGTGTGGTGGCTTTATTTCTGAACTTGCTATTTTGTTCCATTGATCTATTTCTCTTATTTTCATGCCAATATCATACATTTTGAGTATAATAGCTTTGTTGTATATTTTAAAATCAGAGAGTATGATACCTTTAGCTTTATTCTTCTTTCTCAATATTGTTTTAGCTATTTGAGGTCTTTTATGGTTCCATGGAAACTTTAGTATTGTTTATTTTATTTCCATGAAAAGTGCCATTGAAATTTTGATAGAGATTTCATTGGAACTGTGGTTTCCTTTGCTTAGTATGGACATTTGACAAAATTGATTCTTCCACCACATGGATATGGAATATCTTTCATTTGTATCTTCTATTTTTTTTCTTTAATCTCTTATAGTTTTAAATATACACATCTTTCACCTCCTTTGTTAAATTTATTCCTACATGTTTTATTATTTTTGATGTGATTTTAAATGAGATTGTTTCTTAATTTATCTTTCTGATAGTTTATTGTTAGTGTATAGAAACATAATAGATTTTTGTGTATTGATTTTGTATCCTGAAATTTTACTGGATTCATTTATTGTTCTAATGGTTTTCTGATGAAGTTTTTAGGGTTTTTTTATATGTAATATCATGTCATCTGTTAATAGTGACAGTTTTACTTCTTTTTTTCTAATTTGGTAGCCTTTTGTTTCTTTTTCTTGCCTAATTACTTTGGCTAGGACTTTTAAACTATGTTGAGTAAAAGTGGTGAGCGTGGACATATTGTCTTGCTCCTGATCTTAGAGGAAAAACTTCTGGCTTTTCATTGTTGAGTATGATGTTAGCTGTGAGATTGTCCTGTATGACCTTGATTATGTTGAAGTATGTACTCTTTATATATTGATGATTTTTATAATAAATGAATGGTGCTACTCTTGTAGTTCACTCTAGTCTAGGTATATTGTCTTGTCTTCTTTGGTGTTCCTGGAATACCCTATGTTTACTTCTACCCCAGAACCTTTTGTATTTTCTGTTTCCATATACTGGAAAGCTTTACACCAAGATACCCTAATGGCATATTCTCTCATCCTTCAGGCCTTTTATCAAATGTCGTTTTCTTAGTGTAGCCTAACTAATCACTTTATTTAAATTGCAGTCTTCCTCATTAAGTCTCCCTATTTCCTGTTGCTTTATTTTTCTTCACAATACTTACAACTGTCTAATATAACTTATATTTTGCGTGTTTATATTACTTTCTTTTTCCTCTAGAATGTAAGTTCTATGAAAGTTGGAATTTAGTTTGTTTTATTTGTTATTGAACAACTGGTATCCACAAAAGCCCATATCACTTAGTAGATTTCAGAACATACTTGTTGAATGAGTGAATGCTTGAAAATGGAGACTCTGAAGACTCTGTGTCTAGTATGGCAGAGAACAGCTGTAGGTACCCCACTTTTTTCTATGATATACAATGGTACATTTTTAATTTTATTGTTTCGTAGGTATTTATTGAAGTCCTTGAAGTTTACCCTGCTTAAGGTAAACATTAGAATAGACATTGGAGTTACAAATATTTATAAAGTTGCCCCTCTCTTTAAGGCATTCAGGTCATTTGATTATGTCAGGAGCACAGAAAAGGGAGAGCAATGGCCTTTTTTGGAAGTGCTAGGAAATGCTTCCTAAAGTGTTATAGTTGAACCTTGTCCGAAAAGATGAATAGTAGTTGTTTTCCAAACAAAGAAGGAAAGGGTATTCTTTGCATATGGAATAGTAAAAGATACAACAGCTATAGCAACTGTGGTATATCACTCAATATACCATGCATTCTTAAATAACCCCCTTAACGTCTTGCATAAATGTATTTTGCTATTATTATTATTAGAAGGCTATGTTATATAATAGAAATACCACAGACATTACAGCTAACCAACTCTGAATCAAAATTTTAGCTTTATCATAATGTCTATATTATTTAGCCTCTCTATCCATAAGCTGTGAATAAAAAAATACCTATAGTATAGTATTGTTATGAGAATATCATAAATGAAATAGCATATATGCCCATCTCTAGTTATTTTATTAGTAAATTAAATATATTACAATTATTTGTGTACTATTAATGGTGCTCAGCTAAAACAACTGAGCAAAAATCAGTCAACAATACAAACAGCTTGTATGTGTTTCCATTTTTAGAAGGGAGATGAACATAGTCAGCAAAGAAAGAATAAAATAATTTTGACAGTTTTGAGACTCGAGATTATAATTACTTTGAATATTCTTAGATATTTAAATGATCTTCCCTGGTTAAAAGCCTTTTCAATGCCAGATGATGTCATTTCAGATCAATACCTGGGTTGTAGTTAGACTAGACTGAAAACTAAATTATAGACTTGGGCAAATTTCAGACTGTATATCCCTCATGAAGTTACCTTGTACTGCAGTTCCTGGACCCTTCTCTAAAAAGTGATAAATGGATATTGGGACCTAGATTGAAGCTTATTGGTGTGTTGAGATGAAAATAGTACTGTATTAATAGAAAATTATTGAATCCAGATGAATTAATGGAGTGTCTTGATGGCAACAATGGATTCTAGGTCAAAAAATATTAGATTACAGGTCTACCTATCCTACAATATCCATGTGACCTTAGGTAAATCATTTTATCTTTCTGGGTCTTTTCTATCTCATCTACAAAAAAAGAATAATAATCCTTTGTATGCCTAACCCTCAGAATTATTATACATATCAAATAAGATAATGAATATAAAAGTGTTTTGTAAACCAGCATTGCTATAGGGTTAGTTATTATTGGCAGTACTCACTACTAACTCAACAGTCAACATATATACACTACTGTATAAAATAGATGATTAACAAGTACCTTCCTGTAATGTGTAGGAAAATTTACCCAATACTTTAGAATAACCTCTATGGGAAAACAGAATAGATATGTTTATATGTATAACTGATTCACTTTGCTGTACACCTGAAACTAATACAACATTGTAAGTCAACTATACTCCAATAAAATTTAAAACAAAATAAAAAAATTAAAAAGATCTGTGAAATTATGTGGTTCATCCAAATTAATGATTCTGAACTGGAAAATGGCTGCTCCGTAGAAGATGCTTTTCAGATCTCATTTCTTCTCTATGGAGAGTGTCACCTCAGTAGGTGTAGTTTCAGTGTTAAGAATCATTGCTACACTAATCCACAGGTAGGCCCATTCCTTTCATAGGGCAGTCAGGATGGCCTTTCTGAGCATCTTGTTTGAGGTTAGATGTGGACTTGTGAAGTGGGCTTGCTCTTGTTTTCAAAAATTGTTAAAATTGTTAAAATTTAGGCCTAAAATGTCTTTTTAAATTATTATGCCCAGGAGTTGCCATCGTGGTGCAGTGGAAACGAATCCAATTAGGAACCATGAGGTTGTGGGTTCGATCCCTGGCCTTGCTCAGTGGGTTAAGGATCCGGCATTGCTGTGAGCTGTGGTGTAGGTGGTAGAGCAGCTCAGATCTGGCATTTCTGTGGCTGTGGCTGTGGCCACCAGCTACAGCTCCATTAGACCTCTAGCCTGGGAACCTCCATATGCCACAGGTGCAGCCCTAAAAAGCAAAAAAAAAAAAAAAAAAAAAAAAAAAAAAATTTATGCCCAGTGGCTTATGAAAGATGCCAATAATATGGGTTCCTTTTAAGTGTAATTGAGATCTCAGCTTCATATCCTTCTAGGAATGACCTGCATGAGGTGTCCTGTCCTGTTGGTGGATAATAGATTGAAAATCTATAAGGACTTCCATCCTCCACACCTCAGGCCTGAAGTTTATAATCTCTGAGTATTTAAGAGAATTTTAATTTTAAGTAATTTAAAATTCCAGTTTCAGCAGCGCCTGTTGCTTAGAAAAGCAAATCCAGGTGTTCTAGTTTTTATCTTGGTGTAGCTATCACTCAGATGTCAAAAGCTCATTATAGACGTCATAAACAAATCAGTACTGAGTAAGGACGATCATGATACTAACTGCATGTGTTGCAGTTTTGTCTTCATGACATTAATGTTTGGTTACTGCTTGACATATTTTCATTGTATTGAGTTGTTATTAATCAAATCTTGCAGTGACACCTCACTATTTCTCAAAGACTGTGATTGTACCACTTAATGGTGACTTAGTTCTGTTTTTGGAAAATATTTATCTGCAGATGTAAGTGGATAGTTAGGCTGTTACTAGATAATGAGTTTCCCCCTTCTGTTTCATTAGTGTGAAGAAATGTCAGATAAGGATGGTTGAAAGTATATGTATATGTATATTTTTCTTTCTTTTCCTCTTGTTTAGAAGAGAAATGGCAAACACAGGCTGGGGAGTTAGGAAAGGTGAGCTTAATACCTGATTTTCTCTTTGACTCATTCTTGCAGAGGGGGTTCAGGACTGTTTAGGACTTTGAAAACAGATGTTTTTAAATATGGGATAGTCAGTAAATTCAGAGGTAGTTGAGTGTCTCTGCTTTTCTAGTCTCAATTTGCCCACCTAAAAGCAAAGAGTTGGATAAGCAGATGTCTAAGTACCTTTCAAGGCTGGTGTTTTTCTAAGATTTTAAAAAGAGTTCTAAAAAGAACTGCTTCTTTCCACAAAGCTGTTTCTCATTTTATGGATGCTTATAGATCACCAGTGGGCTTGTTTTACATTCCACCTGTTAGAACTTTATGACTAGGGAATGGAAAACAGTCTTGGGCTATGTACAACTCTGTCTCTTCTGCATAAGATTGTCCCTCTTCCTGAAATTCTTTTCTGTTCATTCTCCATCAGATGATCATTCAGATGTCAGCAGTTAACATTCTAGGACCAGCTGAAGGTATCACCTCTTGGCTTCTGTTCGGGAAAAATTAAGTATTTCTTCTTTTTAAAAATCAATTGTATTTTATAGGTCTTAACATACTGGATTATGATTATTTATTTATACCTTTATCTCACCCCCTGAACTTTGAGCTTTATTTACAGACAGAGGCTGTTTTATTCATTAAAATGGCTGCAGCAGTCAAAGCATATCTAGGCAAACTAGGTGCTTTGTAAATATTTACTGAATAAATGGTGAAGTTTATTGATGTCTGAGAAAAATCACTTTAAATATGAAAGGGAGATAGAAATTACAGTTAGGGTAATAGTTAAGGCATTACTTCTTCCAATTCTTTTGAGCTGTTTTATTGGGAGATGATACTTCAGAACCCAACGTTTCTGTAGAAGCGAGTGGTGAAACTATATGAACTGGAGAAGGAGTGAACTTATTTCTTACAATTTTTATTTTGTAAAGTCAGTAGCAATGTTCCAGCTTTCACTAATGAATTGTGTGTCTTGTCCTTTTTCCTTCTTGGTGAATATCTAGCTAAAGCTTTATCATCTTTCTTAATTTTTTCATAGTCAACTTTTTATAGTTTTTCAGTTTTATGTTTTGTTTTCCACTCTGATATTTATTATTTCCTGTTTTCTGCTTACTTTAAGTTTGATTTACTATTCTTTGTTAGCTCTTTGAAGTGTGTTAGATTGTTGACCTCAGATTCCTTACTTTTTAAGAAAGCATTTACCCCTTTTTATCATGCTTTAGTGTGATACAAATGACAAATAAAATTGTAAGATATTTAAGGTGTACAATATGATGAGTTTGTATATGTATACATCATAAAATGATTCCCTCTATTGAATTAATAAATAAAGTATGTAAAGCTGTAAGTTTCACTTTAAAAACTGCTTTAGATGCATCACAATTTAAAAAAATTATTTAGGTTTGATTTCTACAAATGGCCTCTGTGTCTGCATTGCTTAGTAGTTAGCCAATGATTTGTGCAGCACTTGTGCTCAGCCTATTAAGGCTTCTTACCCTCTTGCCAATGGATCAGTGTAATTGTTGGGGAGCTTATTTCCAGTTCTAACTAGTTCTCAAGTTTGCTTTGCCTTTTACTTTTTGCTAACCTCTTTCTGGTCCCTCAATATCTCAATCTATGTTTATAGATTTCCAGGGAGGGATATGTGGCAAGTTTGTTGAGCCCTCTAAGGCATTTTCATTTACAGTATTTCTTTAAATGTCTAATCGTTCCATCATAACCCTAGTTGAAACTGCAACCTCAGACCAGCAAAACTGTAGGTTTTTCCCATTTGTTTTCTACCAGGTTAACCACTTTTAGCTGACAAAGTTGTGGCCTTTTCCCCTCTGACCCAGATGAAATCTGCCTTTCTGGTCGGAAAGCTGCTGGTTTTGTAGTCTTCCCCATCATCGGTAAGACTCTGGTTCTCATTTATGGATATGAGGTGCAGGATGGCAGTAACCCCACACCAAAAGGCTGCAGACTTCTCTTTTTGTTACCCAAAGCTCTAGTGGATTTTTGAGAATTAATTCTTCTCAGTCTGTTGTCTGAATGATGTTGCTCAGCTTCCAGAGATCCAAAATGGTTGTTTTGGACAACCTTGTTCATTTTTGTACTTGTATTTTGTGGAGAGGATTCATTTACCTTTTCATGATGCCAAATCCAGAAGTCCCTTCTGCATCATTTAAATGCAAATAGTTGCTATAGATAAGAACAGCAGAGGCACCTATATATTCATGCCTGTATAGCTCCTTCCTTATCTTGCACTCCTTTCTTTCACCTTTTTCTAGAAAGGGAGAATGATATAATAAAAATAGAAAAACTGGAGATTGACGGCCCTGGATATAGATCTTAACAAAAGTTGTGTCCTTGTGGGCAACTCTCAATTTAACTATCTTTAAAGTGGATGACAAATCATAAAGACTTGATCATAATTTTCCAGTGCAAATGAGGGATCGTAGCCCAGCACTACTCTGATAAAAAGATGATGGATGATGTAAAAGCATCAGTCATCCCAATATGGCCCTGAGTTTTGACACAATTGTAATTCTCTAAACCCAAGAACTTTTTTCCTTAATCTAGAAAACAAAACAAAACAGATGTGTCTAACAAAAGAAGCTCTGCTTTCTTCCTCTCCTATTAGGGGAGCTAGGTGAATAGTATAGTCTTGGTTGCTATCTTGGCAAGATTGAGGCTCAGACTTGGATTCCTGCAATGTGGGGATTGATAACTGTGTTTCTAACCAACACAGGAGTGGGATTTTAGGTGAGAGCATTTTATTTTCAGAGTAGAGCCATTTCAGTGCTTTGTCCCTCATTATAGTAAACTGTTGACAACCGTTGATGTGATGTCGGTACCTTCCCTTTCTGTTTCAGAGAAACATTGGGCAGTCACTGGTCGCTTTCGGATGCACCATTACAAAATGCTTCCTGTTAGCAGATAGAGGAAAGAGAAATGGATGTGAACATATTAGTATCAGAATTACATGTCAAAAAGCTAGAGCAGAGTTCAATTTATTTCTGCAATAATAAGTGAGCAAGAGAGTGACTTGACAATTGTTTCTATTTCCATTGCTTGTTTTTTTTTTTTCTTTTCCTGAGATGAACATTCCAATATAAAATCTACTTGTTTGGGTATATTTTAGTAAATAACAGCCTATATGAATTAAAATTATGTGGTAGGAGCAAATATTAAACCATTTCTCAGGTGGGAATGATTATTTTATAGCTCTCTCTGTTAAAGGAGGAATACAAAGTTATGTAATTTTTGATGAAATAAAAACGTAGGTGGCATAAGAGTTAAAGGGTATAAATCCTGGTACTATTTATTCTACATGCTAAGTGTGTGACGATGAACACATTACAACTATTAGGGGGTTTCAATTTACTAAGCCATATAAACTAAAGGTGGTAATAGTCACTACCATTTATTGAATATCTAGAATGGGTTTCAATCTACAATGTGCCTGGTATAAATTATGTCATTTCATCTTCACAGCACATTAATTACTAACCTTATGTAAACTTAAAAGATAAAGAAACTGATTTTCAAGAAGGTTAAGTAACTTGTTCAAGGCCACAGAGAGAGTTATAGGAGCAGAACAGGACAAAAACCCTCATCTTTTTGTCTTCCATATTTTTTCTCTACTCCTCTCCTTTTATTTAATCTCATGGACATTAATAATTTATCTAGCAGAGTTATGTTAATGAACTAATATATTTGAAAGAGTTTTATGCATGCAAATTTAAGGCATTGTTACTTTTATTTAAAGTTCAACTTGGTATCACTAAAATGAAATGGAATTATTTTCTGTTAATGTTAAGTAGAGAA
Source organism: Catagonus wagneri (assembly GCA_004024745.2). Taxonomy (NCBI): domain Eukaryota; kingdom Metazoa; phylum Chordata; class Mammalia; order Artiodactyla; family Tayassuidae; genus Catagonus; species Catagonus wagneri. The sequence goes on from PVHT020000066.1 coordinate 24,609,982, forward strand.
ACTCTAAAACTTTTTGAAGGCTTGTATGGTTTAAAGCTAATACTTTAGTTTTTCCTGAATGGTTATTTTTTCCTATTGGGTTTGCAAAATTATATTTCATACTGATATTGCCTTGTAATATTTGTGCTTATATTTTTCCTACCTCTATTTTCATGTATTTTAAGAATCACATATCATAGTATACATATTCTAAGGGGAATAGAAAGCTTCTTTAACAATAACTGAATATACAGTTTGCAGTGTGCTTTCACAGTCATTGTATTATTTGTTTTTCAGTACTACTTTTTTGTTTTGTTAGTTATGAAATAAATTATCTTTATTCCCATCTTACAAATGAGGAAATTATCTTTATTCCCATCTTACAAATGAGGCAGGTAAAGTATAGAAGGACTTGCCTAAGTTTACAAAGCATATTAGTGGCAGAGGTTAAGAACCCAGGACTTCTTATTCCAAATATGGGGCACTTTCTATTATATGAAAATTTAGTTTTTGAGGCAGATATGGTATTGTGGCTACTCCTGCAGGCTCTTGAGTTAAACTTCTTGAGTTCAAATTTTGATGCATTTGTATCCCCTTGGCAAATTAAATAATTCATCCAATAATTGGAACAATTATATATTAAACCTTTTGATAACTCCAGCTGTTCCTCTATAAAATGAAGATAGTATCTATTTTACATGGTTATTGTGAGTTTTAAATAAGATAATACATGGGAAATGATTAACATAGTGACTAATACTCGGCACTCAATACAAAGTTTTAGAATTATCATTTTTTACACATTGTTTTAATATTCTAAGATGTGATTGTATAAATATACAGACTATTTGTATAAGCCATTTAAAGTATGAATTCAGGAGTTCCCATTGTGGCGCAGCAGAAAGGAATCTGACTGGTAACCATAAGGTTGCGGGTTCGATCCCTGGCCTCACTCAATGGGTTAAGGGTCTGGCGTTACCGTGAGCTGTGGTGTAGGTCATAGATGCGGCTCAGATCTGGTATTGCTGTGGCTGTGGTGTAGGCCAGCAGCTGTAGCTTCAATTCAGTCCCTAGCCTGGGAACCTCTATATGCCGTGGGTGCTACAGCTCCGATTAGACCCCTAGTCTAGGAACCTCCATATGCTGCGGGTGTGGCCCTATTAAAAAAAAAAACCCAAAATTAAAAAAAAAAGTATGGATTCATTAATTCAGTTAACATCTCTTGAATGTCTCTTATGTACTGGATATTTTCCCAGCATGAAGTATACAGGAATATACTCACTAGAGTCCCTGCTCTCAAGGAAATAATTCTTTTTAAGAAAAAAAATTAAGATAAATGAATGAGAAGGCCATTGTATTGACTTCTGCAGATACTTGACTTAAGAAAAAAATCTTCTTGATGAATGTGTTGATTTATTTAATCTTTTAAACTGACAGTGTGTTTTTATTGTCATTAATAAAACTATTTTAAAGAATATAGTACATTTTATAGTGTGTACCTTTTAGAAATCCTAAAACAAAAATTAGAGATGCAAACCACATGATGGTTTAGTAGATTAAATGAGACCTATTTTACATAGAAACAGATTCCCTTAGTCTCATTTTAGAAAAATTGAGTGAGAGTCTTTGCAGTTATAATACTTATATTATTGATCATAAGTATATCAGTAAATTAATCCGTTGCTTACCATGGGCCAAGCATTATACTAGGTGCCTTATAGATAATGTAAATACTCAGAAAAACTGTATTTCTGTTTAGCAGGCAGAGGTAGTGAGGCTCAAAGAGGTGAAATAACTTGCCTAGCATTATATAATTTGTAGAATTGGGCTTTAAGCCCGGTGCTGTCTTCTCCAAATTAGATGTTGGAATTGAAAATACAAATTGGGCAATTTGAATCTCACGTTTAAGCTTAAGTCTTGGTATTATTGTATTCAAATTCTATTAGGTTTATTTTTCATTTCTTTTGTGTACTATATTACTATAGGTTTTTGCTTTGTGGTTACCATGAGGCTTATATATAAGAACCTGTATTTATATCCACCTGTTTTAAGTTGTTTCCACCTTAAGTGTGAACACTTTCTAAAGCTCTAAATTTTTAATCCTCCCACCGCATGCTTTATGTTTTTGATGTCACATTTTATATCTTTTAATATTGTGTATTTGCCAGATATTATTATAGTTATTTTTACTTCGGTTGTTTTTAACTTTCATACTAGCTTTATAAATGATAGTCCACTCCCTTTAATATATATTTACCTTTATCAGTGGTATTTATACTTTCAAGTTTGCTTGTTATTATTTAGCACTCTTTATTTTCAGCTTAAAGAAGGCCCTTTAACATTTCTTGTAAGGCTAGTTTACTGGTGATGAACTCCTCTAGCTTTTGCTTGTCTGGAAAACTCTCTCCTTCAGTTCTTTATGTCATCTTTGACAGAGTATTTATTTTTGGTTGGAAGTTCCTTCTAACTTCAACAGTGAGTTTATTATGCCACTCCCTCTGGCCTGCAAATTTCTGCTGAAAAACTTCTGATAACCTTATGGAGTGTCCCTTGTATGTAACACGTTATTTTTCTCTTGATGCTTTTATTTGTCTTTAACTTTTGACATTTTGATTATAATATGTCCAGTTGTAGGTCTCTTTTGGTTCATCTTACTTGAAACTATCTGGGCTTCCTTGATCTAGATGTGTCCCCTAGGCAACTGTCACAAAAATTGGGGTTCCAGATGAGCCCTTGTTTTGTCCTCTGAGAGTTCCTCTGTAGAGCTCCAGGTGGGTACCAAAGCTGAACCCTACTCCTCAGGTTGAAGCTCCAGGACAAGAAGATAGGTCTATCTTTCAAAAAGACTTGGTATGTGTTTTTGTCAACTATCTGTGCAATGCCCTGCTGGTGGCAGAATGCCACAAACTATCTCTGATTGTACAGTTCCATGGAACTCAGGAATGCAAGCCCCCCAGTAGCCTCTAAAACTAGGCAATTAAGGAGTGTCTACTAGGTTGCAGCCACAAAACCAGGGCACCAGACGTTAAAACTGGGGTACCAAATTCAAGTAGAAGCTCCCTTCTAGGAGATACTGGTGCCATGGAGTTGAAAGAGGAAGACAAGATGTGGCAAGACCTGAGGGGGGGTGGGGAGGTTAACACCCTGTGGTTTAGCAAGGCCAAGGAAGAGTGCCAAGATGGCGTCTGCTGGTTAGAAGGTAAAGACAGTACCTGCTGAGAAAAAAAAAAAAAAAGGTCTTATGTAAACCAAAACCAAAACCAAATTCTTTTAGACTTATTGAGCTGTAGTATACTGTAGGGAAGAAGGGTAACCATTGGGTTGGACTGGGGTTTTATGTGGGAACTTCTGTTAGAAAATCTCAAATAAGATAATATGGCTAAAGTTTTTCTGATAGTCTCTTTGGAAATAGACAATCATTTTTAATATTAAATTGCATGATTTCTAAAAACATGTTAATTTTCATTATTTTAGAAGTAATTCTCTGAAATAATATAAATACTAACATTTACAAATTACTCCTTTTAGCTTACAAAAGTTTTATATCACCTGTATTTGCATTTTCATTAGATCTAGCATTCAGCACCTAGTGCCATAAATTTGTTTTTGAAATCCTTAATTTTCCCAAGTCTGTCAACATACTGAATGCTGTTTGCTTCTCTTTGCATTAGCATCAAGTTTGCAGTGAAGGATCTGGTTCATATACATTCATGGCTAATATTGTAAACTAAGGGCAGTTTTATTTTTCCGTGGTAAACTGTCCAAAATATAGGAAATACTGAATTTGAACCATGTATATCAATTTTAAGAAAATATTTTGAAGAAAAGTGTTATTATGCCCTCTCAGGTTTTTATTATTAACATAGTTCGTCCCCCCTTCACCCGCTTTTTGTGCATTTTAGGGCTGTGACTGTGGCATATAGAAGTTTCCAGGCTAGGGGTTGAATGGGAACTGCAGCTGCCAGCCTACACCACAGCCACAACAACATGGGATCTGAACTGCATCAGTGACCTATACCACAGCTCATGGCATTGTTGGATTCTTGACCCAATGAGTGAGGCCAGGGGTCAAACTCGCATTGTCATGGATACTAGTCAGGTTTGTAACCCACTGAGCCACCATGGGAACTCCTATCAGAACATAGTCCTTTAAGCTGAGTTAATCAGAAAGAAATGTTGGCATCCTATATTTTGCTAATACTTATTAATAATAGAATAGCTATATTCTTGAAATATCAACCAGGTAAAGAAATATCTTGATATCTAATAATTCTCCAATTCGAAAATTTTAAAAATTTAGTTATTAAAATGAAAAATATTTTGTGGAAACATATTTTAGCTTTATAAGACTTAATTGAAAGTTATGCATTTGTCGTCTGTTAAAGTGACAACAGAGCATACACTTATGCCGTGATTATTATAGCTTTAAAATAGCAGTATAGAGAAGAAAATGGGGATGATTTTTTTGACATACAAGCTTCTTCTGACAATACTTATTTGTTGCTCTGTTGTCTTCTGACATTTCATCTTAAACAGGAGAAACACAATTGCCATCAGTTTTATTCATTTGTAAATAAACTGTTGTTTTCTCTTCCCAACATGCTTAGAAGTTTTTTTCCTATTTCACTGTAATTCAAAATTATTGCCATAATATGTTTCTATTCAGGTATCATTATATTAATTCTACCAGGAATAATTTGTGTACTTGGGCGTTTTTCATGCTCTGAAAGTTTTCTTCAGTTATATTTTTATTATCAGTTTTCTGAGTGATTTTGACTTTTTTCTTTTTTCTTGTAATGACCCTTAATTTCTGTTCTGTTTTCTGTCCTCAGTATCATATATTCTGTCATTGATTTTAACTATTGTTTACTTTTTTTCCCCTTTCTTATGCATTCCAGAAGACAACTCTTGACTTTTATTTCCAATGCCTTAATAATATTTAAGCAATATTACTTCCCCCTCTCTAATACCCTCAGTGGATATTTTATTATTATTGACACTTTTTTCCCTATATTCTTTTTGATAGCAAATTCTTTTCTTTTTCTTTTTTTTTTTTAGTTTCTATTGTTGCATCTCATTCTGATAACATTTTCCATCAAGTTATTCTATCCTGGAGGCTTTTTGTTTCTGTTTATAGAGTGCACACATATTAATTAAGGTATCGCCAACTTTTGTTACAAATCAGCTTCAATATTTCAGAAGCTAAGTGCAATAGAATTCTAATTCACATTCATGCAACAATCCAATGGAGACTCCTAGTTGGGAGGTATCCTTCCCATTTGATTCCGGGACTCAGATGCTTTCAGTTTTGTAGCTGTTATCTCATAGAGAGCCTTAACACCTTCTGAATTTGACTAGTAGAAAGAAGTAGAAAGCAGAGAAATTCAACCCTCTTTTTAAAAGTTCTAGCCTACATAGCACATATCTACTCACATTCCACTCACAAAAATTAGTTGCATGACAAGACTTTGATACAAAATTCTAGGAAATGTAGCCCTTGCTAGGTAGCAACAAGTCTGTGCTATAGAAAGGAAATATGAAAATTTGGTTGACGACTAGATGTCTTTATCATACCTTATCTTCTGATACCCCTGTTGATAGTGCCAAACATTTTCTAAAATTTTCTGCATGCTTTAGTAAGTCATTTTCAGGATTGTAATCCTCCAATCTGGATAGATGGCCTTCCCTTTTCCTTTTTTGCATTTTCTTTCACAAGTTGACAGTTTTCCCTTATTTTATTTGGAACAAAGAGAGATTTATTCAAACCCAGTATGAGTCAAGAGGTGTCATTCATGGTTTGCCTTTGATCCTGCTCACCATTTCTTTCTTTTTTTTTCTTTTTTCTTTTTTAGCTGCACCTGGAGCATACTGAAGTTCCCGAGCTAAGGATCATATCTGAGTGAAAGCTGCGATGACGCCATAGTTGTAGCAACACTGGATCCTTAACCCACTATGCTGAGTAGGAGATGGAACCCAGATTGCCATAGAGACAATGATGGGTCCTTAATCCACTGCACCACAGTGCGAACTCCTCACTGTCCATTTTCGTGTGGAAGCTTCTACACAGATTTGCAGATGGGAAGCTGATGTGCACGGTTCTTAGTTTTTTTTTTTTTTTTCTTTCACTATTGCAGGATTTTATCCAAAACTGTTTTTAAAAATAATTTTATTAGAGTGTAGTTGACTTACAGTGTTGTGTTAGCTTCAGGTGTACAGCAAAGTGATCAGATATACATATATCTATTCTTTTTCAGCTTCTTTTCTCATAGGAGCCATCACAGAATATTGGGTAGTTTTCCCTGTGCTATACTGTCGGTCCTTGTTACCGATCAATTTTGTATATGATAGTGTGTAATGTTACAAGAGACAAAGAAGGACTCTACCTAATGATCAAAGGATTAATCCAAGAAGAAGATAAAGCAATCATAAATATTTATGAACCCAACACAGTGACAGTTTGTCTTCTTTTCCAGTTTGGATTCTTTTAATTTATTTTTCTTCTCTGACTACTGTGGCTAGGACTTCCAAAACTGTATTGAATAAAAGTGGTGAGGGTGGATATCCTTGTATTGTTCCTGATCTTAGAGGAAATACTTTTAATTTTGCACCATTGAGAGTGTTAGTGGTGGGTTTGTCACATATGGCCTTTATTATGTTGAGGTAGGTTCCCTCTGTGCCCACTTTTTGGAGGGTTTTTAACAGAAATGTGTGCTGGATTTTGTCAAAAGCTTTTTCTGCATTGATCAAGGTGATCATATGGTTTTTTATTCAGTTTGTTAATGTGGTATCTCACACTGATTGATTTGAAGATATTGAACAATCCTAGGATAAATCCCACTTGATCATGGTATATGATCCTTTTAATGTATTGTTGGATTTGGTTTGCTAGTATTTTGTTGAGGATTTTTGCATCAATATTCATCAGTGATATTGGCCTATAATATTTTTTGTGTGGTATCTTTGTCTGGTTTTGCTATCAGGGAGATGGTAGCCTCATAGAATGAGTTTGGGAGTATTCCTTCTTCTGCAGTTTTTTGAAATAGTTTCAGAAGGATAGGTGTTAACACCTCTCTAAATGTTTGATAGACTTTGACCATAAGCCATCTGGTCCTGGGCTTTTGTTAAAGTTTTTTTAATCATAGTTTCAGTTTCATTACTTGGGATTGGCTTGCTCGTCTTTTGTATTTCCTCCAGGTTCAGTCTTAGAAGATTGTATCTTTCTAAACTGTCTATATCTTCTAGGTGTTCCATTTTATTGGCATATAGTTACTTGTAGTAGTCTTTTATGATCCTTTGTAATTCCATGTTGTCAGTAGTAACTTTTCCTTTATAATTTCTAATCTTATTGCTTTGAGCCCTCTCCCATTTTTTTTTTTTTCTGAATCTGGCTAAAGGATTGTCAATTTTATCTTGAAAGAATCACCATTTGGTTTCATTGAGCTTTTCTATTTTTTTAATCTCTATTTCACCTATTTTTTTCTCTAATCTTTATGCTTGCTTTCCTTCTACTAATTTTGTGTTTTGTTTATTCTTACTCTAGTTGCTAGGTATAAGATTAGGTTGTTTACTTAAGATTTTTCTTGTTTTCCTGAGGTACAATTTTTGTTGCTATATACTTCCCTCTTAGAACTGCTTTTGCTGTATCTCATAGGTTTTTGATCTGTGTGTTTCCATTTTCATTTGCCTCTAGGTATTTTTGAGAGCGTCTTTGATTTCTTCATTGATCCATGGTTGTTTAATAGCATATTGCTTCATCTCTACTTTTTTTTTTTCAGTTTTTTTCTCTTGTCGTTGATTTCTAGTCTCATGGCATTGTGGTCAGAAAAGGTACTTGATATGATTTCAGTTTTCTTCAATTTATTGAGGGTTGATTTGTGGCCCAGCATGTGATCTCTCCTGGAAAGTGTTCCATGTGCTCTTGAAAAAAATGTATATTCTAATGCTTTCAGTTGGAGTGTTCTATAAATATCAGTTAAGTCTAATGTGTCATTTAAGGCTTATGTTTCCTTAGTGATTTTCTATGTGAGTGATCTGTCTATTGATGTAAGTGGGGTGTTAAAGTACCCCACTATTCTGTTAATGGTGATTTCTCCTTTTATGGCTGTTAACATTTGCCATATATATTGAGGTACTTCTATATTGGGTATATATTTAAACAGTTCTTATATCTTCTTGGATTGACTCTTTGCTCATGATATAGTCTTATTTGTCTCTTGTGACCATCTTTAAAGTCTATTTTGTCTGATACGCTGTATTGCTACTCCAGCTTTCTTTTGATTTTCATTTGTATAGGATGTTTTTTTCCATCCCCTCAAATTCAGTCTATATATTTTGTTTTCTTTGGATCAAAACCAAGAAATGTAATTGTTGGATCACGGGATAATTCTATTCTTAATTTTTTTGAGTATCTGCATACTGTTTTCCATGTTGACTGCACCAATTTACATTAACAGTAAGAGTACACAATGATTCTCTTCCCTGCACATCTTGCTAACACTCGTTATTTTATATCTGTTGAATAATAGTCATTATAACAGATGTTAGATGATACCTTATTATGATTTTGAAGTACATTTCCCTGATGACTAGTGATGTTGATGAAAGTCCTTAATAAAGTTTGGATATAAGCCCTTTAGGATATATGATTTTCTGCTGGTCTGTAGCTTATCATTCTTTTAAAAATTTTTTTTGGACTATGGCTGATTTACAATGTTGTGTTGGTTTCAGGTTATCATTCTTAATTTTGGTGGAATCTAATTATTAATTTTTTTTATAAATTGTGATTTTAGTGATGTATCTAAGAAATCTTTGCCTAATCCAAGGTCAAAAAGATTTCTAAAAGTTTTGTGCTCTTAGGATTTAAATTTAAGTATGTTATCCACTTTGAGTTGATTTTTGTACATTTTGCAAGTATCAGTATAAGATTTTTTTTCTTTTTTTGTTCATGTATATAACGTTGTTTTAACACCTTCTGTTGAAAAGACCATTCTTCCTCCACTGATTGTCTTTGTACCTTTGTTGAAGGCCATATGTGGGACCTGTTTCTGGATTCTCTATTATTTTCCATTTATGTATCTTGTCTGTCTCATTGCCAATATCACACTCTTTTGACTATTTTTGCTTTATGATATCTTGAAATTGGATAGTGCAATTTCTCCAACTTTGTTCTTCTTATTCTAAGATGTTCTGGCTATTGTAGGTCCTTGTTATTTCAATATGAATTTTAGAGTCAACCTTAAAATCAGTTGTATATTTTTATACAAAAACTTGTTAGGATCTTCTTGGAATGTCATTGAATCTACAGATCAGTTTGGGCATAAATAGCATTTTAGCAATTATGTCTTCCATTTTGGTGAACCCAATGTATTTTCCCATTTAGTTCTTTTTAAGTGTTTTAAACATTTAAGTAATGTTTTACATATTTCAGTTTATAGGTATTTCACATATTTTTTTCAGATTTTTTTCCTGTCTTTCTTATGTTTAGATGGTACTGTAATAGGAATTGTGCTTTATGTTTCAGTTTCTAATTGTGCATTGAAATACAGTTGACTTTTGCATATTAAATTTATATCCTTCAGTCTTACTGAACTTATTTATTACTAGTACATTTTTAATATATTAGCTTTTAAAATAGATTATATAGGGTTTTCTGCACAGACAATTCTGTAATCTGAAAAGAAAGCCATTTTGCTTCTTTATTGTATTCTTTACTATCAGTCTCTCTCCATTTTATTTATTTGCCTTTTCTTATTTCACTTACTAGAACCTCTATTGAAATGTGGAATAGAAAGAATTATGGAAGATATATTTACCTTGATTTTGATTTTAGTGGGAAAAGCATTAAATATTTCATTAATAAATATGGTGTTGGTTATAAGTTTTTTGTAGAAGGCCTTTATAAGGCTGAGTAATTTTCCTCATATTGCTAGTAAACTGAGACTTCTTATCAGGAACAAATGTTGGCTTAGCAGAAATGCTTTTCTGTTCACTTAGATAATTATGTTTTTTCCTTTTTAGTTTGTTAAAATGTTAAATTACATTGTTCTTCCAACTTTGCATTCTTCATTTGGTCATTATTTAAAATATTTTCTTTCTAGCATTGGATTTGACTTGCTAAACACAAGAAATATTTTTTTTGTATTTATATTCATGAGGGATAATGTGTGGGTGGAGAGAGAGAGAGGAAGTTAGTTTCCCAAATATCTTGTTCTGATTTTGGTATCAGAGGAATATTTACTTTTTGGTTTTGTTTGTTAGCCCATTTTTAAAGGTAATTCTGTAGATTTGATATCATGTAGTCCTTAAATATTTAGTAGAATTCACCACGAAGCCATATGGGCCCAGAGTGTTTTATCTGGGAAAGTTTTAACTAAAATTTCAATTTCTTTAATATAAACAGTATTATTCAGATTCTTTCTATTTTCACGAGCTTTGATAGTGCTTTTAAAGAAATTTTCCTGTTGCTTTAAAGTTGTTAAGCTTATTGTCACGAATTTTTCATAATAATATTCTTTTGATTTATTGACTGTTTTGTCATTTCTCTCATAACTGATATTGGTAATATTGGTAATTTGTGTTTTCTCTTTTTATCCTATTCATACTGAATATATCTTTTCAAAGACTCAGGTTTTTATTTTGTTGACTTTCCCTGTTGGTATTTCTGTTATCTATTCATTTATTTGATCTTTATTATTTCCTTTCTTCTATTTACATTGTGTTTAATGTCTTTATTTTTTTTTACTTCTTGTGATATAACCTGATGTTATTGATTTAGAACCTTTGGTTCTGAAATAGGTATTAAGTGGCATAAAATTCAAGCTATTTTTTTCTGTTACCTGTCATAAAATTTCAGTAGACTTTTTTTAAAATGTCCGATTATAATTTTCTTTAATATTATGTGACCAATAAAATAATTATCTGCAACATTTTTCATAATAATTCTTTTTTTTCAAGTGATAGTGTAAATTTATGCTTTATTTTGGAGTATGTATTTTCTTTCTTTTGCTTTTAGTTACAGGTTTACTTTATAGTTTTGTTGAAATGTGAATTTCATCACATGAGCAACTATAATATAAAATGGGAATTTACAAAAGTAGTGCAATAAATTCTGAGATATTGTTCTTTAATTTTTGTTCAGTTCAAAATATTGTTGAATTTCACTTGTAAATTCTACTTTGACTCGTACTTTTACGATATGTGTTATTTTGATTCACAGTCTTTGGGCATTTTCCATATATATTTGTGTTAGTGATTTCTAACTTAATTCCATCATTATCTGAGAGCATGCTTTTTAATTTTATTGCTTTGAAGTTTTTTGAGTCTTGTTTCATGGCCCCATATATGGTTTGCCTTGATAGTAAGAGACTTTGGATTCTGCTGTTGTTAAATATAGTATTCTGTAAATGTCAATTAGATTAAGTTGGTTGATAATGTTGTTCAAGTCTTTTATATCTTCTGATTTTCTGCCTAGTTGTTCTATCAATAATTTAGAGATGTGTATCATTATTATTGTGGATTTGTCTGTAGAAGTTCTTATTAGTTTCACTTCAGGTATTTTTTAACTCTGTTTCCATTCTGTACATAGCTTTTATGATTTTCACATCCTCTTGATCAACTGAAACCTTCATCAAAATGAAATAATCCTCTATATCCTTTGTGATATTTTCTCCTTTAAAATCTACTGTCTGATTTTGATATGTCCTCTTCTGCTTTTTAGATTAATATTATAATGCTGTATCTTGTACCCATCTTTTTACTTTAACTTCCTGTGTCATTATATTAAAAGTGAGATTCTGTAGGCAGCATATTATTTAATCTTGCTTCTAAAGCCTGTTTTATGACCTTTGCCTTTTAATTGAATTCAGTGTGATTGTTGATGTACTTGGGTTTAAATTTACCCCTTTGTTATTTGTTTTTTGATTATGTTTTCTCTTTTTACTATGTGTTTTTGCCTCTTTTTGTGACACTTTTGGTAAACTGAGTGTTTTATATGATTCCTTTTTATCTCCTTTGTTGAATTATTAGCTCTAACTCTTTATTTTAGTGGTTGCTTCAGCCTTTATAGTATACATCTTCAATTTATCAGTCTTCAAGTAATATTATATTACTTCATCAATATTTTAAGAACCTTACAACAGTATACTTTCATTTCTCCCTCTCACCCCCGCTTTTTTGACATAGTTGGTATACGTTTTATTTCTACATGTTTTAAATTCTGGAATGCTTTATAATGAGTTTTGCTTTAAACAGTCAAAAATATTCTAAAGAAGTATCAAAAGGAAAATGTCATGTTTCCATATTTATTTACAGTTTGTATCCTCTGTTTAGACACAAATTGTATCTAATTGTCTTTCTCCCTGAAGAACTTATTTTCATGTTTTGTGTAGTTGCGGGTCTTTTGGTGCTAAAGTATTTCAGTGTGCATATGCCTAATAAACTCTTTTAGAAGAACAGCTTATGAAGATTTCTTTTCCCCGAGTATAAAATTCTTGGTTGAAAAAATCTTTCATTTAGTATTCTAAACAATTTAAAAGTTAAATTTTGTTTTATTTTTATTAGAGTATAATTGATTTACAGTGTTGTGTCACTTTCTGCTGTACAGCATAAAACCCAGTCATACGTATATAATATACATATATATTATATATATATATATACATTCTTTTTCTAATACTATATTCCTTTAGTGTCTAACCCAAGAGATTGTATATCGTTCCCTGTTCTGTACAGTAGAACCTCATTGCTTATCCATTATTAATGTAGTATTTGCATCTACCAAGCCTGAACTGCCTTTTCATCCAACGTTGTCCCCCCTCCCACTTAGCAACCACAATTTGGTTCTCCATGTTTGTGAGTCTGTTTCTGTAGACAGGTTCATTTGTGCTGCATTTTATATTCCACATATATGGTATTTGTCTTTCTCTTTCTGACTTTCTTCATTTAGGAGGAGAATCTCTAGTTACATATATGTTACTTCAACTGGCATTATTTTGTTATCCTTTTGGCCAAGTAGTATTCCATTGTGTATATGTAATGCTGCTCCACTTACTCTTGGCTTGCATTTTTTCAACAAGCAGTTTGCTCTTTATATTTGTTATTAGGTACATGATATATATATATATTTTTTTCTTTGATCATTTTAAAGTTATTTTCTTCACCATTTTTAACAGTTTGATTATGATATATTTTGATACAGTTTTTCATGTTTCTTAGAGTTTGTTAAACTTTTAATACGCATTTGTTAAACTTTTGGGGTGTACTGCCTTTATCAAATTTGCATAATTTTCATCCATTATTTATTTAAATATTTCTTCTCTCCTACTTCTATGTCTTTTGTGGACCTTATTTACCTTTATATTGTCTCATTTGGAATGGTTTCATAATTCACTGATACTCTATTTTTGTCAACTCAATCTTTTTCTCTGTGTAATCTGAGTGATTACTCTTGCTAATTCTTTAAGATCACTAATCTAACTTATGGCAAAATCTGCCTTAATCCTATCTAGTGTACTTTTATCTTAGACATTGTAGTTTTCATTTCTAGCAGTCTGATTTAGTTATTTTAAAAAAATCTTCCATATTACATCTTAGTGTGCATATTCTTCTAGCTTCTTGAATATATGGAATACTGTTAAGTTTAAATATTTTTATTCATTAACTTTATGATTTGTATCAATTCTAAATCAAGTTTGATCGGTTGATTTTCTTCCTTATTGTGGGTCATATTTTCCCACTTCCTTGTATGCCAAGTGTTTTTTTAATAAAACACTGGACATTGTAAATTTCATCTTCTTGGTTCTTGGATATTTTTGCATTTATGTAAATATTTTTGAACTTTGTACTTAGAAATAAAAATTAAGTATTTTCAGATCTTATAGATTTTGTGAAGTGTTATCAGCAGCATTTAATCTTGGGATCTTTTCTCATTATTGAAATAAAACTTCCCAGGGTACTATATCTAATACCCCATGAATTATGAGGTTTTCTGCTCTTACTTGTATGAACAGGAACTGTTCCTGACCCTGTGAGAACTTCAAGTTTTGTTCCTTTCAATCCTTTTGATGGTACTTTCTATGCATAGTTTCCATATATGCATGTGCTGATCCATATTCAGGTGAAAACGCAAGAGAAACCCTTTGCACATAGTCAAAGCTCTATTTCTGTGCAGCTCTCTGCCTGTGAATTCTGGCTGTCTTGGCTTTCTTGAGCATCTAGCTGCTTCTTTGGGAGTCTGCTGAAGTCTTCCTGGGTAGCCACCTTCCTTTCACTATAGCCTGGAAACTAGCCAGTATGGCGGGACAATCACTGGGTTCATTTTATCTTTTTTTGCATCTCTTAGGATCACTGTCCTTTGCTGCCCGACTTCCATTGTTTTAAAAACTGTCATTTGCTTTTTAAAAATCTATTTTATTCAAGAAGATAAAATTTAATTCCTATTCTTCTGTCTTTAGAAGAAGATGTCTTCCCCATTTTTAAATTTTAAAGCTTTCTTTTTTTTCCCTAAGAAGTGTTTATATATTACTGCTAATATGGTTACTATCATAACCACAAACCATTATTACAAGGCAAATCTTACTCCAGTTGATCCTTTCTATTTTTATTTTTAAAAAATCTTATATATTATATGCAAGCACATAAAATAACATGTGATACTGAAAATGCCTGAAATTTGGAAATAGGTCTTGAGTTCAGTATGCCGTCACGATAGCAACGTAGCTTCAAAAAATTTTTTCACCTCTCAAAACTGCCTTAATAATATTTATTGCACAGGATTCTTGTTAATATTAAATTAGGTAATGAATGTAAAGACATTGACTCAATGCCATGGCACATAGCAGGTACTAACTAATAGGCCAGTTGCAATTATGTTATCAAACCCAACAGCAATAGTTAGTATCATTGGGAGGTTAATATGTGTTTATCATTGGGACAGTGACCATATAAGAGCCAAGAAATTATAAAATAGGAAAGAAGAGCCTCTCTTTTAATATTTTTCAGCAAATGGAAAACAAAAATGGAATTTAACTGCCACTCATTTGATCATGTAACTCCTGTTACATAGTTAATATCTCTAAGATAAAATAAGCAAGAAAATGTAATTTGTGCTGGTTTTGTTTATAATTTTAAATTAATCTATGGTAGAAATGTACTAAAAATCATCTAGAAGCTCTATCAGAAAGAATAAATGCTAGTTTAGGTTCTATCACAGTTGCAAACCTCATAAGAAGGGCTTTGGGCACATGAGATAAGGTTTCACTCTCTAATTTTGGCATCCTCACCATTTATAGATAGATTATTTCAAATCGTGGTGATAATGTTTAAGAATGCCTATACAGACCCTTGAATTATTTATCAGTATGGATTCATGGTGATCCAAGGCTATTACAGTAGTCTGCATGAAATAACATCGTAAAAGTGAAAAATAAAAGGTGAAGATATTAACTCTTGATTCATCAATTATTTTCACTTAAATATATCTCATTTTCAAAATCCTAGTCTTGTTCTGCTTTATTGCCTAGGAAACTCTAATCCGATTTACTTTTACTGACAGCTAAAAGGAAATTATTTGAGTGATAAAAATAGCAATACTAACAACCATAAAAAAGCAAGCAAAATTAATATAATTTATTGAGCAGCACTTCAAGGATAGCTCTAAGGGCTTTATAACACGCTATTAAAATTTAGTTCTCACACAACGTTGTAAAATACATTTTGTTAAATGAGAGAAAAATTCAGAGAACTTGACACATGTCTGATATTACCTGTTGAGTTTTAGAATCAGACCTGAAACCAAAACTGGAGTATAGAATTACAAAGCACTTATTTTTCATTATGTTATATTAAATTTTAATATTAACCATAGTTAAACCATAATTTGAAAAATGTGTATGATGTTGAAGTAATCATTTAGTGTGATATGAAGCCAAATAGTATGTTTTTTAGATCATTTGCATATTTATTTCTTCCACAAAAATACGTGATGGAGAAGTAGATGAGAATAGATTTGAAATTTATTAGCATACTGTTGTTATTACATCTTTTGTGAGGCTAAAAGAAACATGTAATGTTCCATGAGTTGGCCAAGGCTACAACAACTCCTATATCACAAAAAACCCCTAAGTTTTTTCAAAGTTATAACTAGGTATTATGTAATAGAAGACAGGTTGTTTTGTGGGCAGAACATTGAACTTAAGTCGTTAGAGCTAGTAGACTCAAGGCTTGGTTCTGGCATTTAACTAATTTTGTGGCCCCGGATAAATTTCTTCTTCTCTATGAGCCTCATTTTCATCATCTAGGAAATGGTGGTTGTAATAAAATAATACCTACATCACAGGGTTGATATAAAGATCATATGAAGCAGTGAATGTAAAAGAGCTTGACAAACCCTAGAGCGCCATACAAATGCAAAGCAATAATGTTGTTATCATGTACTGCAACATGCACTGGATTTACATAGAGGAGATTATACATCAGATTATACATCTTCCCCTCAGGAAAAGAGAAAGTTGTATGGAAAATTCTCTAGAAAAAAAAGAAGTCATTAGTAAGGGGTAAATATAAAGGTTTTAATCTTCTTTCCCATTGTAAAAACACATCCCTCTCAAGTCTTCTTTGGAGATCTCCTCTGGGGAATAGGCAAATCTCTGGAGTAAATTCATGGATGGAGACCATATGGTAGAACATGATGATATTGTATTATCCTTTGCTGGAGCAGACTGCTTTTCCATCTTTAGAATGTCAATTGTTGTTTTAAGTTTCTTGTATGTAAAAATGGACATTGTAGTAAGCAGGAATAAGAGGTACAGCCAGCAAGAACTGCATTCTAAACTGCAAAGCAGTGCCCTCAAGTCAAGCAGCTCTCTGAGGCAAAAAAATCTGAAAATCTTGTACCCTGTATGTTGTGGTTTGAGAGCTCCTGCTTACCCTAAAGACTGTTTAGCTGTTTCAGCTACCCTGAGTTTCTTTTACAGAGGGAACTTGGAGCTGGTGCTGACTTCTTAGAACATGTGTATTACAGTTATATTTATTTCATTAAGTCCTATCACCTTGGTATAGATACTGTTAACAGATTACTGTTATAACACCTAAATCTTAGCAAAAGTTACCTTGAAGTGAGTTATCTAATGAGTAAAGAATTGGTTCTATTGTTTTACTAAACATGTGACTTGCTGGGCGTTTGAGCAAATGATGAAATCTTTATGTGTGTTTCCATGAAACCTTGACAGAATTAAGCTCTACTGGGGTGGTTCTTTCAATGGCAGTGACCCTGTTTGATGGTGCTGGAGAAATACTGGCTCGTCTACCATTTTTTCTTCCTTTTTCTGCCACTTAACCATCATGGACTCCATTCTGGAGTAATGCAAAACTGATGTTGTCACGGTGTGTTTCACGTATACATTTCCATATCTTTTCTCCGAATGAAACTGTTGCCTGAAATGCCCTTCCCCACTCTTTTTAAGGTGGCTTCTTTCTATTTATTCTTCAAAGCTCAATTCAAATGCTATTGAAAAGCAAAAACGTTTGGGAGTTCCTGTCGTGGCTCAGTGGTTTACGAATCCGACTAGGAACCGTGAGGTTGCGGGTTCGATCCCTGGCCTTGCTCAGTGGGTTAACGGTCCGCCGTTGCCGTGAGCTGTGGTGTAAGTCGCAGATGTGGCTCAGATCTGGTGTTGCTGTGGCTGTGGCGTAGGCCGGCAGCTGTAGCTCAGATTCGACTCCTAGTCTAGGAACCTCCATATGCTGCTGGTGCGGCCCTAAAAAGCAAAAAAGAAAAAAAGAAAAGTAAAAACTTTACTCCAGCAAAATTACTTATATTTCTGAACAATACCTGTCCAGTTCCTCTGTTTTAGTATTTACCATGTTTCTTTATACATCCTCCCCGACACTCCCCTCCTTCTGCTACTCTGTGAACGCAGAGACTCTCTTTTTCATTTTTGTACCTGCAGTATCTATCCCATTACCTAGCATTTCGTAAGTTCCCAGTAATGTCTGTCTAATAGATGAGTAAACAGAGCTTCCTGGAGCAAGAATCAGGCTTCTTGGATTTGGATTCCAGTTCTACCACTTATTAGCTTGTGGCCTTGAGCAAATCCCCAAACTCTCTGTGTTGGTCATTTGTAAGATAAAATAATAAGATGACTCCCCATCAGATTTTTATGAGGATTTAATACATGTCCAGTATGTAGAATAGTGCCACACTCACAGTAAATATTTACTATCATTATTTTCCAAACTATCGTTCTTCTCTCTATTCAAGTTCATATCTTCTTAGTATTCTAATGATAGAGTGTCAGAAGACTTCAGCATGACTAGCTATTTGTCCCTGACTCAATTTATGCTGTTGGTCTATATCTGGTATTTTTTGGTTTCTTGTTTTTATTTTGGTAGTTTGTCAGTTGGTCAGATCTCTTTACTGGGTGAGCTTCCATTCTATATCTAAGCTGAAGAGATGGACACTGCTGCAAAGGGCAGAATTTTCTGACTCAATCTGTATGACTGATTTGTTTTGGGATCCCCTACCATGACAACTAGGGTACTTTGTATTGATTAAAACTGTGAAATAGAGTCACAGAATTTTTTTTTTTCTTTTTTTGCTTTAGGGCCACACCCTCGGCATATGGAGGTTCCCAAGCTAGGGGTATAATCAGACCTACAGCTGCCGGCCTACACCACAGCCACAGCAATGTGGGATCTGAGCTGCATTTGAGACCTATACCACAGCTCATGCCAACGCCGGCTCCTTAACTCACTGAGCAAGGCCAGGGATCAAACCCACAACCTCATGGTTCTTAACTGGATTCATTTCCACTGCGCCATGACAGGAACTCCTAGAGTCCTAGAATTTACTTAATCTTGCACTTCAAGCCTTAGCTATGAGGCTAGACCTCAGTTGGCTTCCAATTTAGTCCTGAACTCCCTGCCCTGACCTGCTCTGCAGAGGGCCTGACACATAGTAGTGTCTTCTTGGTGAGTATTTGTTGAATTAATTAGGAATTGAATGAAAATTAGATCGGGGGAGTTCCTGTCATGGCTCAGCAGAAATGAATTCTGACTAGTATCCATGAGGACAGAGGTTCAGTTCCTGGCCTTACTGAATGGTTTAAGTATTTGGCGTTGCCATGAGCTGTGGTGTAGGCTGCAGACTCGGCTAGGATCTGGTATTGCTGTGGCTGTGGTGAAGGCCTGCAGCTATAGCTCCAATTGGGCCCCTAGTCTAGTAACCTCGATAGGCCCTTAAAAAAAAAAGACCCCCCCAAAAAAGGAAAATTAGATTAAATATAATTACTTTTTATTTTAGAAATAATATAAAATTATGTAATTAATCATTACAGAAAGGTTATAATGTAGCAAGTGAACTTATAGTAGTGCCTCTTAGAACCACTATCAGTAGATTGGAGTATATTATTCTAACCTTTTACCTATAGGATTTTTTTGTGTATGTTTTTTTAAACAAAGTTGATACTAATTCAGTGTTAGAACCACTTAGTTAAAAGGATAACAACTACAGAAAAGGGGGCAGGCTACATGAATATGGGCTTTGAGGACTTTGGGATTATAGATATTGTTCTGGTGCTCCTCCGTGCATACTCTTTATTTTTGAAGTTTTGGTTCAAGAAACAATTTAATTTAAAGCCAACAGTATGTGAAAGTGCCGGTCTTATTTTATCCTTATCAATATTGTCTCATCATTATAAGAATGCGAATTTGGATATTTGAAAATTTTCATTTCATTGCTTTACTTTGAATGTTTTTAATTATTGAAGAGTTTAGGGCTATTCTGTGTATGTTTATTGGCCATTGCTTTTTTTCATTTCTAAATTTGTCTTTTGTCTATCAGTGTGAATTTACCTTTGTTCATTGTGTATTACTGATGTTAACTCTTTTTTTTCTTCTTCTTTTTGTTTTGTCTTTTTTTAGGGCTACCCTGGCAGGATATGGAGGTTCCCATGCTAGGGGTCCAATTAGAGCTGTAGCTGTGAGCCTATGCCACAGCCAAAGCAACACTCCATCCGAGCTGCATCTGTGACCTACACCACAGTTCACAGCAATGCCAGATCCTTAACCCACTGATTGAGGCCAAGGATCAAACCTTCGTCCTCATGGATACTAGTCAGATTTGTTTCCACTGAGCCACAACGGGAATTCCTGAGGTTAGCAACCCTTTTTCTTTAGACTCTGTGCCAAATTATATATATATGTTCCTCAAGCTTTATATAAGTCAAATTTACTGATACTTTACTTTGATTTTTTATTTCCTATTTTTCTATTTCATTACTTCATATAAATGCAATCATATGAATTCTTTTGTGCCAGCTTCTTTTACTCAGAATTATATATTGAAGAGTTCTTTTCATGGCTCAGTGGTTAACGAACCCAACTAGTACCGATGAGGACATGGGTTTGATCCCTGGCCTTGCTTAGTGGGTTAAGGATCTAGTGCTGCCATGAGCTGTGGCATAGGTCTCAGACACGGCTCAGATCCTATGTTGCTGTGGCTCTGCTGTAGGCCAGCGGCTACAGCTCAGGTTGGACCTCTAGCCTGGGAACCTACATATGCCATGGGTGCGGCCCTATAAAGGCCAAAAAAAAAATTATATTTTGTGACACATCTATATTTTTCATGTAAGAAATTTTTTCATTTTCATTGCTATATATCATTCCATTGTGTGAATGCATTGCATTTTATTTATCCATTCTGTTGTTTATAGGCATTTGTGAAATTTCCAGTTTTTAGTTGTTTAATTGTTGCAAATAGTGCTGCTGTGAACATGGCTTTGTGAAACAAAGTATGTTACATAGTAAGCATATTTGTTGGATAAATATTTAGGAGTTGTTTGGTCATGGGGTATGCATCTGTCATTTTTAATTTTCCAAGTGAAAATGAATAGTTAAAGAATTTGAGTACCATTTATGCAGTTTATTTGTGTTTTTTATTGTCTTTTCTGTGAAGTACTTATTTAAATTTTTGCCCCCCCCCCTTTAAATTGGATGGCCCAACATTTTCTCACTGATTTGGGGAATTCTTTATATATTCCAGATACAAGTCCTTTGTCAAATATATTAATTACGAATATCTTCTTCCACACTGTGGGTTGATTTTTCACTCTTTAGGTGTAGCCATAAAAATAAACAAATAAATATTATGTATAACTTAGTATATATATATTCCTAGGAAGTGACCACTAATCTAGCCAATTCATACAGAAACTTGAAGAAGAAAGAATCAAAGACTGGAGACAAGGATGTCTAAGGTGGAAAGAGGCATGTGATTGGACAAATGAGAATGGGCACACTCCTAATGTCTTACTGAACTGCACTGATGTATATACTTTTGAGGATACCTTTATTTTCGAGTGTTCCATACATTGCCAGGTTTCAGGCATGACTATGAATAAGACCAGCAAGTAATAGCATTTTGTCTTGCAGCCCTGTTTCCAGTGCTGGTAATTTCTGATTGTGGCCTGTGAGCAATAGCAGATGTTGTTGAGTAGCACCAGGCTTCATCAGAAGATATGGGGTTGTAGAACATCTGGGTGATGAGTTTGTTTTAGTAAATCTATTTAAAAAATATTTTCAAATCCATATTAATTCCGTCCAGGAATCATCTACCATGGAAGAGACACTAATTATGATTAATCCAATAGACAAAATGACTTGGCCAGTTGACATCAGCCAGCCTTTGTTACCAGATATCCTGAACTATCATGGTCACATGAACGGAATGGCCACAGAGTTGTCTCAACAGCATGGTTCCCACTTACCAAAGCTGACCTTGCCTACTGCCACCTCTGAATTCCAAACTATGAAAAATGGAAGCCAGTGCTGAGTCCCCAGTATGTCACTATTTCTGGAGGAAACCAACCAGCCATTTAGGGACAATTCAGTCACATTGGGTGCCTTCTAACCAGGAAGAGCCAGCAGTTCATCTTGTAGGTAACTACTCTGGATCTGCGTTTGCCTTTCTTGCCCATAGTGTCACTATGTCTTTCAGAATGCCTGATTTACAGGCATGGAATCACAGAAAGCATTCAAAGAGGGTACCCACATCACAGCAAAAGAGGTATACTAGTGGACCCATTATCGTTGGATTCACTGGTTGTATTTTTACCATTATATCCAGAAGCAGATGGTATCAGAAACACCAGAACAGCCTTTTAAAGGCTCAGTTGTAAAACCAGCTTGGAGGCAATACTATGAAAGAATGGGGTAACAGTTTTTAAGTAAATATGCATTAATTAAGAGAACTCTTATTGTACCACTTAGTAAGTACCACATGATGTTCCCACTGGAAAGAATATATTGGTCCAGGAACCAAGGAATAGAAGTAGGAGTTTTATGTATAATATACACACACCTTATAAATACCTTCACTCCTTGTGACCTTTATATTTCTGTCCTTTCATCTTCAGGCTCTTCAGGTTGGAAGCCCTAATTCATAAGGTGGGTGCATTCTTGTCAAGGACACAGTATTTCACTGAACTAAAGTTTTGGCTGCCACTAGGGCACTTCAAATTCTTGTGTATTGGGATCAGCAGGCTACAATTATCTTGGTAAGGTGATTGACTGATCAACAAGATGAATTAGGGTAACTTTTACACAGTAGATGCAGAAAGGAAAACTCTATGGGACCCACATCATAATCTTGGGAACCTCTCTCTCTCTTTTTTTTGGCCATGATGTGCAGTGGCTTGATGTGGGATCTCAGTTCCCAGATCAGGGACTGAACCCTGGCTGCAGCAGTAAAGAATACTAACCACTAGACTACCAAGAGACTCCCAATACTTGTCTCTCTCTCTCTCTTGTTTTTTTTGCGGGGTGGGGGGTGCGGGCTGTACCTGCAGCATATCAAAGTTCCCAGGCTAGGGGTAGAATCAGAGCTTCAGTTGCTGGCGTATACCACAGCCACAGAAACTCAGAATCTGAGCCGTGTCTGTGACCTACACTGCAGCTCATGGCAATGCTGCATCCTTAACCCACTGAGCGAGGCCAGGGACTAAACCTACTTCCTCATGGAAACCAGTCAGATTTGTTTCTGCTCT
Organism: Catagonus wagneri; assembly: GCA_004024745.2. Classification (NCBI taxonomy): domain Eukaryota; kingdom Metazoa; phylum Chordata; class Mammalia; order Artiodactyla; family Tayassuidae; genus Catagonus; species Catagonus wagneri. The sequence continues at coordinate 24,633,000 of PVHT020000066.1, forward strand.
GCCACAATGGAAACTTTTGCACTCTTAATAATATTTCCTTAGACTATTTTTATGTTAGATACACATGTGTAGCAATTCTTATAGGAGAAGGGTATGATTACTAAAGGCTCAGATCTCTCAGGTATGGAGGTGTAAGCCATACTTTCATGTAAGATTACAATACATAACCTCCTGAAGTGATGATTGAGAAATTTAGAATGTGTGAAATTTAAAATGGCTACTGGCAGGCAGGAGAGGATGAATATCAGTTGCTGTCCCAATTGCAGTGATGAAGAAAGTAGCTCATCTCACTGACATCCCTCTTAAGTTTCTGCTCAGAAAGAGAGGCCTATAGGGACTGTAAAGAAGCTTCTCTCTGAACCTGTAGGGAGAATAGATCTGTGAGGCCCAGGGATTTTACTGTGGTAGCTACAGAAAGTTGTGACTCATATCTTCTACCACACAAGTATAATATTATTCGAAAGCCCCAACTACCTCCCCTCTGGATCCACCACTGTGTCCACATTGTGGCATTATTTCCCTTCTGGACTGCTACCAGTCAGTGACTGAGCATACTGGAGGTATTAGTCCTTGTTCATTTCTTAGAACTGTGTTGCAGTACAAGACTCTTCCTACCCAATCCTCTTTCCTTCCCCATCGCCTTTCACAAATGTCAGAACAGCTTAACAGTCTAAATTCTCTTTATTTACTTCTTGTTCTTCCCTTTTATCCTTCATAGGCATTTCCTCAGTAAATCTCTTGCATATCTAATCCCATCTCAGAATTTGCTTCTCACACTCAAACTAATACAGTCAAACAGGTCTTGAGTAGAGTTTCATGAAAAAACACTTAATACTGAACACATATGGAAATACTTTCTACTAATATGAATACATGAAAAAAGCTGCAGTATCTTCCAAAAATTTGACAGTTCTTTTTCACTTAGGAATGTGATGATATCATTGTTGCTTTTTCAACCTGGTGTTTTGGAATGAGCACAACTTTATTCTGATATAGTCATATATTAGTACTGGCTCTTGTTTATTTCCTATGAGCTAATAGTGTGACCTTGGGCATGATACAGTGTGCATTATTTTGGCTTCAGATGCAAAATGCAAATCATGTATGTTATATGGCATCACCATGTGGATTAAATGAGATAACGCACATATTGTACCTCATTAGTGTCTGTAACTGCAAGTGTTTAGTAAATGGTGGCCCTCTCCTTTAGTTGTAGTACATCACAGTGAGCTGGTTGGTGGGTGTTTTCTTTTATCCTCTGGATGAACATTTGAGAGAAGGAGAATGAATTCCCTGACTTTGCAGTTTCCCGTTTTCTCCGGACATTCTTATCCTTGTTGTTCATGTCTGATGCTGTTTTACATAAATACCTCTACTTTGTCCTTAGATTCCCCTGCAGTGATAATGGAATTGTGTATTGCCCCAGCCAAGTGGGGACTTCAAATAGCAGAGCATTATGGGGCCTCTAAGAATAACTCCTTCCAAGATTCTACTAGTCTTATAGTAGTAGTCTTTGGGAAATGAAATAGAAGACACAGATTCTCTTTCGAAAGCTCAGCTCTCCAGAGCCATGTTCCTAATGAACTATTAGCTTCCTAAATCTTTGGATAAGATGATTTGTGCTCCTTGGGGTTCCAGTAATAGAGATCTAATGCCTGAACATGTTCAGAAAATTTCAGCAAGCTCCTCTGGGAGCCTCCCCAGGCTTCCTGCAGTGTGCTTCTTCAATAAGCCAACAAGGAGATGAACACCTGCCAAAAATTGCTTTACTTTCAGAACTAGATAAGATGAGCTATTCCTTCAGTCTAAATTGTCAGGGAAAGAGGAACAGAGACATGGAGACAGCTTTTGGAGACTTCTCTTTTCTGAAATTCTGGGTTCAACAGCAAGTGAGAGAGGAGGGGCGACAGAGAAAAAAAACACCTACTAAGAGCTTAGTGTGAGCCATTTACTGTGCTGGGTGTTTTATATGTATTACATGTATTATCCAGTTTAACTTTCACATATTTCTCGTTAGGTGGCATTGTTCCATTTTACCAATGAAGAAACAAAATATACACAGCTAGCACATCCAGAGCTCTAGTTAATACCCAGGTGTTTCTGACTCCCTTACGCCACAGAAGTTTACCAGTTATTTAAGCTGCAGTAGACATAACAGAGAACCAGAGAAGAGCAGAGACATTTTAAAATAAAATGTTATGTGATATGTGGCTTAGATGGTGATAGCATGGTAGTTTAGGGAAAGGAGATAAACAGTTCATGAAGATAAAATAGCCTGAAATCAGTGTCAGATATTACTGATACTGACCCTAATGGGATGAACCTTACAGGGAACATGTTTGTACCTAAGAAAATTTATCATGGCTTCCTTCTCTGTGAGCAAGGAGACTGTGTTCACAGAAGTGAGGTTATTGTGGGTTTCCTTCTATGGAGCATAAGCAGAGAAAAATCTAATCTCTGCTATGGCATGAATGAAGGCAAATATAGTCATTAAGATTAAGATTGCCTACACACAGAGAAACAAAACAGTAGTTGTTTGACAATATGAGGATTTCTTTTTCCCTTACTAAAAAAGTCTGGAGGTATCCAATTCAGGCTTGCTATGGTCACTTCATGAAGTCATCAGAGATCCAGGCTCCTTCTCTTTTGCTGCTCTACCATCCATAGATCTTGGCTTCTATCTTCAAAGCTGGCTACAGCAGCAGCTCCAGCCATTTTGTTCCAATTTAGGAAGCAGGAAGGAGAAAGGAGAAGAGAAAGTGGCACACCTTACAACTGAGTTAGATGTATTGAAAGAGATTTTACCTAAAATTTTGATCTAGGGACTTCCTCTTACATTTGCTTGCCTACCACTAACTGAAAAATTGAATGATTTCATATTTTAGCTTGGTACAGTGCTACCCCCAACAAAATTGGGGCTCTGTTACAAGGAAGAAGAGATATTGGATAGACAACTTGTAATCTCTGTTAGCATGGTACCCATTAGTTTGAGATCCATGTCATCTCTAGCTTTTATTTGAGGACTAAGAAATAAGGTGAGTTAACACCTTAATGCCTTTATTATGTACCAGGCACTGTGCTAAATTCTTTAAAGGTTTTTAATTTAATACAATGGCCTTATAAAGGGGAATTACTTTCTTTTGCAGAAGGAGTATTTGGCACATATTTACTGAGTATGAAAAATGATGGTGATGACGAAAATGATAATGATAACGATGATGATGAAAGTGATAATTAAAAATGGTTCACATTTATTGAATGCTTATGATCTGCTTGTTACTGTGCTAAAGGCTTTTCATTCACACGCACATGCATGCGTGCAAACACACACACACATGCTAGAATTCACCAAAACTCTAGCAGGTAGAAGTCTCATTATTCTCATTCTACAGATGAAGAAAATGAGCCTTAGACCATATAAATAACTTGCCCCAAAGTCTTCAGCTAGTCAAAACTATCATATCAAACTTAAGGGAAAATCCCCTGCATCTAACCACTGTGCTGTATTTTAGGCCCTGCATAAGCTACAGGGATATAGATTTTATTTTTTATTCTTGTTTAATTGTTCTTTTTAAGATTTTTATTTTTCCCATTATGGTTGATTTATAGCGTTCTGTCAATTCCTACTATACAGCAAAGTGACCCAGTTGTACATATATATATATATTCTTTTTCTCACATTATCCTCTATAATGTTCTATCACAAATAAATAGATATAGTTACCTGTGCTATACAGCAGGATCTCATTGATTATACAGGGATATAGATTTTAAAAGTGAGTCCTTGTCCTTGATCTCAAAGACCTATCAATTGATGGCTATCTATCTATCTACATATGTGTGTGTGTGTGTATATATATATATATATATATATATATATATAAATAAATATATATATATATACAGAAATGCATTCTATATACATATACACACACACAACTGTACAAACATGAGGTTTTAATGAGATCACAGAATTTAAGTGAAGTGTTCAAAGGGATTGGATCTGTTATATTGGTCTTGGATCAAATTTAGTAGCAGAACCACTCAGGTAAAAAGGATCTTGTAAATGTGAAGTATGAGTACTATTAATATTCAAAATTTCATTGGTCTTCTGCTTTTCAGTAAGCAAGTTAATAAAAAGGTAGCTCAACTAAAGGGGTAAAATGCTGAAGGTTTCTGAGATACTGATGACGTAGATATTGTTCGAGATTTGTTTACACTCTTCTTTATGAAACTGAGTTTGGTTTTAGAATCAAGAGATAAAGATATTTGTAAAAGTTTCCTGATAATGTAAGTATTTACATTTTTAATGCAAGTTCTTCCAAAATCGTGATGCATAAACCATGAGTATGAAAATGGAAGAAGGAAGCAGGGAAGCAAGAATTTGGCTGGTTTTCACTTGTGGCGTGACTGAGCCCCTGTGGAGCTATTGCTAAGAGTTGCATGAATATTTAGGAAACTGAGGGGCCATGGAACAGCTTAGAAAGATATGTCATATCTGTTGTCTTGAGAGCTTTGTCTCTGTGTTTAGGTTCTTTTTTCTGTATCCTGTACTAATTAGATTAGTAACATAAATTGGCTTTAGAAAGTGTGGTCATTTATTTCCTACCTAAAACCTACCTGAGATGCTACAGGGGAGTTGATGGGAAGAGAAAGAATGTCAAAAAAATCACAGAGGAGTAGCAATTGAAGTAAAATGAAACGATAAACAGGAATTCATTAAGTAAAAGTAGGGAGAAGCACCTTTCAGTCAAAGAGCATAGCCAGAGCACACAGTTGCATGGCATATTGAGTGTAATCATGATGATGATGTCTCGCATTTCTTAAGCATTTTCTGTTGTGTGAGACTTTTGGTAGGTAGCTTTCAATTATTTTGTCATTTGCTCTTTATAATAACCCTGCAAATACATATTATTTCTCCAGTTTGCAAACTAGGAAACTGAAGCACAACGAAATTAAGTAATTGATTTAAGTCCTTATACTGGTAAGTGCATAGTCAAGGTCTTTTTGATTCCAAAGCCTGTGATCTTTTGAGTATGTACAGTTAAGCTTGACTATGGGTAGAGTGCTAAGAATATTTGAGAATCACCAGGAGGCTGAGGGAAGATGGCAGAGTAGTAGGACATGAGGCTTACCTACTCCCACAAATACACTGAACATACATCTACATGTAGAACTATTCACACACAAAATTTGCTAAAAACTGAAAAAAGACCCCAGGATTAAGATAGAGCAAGAAAAACTTAATGAAACCAGATAGGACAAAAGAAAAGAAAAAGAAGCAAAAGGAAGCGGGATGGGACCTGCACCCCTGAGAAGGAGCTGGAAAAATGAAAAGCTTCTGCATCCTGGGAAGTTCCTCCACCAATGAGGAGATCAGTCAGGACAGAGGAGGAGCTCTGGAAAATTGGCGTGAAGGATTTAAATTGTAACAGTCCTCCACAATAGGTCAGTGCTATGGCAACCATATGGTATCAAGAACTGATACTCTGCCCTTAGAGATCAGACTCAAAGAGGGACCTGGGGCTGGCTACATGGGAAAAAAAACTGGGGTTGGCTGCACGGAAATAGCCTGGAGGGATTAGAGTAGAGGGCAACCACAATTGAGGACATAAGCAGAGGCAATCCAGTAGGGCTTAGAAGCTAAATGCCATTTTGGGGGGGGAGGGTGCTGGGAAGGAAGGGGAAGGATCACCACTATAGCCTTGTTCCCTATGCGCACTTTCTTTTTTTTTTTTAATTTTCTCTCCCTCTCTCTCTCTCTCTCTCTCTCTCTCTCTCTCTCTCTCTCTCTTACTTTGTTTTTTGTCATCTTAGGGCCACACTCGCGGCATATGGAGGTTCCCAGGCTAGGGGTCGAATTGGACCTGTGGTTGCCGGCCTACACCACAGCCACAGCAATGCCAGATCTTAGCCACGTCTGTGACCTACACCACAGCTCACGACAATGCCAGATCGTTAACCCACTGAGTGATGCCAGGGATCGAACCCACAACCTCATGGTTCCTAGTCGGATTCATTAACTGCTGTGCCATGATGGGAACTTCTGTGCATGCTTTCTTAATCTGCAGACGCTGTCTGCTTCAGCTCAGGGAGCCACTCAACAGCAGCAACTACCTGGCAACATCTGGGAGGCAACCCCATCCTTAGGGCTACAGAGTTCTTGGAGCAGGTGGAGTAACCACCTGGAGGAATAACACAAGCTTCCAGCTCCTGATGGTTGTCCCCATGCTAGCGGCCCCTGACCTGCACAAGAAGAGCCTCTGGCAGTGGTGCTCATTCCCTGTGAGAACAATAATCTTCCTGACCAGGGAAAACACAAGTGCTTCAGCTCTGCCCATTGGCTTTGTGGTGCTAGCAACTTTGGTTCCAAAAGAGCCAAGAGAAGGTCACCAGTGCCCATTCCCCATGGGAAATGTAAACTGGCAAAAGCACAAGCCCATGGCTCTGCCTGGTGGCCCTGCAGGGGTTTGCACTAGTGGAGCTCAATCTGCACCAAAAAGTGCCAAGAGAGGGCCACTGATGCACACTCCCTGCTGGAGCTGCAGGCTGCCCAGCTGGAGAAAAGCACAAGCTTCAAGACTCCTGCCAGTGGCCCTGTGAAGGCCCAAGTCAGTGGCACTCGTTCCCCACCAAGGGATCCATGGGAAGCCCATTAATCCACATTCCGATCCACAGCAGCTACAGAGAGCACTGCTACCAGTAGCCAGGTGGGGAGAGGGACTGCCAGAATACATGTCCTGCAACTACAAAGAGAGTCTTTTAGCAACAGTTAGGGAGAAACTCCCCACCCTTGAGGCTTTAGAGAGAGATCCTTAGAGCGACCAAGCAAGGGGAGTGATGGCAGAATAGTGGAACTTGCCCCTACAGCTACAGAGAGCAGTCCCTAGAGCCTTCCTGGCAAAGCTTGCTGGCATTGCTAGCTATAGGAAATAGTCCTGAAAGATACCTGGTAGCAGGAGGGGTTTCAGGAGACACTGCTACTGCCGGGTGCTATAGAAACAATCCTGTGAACTGTGTATCACTGCCACCCACCACACAGACCCCATCCTTAGCAGCCACCCAGCTCCAAGATAGGGAATGTGATGCTGCTGCTCCCAGCACGTGCTCTGGGTACACATGAACAGATACCATCCTTGAAAATTCTGGGACTGGGCACCTGCTGCTGCATCTACATACCTACTGTCAGGGGAATGATAAATAGAAAGGTAGACATTATGAGGCGATAAAGAAGTAGCTTTCAGACCAAGGAACAGGGCAAAAACAGACGAAAGCCACTAAATGATAAGGAGATAGGCAATCTACCTAAAAAAGAATTCAGAGTGATCATAGTAAAGATGATCCAGGACCTTGGAAAAAGAATGGAGACACAGGTCAACATTTAAAAGATTTGTTTAACAAAGAGTTAGAGGATTTAAAGAGCAAGATGAATAGCACAATACCTGAAATGAAAAATACTCTAGAAGGAACCAGTAGCAGATTAATGGAGGCAGAAGAACAAATAAGTGAGGTGGAAGACAGTGGTGGAAATCACTACCACAAAAAAAAAAAAAAAAGAAAAGAAAGAAAAAAAAGAATAAAGAAAAGGAATGAAAAGAACTGAGGAGAGTTTAAGAGACCTCTGGGACAACATTAAATGTACCAACATTCCGATCATAGGCATTCTAGAAGAAGAAGAGAGAGAAAAAGGCCAGAGAAAATATTTGAAGAGATTATAACAAAAAATTGCCCTAATATGGGAAAGAAAACACTCAAATTGAGGAAGCACAGAGAATTCCATACAAAATAAAGCCAAGAAGAAAGACAGCAAGGCACATACTAATCAACCTGACAAAAATTAAATACAAAGAAAAAATAATAAAAGCCACAAGCGAAAAGCAGCAAATCACATGTAAGGGAACCCCCATAAGGATAACAACTGATTTTTCAGTGGAAACTCTGAAGGGATTGGCAAGGTGTATTTGAGATGATGATGAGGAGGAAACTAGAACTAAGAATATTCTATCAGCAATACTCTACCTAGTGGATCCTTAGACCCACTTCAGATCTAAGAACACATATAGACGTAGGGAGGGGATTGAAGAAAATATTACATGCAAATGGAAATTATAGAAAAGCAAGAGTAGAAATACTCATATCAGACAAAATAGCCTTTAAAGTAAAAAAGGTCACAAGAGACAAAAAAGGACATCACATAGTGATTAAAGATCAGTCCAAGAAGAAGATATAACAATTGTAAATGTATATGCATTGCGGTGCAATATAGGAGCACCACAATATACAAGACAACTACTAACAGCCATAAAAGGAGAAATCGACAGTAACACGACTTTAACACCCCACTTATATTAATGGACAAATCAACAAGACAGAAAATCAACAAGGATACACAGGCCTTAGATGACATCATAGACCAAATAGAATTAACTGATGTCTATAGAACTTTTCACCGCTAAACAGCAGAATATACTTTCTGCTCAAGTGCACATGGAGCATTCTCCAGAATAGATCACATCTTGGACCACAGATCAAGCCTTGGTAAATTTGAAAAAAAATAATGTTATTTCAAACATTTGTCTGACCACAGTGCTCTGAGACTAGAAATCAATTACAAGAAAAAGCAGCAAAACCCACAAATTCCTGGAAGCTAAACAGTATGCTAGTAAACAACCAATGGATCATTGAAAAAATCAAAGAGGAAATTAAAAGATACATAGAGACAAATGACAACGAGGATACAATAATCCAAAACCTATGGGACACAGCAAAAGCAGTTCTGAGAGGGAAGTTTATAGCAATATAGGCTTATCTCAGGAAAGAAGAAAAAACTCAAACAACCTAACCTTATTCTTTAAACATCTAGAGAAGGAAGAACAGACAAAGCTCAAAATTAGAAGGAAAGAAATCGTAAAGATTAGAGCAGAAATTAATAGCACAGAGATGAAGAAAACAGTAGAGAAGATTAACCAAAAGTTTGTTCTTTGAAAAGATCAACAAACTTGGTAAATCTTTAGCTAGACTCATCAAGAAATAAAGGGAGATGGTTCAAATCAATAAAATTAGAAATGAAAAAGGAGAAATTACAACTGACACCACAGAAATACAAAAGATCATGAGAGACTACTATGAGCAACTGTATGCCAATAAAATGGACAACCTAGAAGAAATGGACAGATTCTTACAAAGGTACAACAACCAAGGCTGAACCGGGAAGAAATAGAAATTATGAACAGACCAATCACAAGTTCTGAAATTGAAAATATGATTTAAAAACTTCCAAATAAAAACAAAAGTCCAGGACCTGATGGCTTCACAGCTGAATTCTATCAAACATTCAGAGAAGAGTTCACACCCCTTTCTCTTGAGTCTTTTCCAAAAAATTTTAGCAACACTCCCAAGCTCAAGAACATAAATGGAAAAATCCTCATCAAAATATTAGCAAACCACATTCAAATATATATTAAAAAGATCACACACTATGATCAAGTAGGATTTATGCCAGGGATGCAAGGCTTCTTCAGTATCTGCAGATCTATCAATGCGATACACCACATCAACAAACTGAAAAGTACATCCATATGATCATCTCAATAGATGCATAAAAAGCTTTTGACAAAATTCAATGCCCGTTCCTGATAAAAACTCTCCAGAGAGTGGGCATAGAGGAGAATGACCTCAATGTAATAAAAGCCATTTATAACAAACCCACAGCTAACATCACTGTCAATGGTGAAAAACTGAAAGTATTTCCACTAAGATCAGGAAGAAGACAAGGATGTCCACTTTTACAACTCTTATTCAACATTATTTTGGAGGTCCTAGTCATGGCAGTCAGAGAAGAAAAAGAAATAAAAGGAATCCAAAGTTGAAAAGGAGAAGTACTACTATCACTTTTTGCAGATGACATGATAACTATACCCTGAATATCCTAAAGATTCTACCAGAAAACTTTTACAACTCATCAATGAATTTGGTAAATTTTCAGGATACAAAAATCGATACACAGAAATCGAGTGCATTTCTTTATTTTTTTTTAACTTTTATTTTATTTTTTTTAATTTTTTTTTTTTTGCCTTTTGTCATTTTATGGCTGCGGGTTTATGGCCGCACCCGCGGCATGTGGAGGTTCCCAGGCTGGGGGTCTAATCGGAGCTGTGGCCACTGGCCTGCGCCGTGGCCACTGGCCTGCGCCGCGGCCACAGCAACGCAGGATCCGAGCCGCGTCTGCAACCTACACCACAGCTCACGGCAACGCCGGATCGTTAACCCACTGAGCAAGGGCAGGGATCGAACCCGCAACCTCATGGTTCTTAGTCGGATTCGTTAACCACTGCGCCACGACGGGAACTCCCTGAGTGCATTTCTATATACTAATAATTAAGGATCAAAAAGCAATATTAGCGAAACCATTTCATTTACCATCACAGCAAAAAGACTAAAATACCTAGGAATAAACCTTCCTAAATAGACAAAAGACCTGTACTCTGAAAACTGTAAGATAGTGATGAAAGAAATCAAAGATGACACAAATAGATGGAAAGATATACCATGCTCTTGGATTAGAAGAATCAGTATGGACAAAATGACAGTACTACCTAAGGCAATCTACATATTCAATGTAATCCTTATCAAATTGCCAATGACATTCTTTATAGAACCAGAAATAAATATTTTAAAATTTGTATTGAAACTCAGAAGACCCTGAATAGCCAATGCAATATTGAAAAGAAAAAACGGAAAGGATAGAAAGCCCAGAAATAAACCCAAGCACCTATGGTCAGTAGTCTGTGACAAAGGAGGAAAGAACATCCAGTGGAGGAAGGATACTCTCTTCAATATATGGTGCTGGGAAAACTGGACAACCACATGTAAGAGTATGAAATTAGAACATATTCTAACACCATACATAAACATGAACTCAAAATGGATGAAGACCTAAATATAAGGCCAAATACTATAAAACTCTTAGAGGAAAATGTAGGCAGAATGCTCTTTGACATAAGTCATAGCAACATCTTGTTTGACCCACCTCCTTGAGTAATGGCAATAAAGACAATAAACCAACAGGACCTAATTAAAATCACACACAGTGAAGGAAACAGTTAAAAAACAAAAAGACAGCCCACAGAATGGGAGAAAATCTTTGCAAATGATTCAAACCAACAAAGGTTTAATCTTCAAAATATACCAGCAACTCCTACAACTCAACAACAAGAACACAAACAACCTAGTTGAAAAATTGGGTAGAAGACTTAGAAATTTTTTCAAAGAAGACATACAGATGGCCAGCAGGCACAGGAAAAAATGCTCAGCATCATTAATTATTAGAGAAATGCAAATGAAAACTACAATGAAGTATCACCTAACATCAGAGTGACTGTTATTAACAAGTCAACAAACAACTAATGCTGGGGAGGATATGGAGACAAAGGAACCCTCCTTCATTGCAGGTGGGAATGTAAATTTGTATAACAGCTATGGAAAAAAGTATGGAGGTACCTCAGAAAACTAAATATAGAACTACCGTAGGATCCAGCAATCTCACCTCTAGGCATATATCTGGACAAAACTTTTGTTAAAAAAATACATACACCCATATGTTCATTGCTGCCCTATTCCCAGTATTGAAGACATGGAAACAACCTAAATGTCCATCGACAGATGAATGGATTAAGAAGATGTGGTACATATATACAATGCAATACTAAGCCATAAAAAGGACAAAATAATGCCATTTGCAGCAACATGGATAGAACCAGAGACTCTCATACTAAGTGAAGTAAGTCAAAAAGGTTAAGATAAACGCCATATGATATCACTTATATATGGAGTCTAAAGTATGGCACAAATGATCTATCTGCAAAACAGAAACAGATCATGGAAGTGGAGGGCAGAATTGTGTTTGCCAGGGGCAATGGAGGAGACAGGGGGACTGACAGGGAGTTTGGGGTTGGTAGATGTAGAAGACTTACATTTAGATCAGTTGGGTGATGGGGACCCACTGTAGAGCACAGGAATCTGTATCCAGTCTCTTGGGTAAGAGCGTCATGTAAAATGGAAAAAAAAAAAAAAGGATGTATATGTGTGGCAGAAATTGAAGGGACATTGTAAATCACCTATACTTTAATTAAAATTAAAAATAAATAGAAATAAAAATCAGCAGAAGAGAGACTACTAGAATTATAGTTATCATGTAGAGGAGTCAAACTTGTCATTGCCTCAACAAGCCAAATAAGTAAAATCAACCATTTACATCCTGGAGGTTCAATGGGACTTGGATTGAGCAAACTTTAAATGGATTTATTATTAGTGTGTCTTGGGTCTTTCCCAGTGGGGGCACAGATAGTTTGGGGAAGATGTGATATGGATAAAGAGAATAAAGAAGCAGAAACTAACAGAAATAAACCTTTTATTTGTTTCAAAACCTGTATCTTCTAGCTAGTCAGATACTAACAGAAATGGTGCAGGGGGGTGGGGTGGGGAATCTGCAATCCACGCACAGATTGGTTGTTTTATACACTGAGAGAGGTTAATGTGCTCCAACATGTGCGAAAGACAAATGTGGTGCTGTTAGAAGCTTGGGGGCAACAGCTTAGATATCAGAAATGAAAGCATTGTATCGTACAGGTATGGCATTTGCTACCTTTGGGATAGGCAATATACATGCGAAAAGGTTACTGCAGAGATGTCATTTCAGTGCTAGAGAGCCAGTTAGTATCCGGGGATTTATGAACTTGTCTAAATTATTAACAGTATGTCCATGTAAGATTGTATATACCAGAAGAATTGGCTTATAACTCTGATAGAGAAAATACTTATTCAGAATAAGAAAAAAATTAGTTGATTTTAGAGAAGGGGACTAGTATTTGTGTGCCTGTTATTTACCAGGCACATGACTAGGTGATTTAATGTTCCTTACTTTGTTTTATTCTTGCACTTTATGGTAGGTAGTTATAATTTTCCCCATATATGTGTGGAAATGGAGCCTGAGAGAATTTGTATTTTTCTCAAGGTCACTTAGTAATAGAATTTGAACCTAGGTCTGTCAAACTCCACTACTTATAATTTGTACCATTAATTTTCCACTGTCTCTGTTGTCAGATTATAAAGTGATTGAAGGCATAGACTAAACATCATTTATTTATAAAAGATTTTCTGAGTGTTCACCATGTGATAGACATTATGATAAGTGCACCATTGGACTAGGTCCTGAAGTCAATATATGGTTCATACATGTAGATATGGAAGTATGATGGCACAATGGGTTGTTAACATACATTTTGGAGTCACACAAGCCTGAGTTTTGCTTCATGGAGTTTGCTTTCTAGTCAGGAGAGAAGCTATTGTATAAGTAAATAAGTAAAACATGTCAGGTGGTAAAAAGAACAATGGAGAAAAAAATCAGAAAAGGAGGGTTACACTTTTAAAAAGTGGAAAAAGAACATTCTGCCTAAAGCATAATATTAACTGAAGAGAATCATTGAGAAGATGGAATTTGAACAAGAATTTGAAGGAGATGAACCAGGCACATGGATATCTAGAGGAAGAACGTGTGAATCAGAAGGCACAAGTGCAAAAACCTTGAATGAGAGCATAACTGACATATTTTAGTAAAGCAAGGAGGTCATTATAACTGAAACTGAGTGAATAAAGGGAAGATCAATGGAGAATGACGTTAGAAAGGTAATGAGAGTCAAGATTATGCTGGGTCTTATGGGGGCAATATGAGGACTTATAATAGGTGAGATGGTAAAAAATACTGAAGTGTCATGAACACAGGAGCAGTTCCATCTGACTTGCAGGAATTAACCTCTACATACACAATAGACTTTAGGGGAGGAAATGTAGAAGCAGAAAAACGTCAGGAGGCAACTGAAATAATCTTGATTGGAGATTATAGTGGTTTGGTCCAGGGCACTAGCAGTAGAGGTGATGAGCACAGTCAGATTCTGAGAGTATTTGGAAATATTACCAATATGTTTGCTGATAGATTTAATTTGAGATGTGAGAAAATGAGTAGTAGAGGATGACTTCAGAGTTTTTTGATCTGAACATCTGGTAGAATGAAATTGCTATTATAAAGATGGGGAAAACTCTAGAAAGAACAAATTGGAGAGGAAACATCACAAGGCTTATTTTGAACACGTTTAGTTTGAGATCTTATTAAACACCCAAGTAGAGATGTTGTATAGGCAGTTGCTGGATAAATGAGTCTGCAGTTCAAGGAAAGGTCTGAGCTCTGTGATAAATTTCTGAGCCATCAATGTACACAGGTGGTATTTAAAGCTTTGTGACCAACTGAGGAGGTTACCAAGGGAATGAATGCATTTTTAGAAGGAAAAGGATTTAAGGACTAGATTGAACCCTGGAAAGGAGATATTTAGATATTAAGGAGATGAGAATCCTACAAAAGCTTTTTGAGAAGAAGCAGTCAGATGAAACCAAAACTGTATAGTATGATCAAACCAAGTAAAGAAAATGTTTTAAGGAGAACAGGGTGATCTGCTGTGCCAAATGCTACTATTAAGTCAAGTAAATTAAAGAATGAGAATTGTAGTTTTTAGCAATGTAGAATATATGGAGGATATTGACAAATGCAGTTTTAATGGAATGATGGGGTAAAACCTGACTTAAGTTCAAGAAAATTGGTATGATGATTAAATAATAGAATGAATATGAAGTATATGCCTGGCACATAGTGTGTATATACATATGCACACAATATCAAAGGCAGTGAAATAGTATATCGAGGAGTATGTAAAGACTTATTAAGGGCTTAGTTTTGGAGAGATAATAGGCTATTTAAATGATGGGAAATAGGATGAAGCCAATCCATTGAGTCTCTAACTAAATAGTGGGGGCTTTTCTTTTCTAGCTAAGAAAGATCCATTGAAGATTTGAGATCAGGAAAATGCCATGATAAAAATCGCTGTATTTTCTGATATCTCCCCTAGTGCTTTACACATAAGCAGTACTAAAAAGGATTTATTGATTTAAATGGACTTTGGTCTAAATAATTTAAATAACTTAGAAAAGGATAATAGATTGTCCCAGGGAGAAATTAGATAATCTAAGTGCCCTTTCCTTTCAAATTGTGCTCGTACTCTTGTTCATTCTGTGATGCCTGGCTTGGTTTTATCTATTTCTTTCTCAGTGCATTTTCTTTGGTACTTTATAAAATTCAACATAAATCTCTGTGCCAGAGTATTATTTGGCAGATTTCTCTACATCAGGCCATAACTACAAACTGTCAGGTCATATCTGGCAGTTGTCTCATCTCTTCATATCTCTATATAATCCTTTAAAATCAGATACTGTACCATCCATTAATTCAGAGAATTTTATGGGGTTTATAAATTGAGACCATCTCCAACCTTTTGGAATATTTTGATCTGTGGACTTAGGAGGTTTTTCCCAGAGCTCTTTTATGCGTATTTTGCCCCTTGCATATTTGTTCGTCTTATAGTTTCTCTTCTAGCTGTGTTTTCTGGCCCAACATATAGACAAGTTCCATAACCTTATTGTTGCCTGTCAGGAGACTTGTACTGCTTCCCTTGACTTCTTTGAAAAAGAGCAATGCAGCCAAACTTCTTTGTAGATTTATTATGGGAGTAAGATTTTTAAGGGGAGTAATACTGTATAGTAAAAACAGCATTGAATTAGGAAACATGAGACCTTACTCTAACCCCAGCTGTACCACTGTACTACTGATGTATTGGGTGGCTTTACCCAAGGCACATAACTCTTCTAGATCTCAAATTTCTTATGTGAAAAACAAGAGAGTATGATTAAATAGTGTAATTCATTCATTTATTCAGTAAATATTCTCTGAGTTCTCTTCCTAGCCTAGGCCCTGTTAGAAATGCTAATATGAATAAGTTGTACTTTCTGCCCTTAGGTACTGGTATATTAGGGGTGAAGGTAGGGAAAAAAAACCCCACAAATCAGCTGTAAAATAGGAACACAAAAGTGGGACTATAGTGTGGCAGCACAGGTGAAGGAAGGGCAACTATTGGACTTGGCTCATCAGTAAATAGTTGCAAAGGAAATAACTAAACTTAAACTGAATCTTGAAGAATGATTTAGACTTTAACTCCTATATACTATTGGTAGGAATGTAAATTGGTAAAAAGACTTGCAGAAAACATTATAAAAATACTGTCTATCTATCATCTATCTATCTATCTATCTATCATCTATCATCTATCATCTTTTGCTCCAATAGGTAATGCTAGTTTTTTCAGTTCTGGAAATGTGTACAACATTCTCCAAAAAACCATAAAAGTATTCCTAGTAGCACTATTTGTTATAATCAAACTCAGGAATTATTCAAATGGCATAAATAGGGCTGTAAATAGCATTATTGATAAATCTGGTTATACCTATATCTTGGAGTATGAGTGAACTATTACTACATGCAACAACATGGAATAATCTCACAAAAATAGTATTGAGAAAAGGAGCCAGACACAAGTGAGTATGTACCATATGATTCCCTTCATATAAAGTTAAAGACAAAGTAACCTATATTAAAAGTAGGGATAGTGGCTACCCTAGGCAGGTGGGTAATGCCTGGAAATAGGCTGTTGGAGTGTTGGTTTTGTTCTGTTTCTTGATCTGAAGGCTGTACATATGGCTGTGCTTATTTCTAAAAAGTTATCAAGGTATGCATTTATAATTTATACACTAGTTTGTATGTGTGATATACTTTAAAGCTTACTTACCAAAATGAGTGGGAGTTAGTTAAGATCATAGCAAAGATAGGTGTTCTAAATAGAAAAAAGAGCATGATCAATAGGAAGAAGCCTCAAAGAACATGCAATGTTCTCCATTTCTCACATGCTGTGATTCTAAACTAGTTTTTTAACTCTAAATGTCTTGCCTTTCTGAAACTACTCTGAATTTCCCAGGGCAATGAATCATAGAGATATATACTAAAGATAACTGATAATTGTGTTTTTAGATTTTATTAAAATTTTGCTATTGCTATTATATTTACTCCTCATAACTCTGAAAAGGAAAATTATATTATTTATCTTATTTCACAGATGAGGTAACTGAGGCACAGATAAATTAATTATTCAGATCATAAAGCTAAATAGTGGTAAAATATGACTCAAACTCAGGTTTTTCAGATTCCAATCCCCTTCATTTCTGTTACATGGTGATAGACACTTTTTGCTTCTTAAGTACACTATCCTGCTGAATTGATATTATTTTGAGTGATTGCTAAGCCATCTCTTATTTTCTGCTCCAACTTTCTTTTTGATTTGGCTATTATTTTAATTCTTGTCCAATCTCTTTTCATTATTTTTTGTAATTTTTAATCCCTTCTCATCGACTGCCTTTCTCCAGGTTACTACTGATAGCCCTGTTGTTACATATGGACCTTTTCCAACATTTAGCAGCATAGGAACACTTCGTGAAAGGCAAGCAGTATAGTAGAAATGACAGCAGTATCAGGATTAGCCATGCCTGTGACCAAATCCTGGGTCTCTCATGTACCGATTGTGTGACCTTGGGCAAGTTTCTAGTAAATCTGCTCTTTAAAATTCAGATTCCTTATTTATAAAATGGTGAGTATGGTGGAGGTGGGTGGGTGTGTGGTAAGAATTACCTACCTTGCAGATTTTTTATGATAAGTGATAATATATTAAAGTACTTAGCACATTGTAGATTTTAATAAATCTTATTGAAATAATTATTCAGTATTATTATTCAATAATTATTCAATGATTATTATTCAATAAATAATATTGTCATTATTATCATTACTATTATTAGAAGACACACAAAAGAATCCTATTTTTTTAGTTCATGTTCATGCTGCTAGATGCATTTAGTAATGAATAGAATAATCACCAGATTTGGAGTTTGGCCAACCAGTTGCCAAACAGATGTCAAAAGGCACAGGATCTTAGAGGTGCTCAGTGTGAAAAATCTTCTTTGTTCTGTCTGCTTGTCTCCTTTTATGATCCATAATGCCTTCTGCTTTGGTGGTGCCATTGATTGGGTATTTTAAGGCAATTTGTAGGATTAAGCCTCTCAGTGTACCACAGCAGGTGGGAGCCTGGATGAGTCTGGTAACAATGCAGCCTTTCTTCCACGGAGGTTGAGACTTACCTAACAATTTCTCTCTAGGCTTTATATACCTCCACCTTCCATTACAAAGAACACTAAATGCTATAAAAGGCTGTCATGGATGAGTAATTTCTGGTGTCATTGACTTTTCTAATTTATTTCTTTCATGGAAGTAAAACAAATCCAGAATAGGATAGGAAAATATATAGTGAGAGAACCAATTTTTTTCTATATATAAGGGATATGAGCAATACATTCGAATGGATAATGCCCTCCCAAACTCTGGATCTTTACTCATGTTAATTTCCCCCCTTTTCTTTTCTAACAAGTAAACACTTAGTAATTTTAAAAGAATCAGTACCAGTGTTTATTTTGAAGATTTCTCATTAGACTCTGAGGTCCTAGAGAGGCAGCATATTTTTCTTATGTTTGTATTTGCTTCACTACCTAACACTAAACCTGCATATGAAAAGCATTTGACAATGAATAAATTGTAACAAAGATCTTTTCAAAATATTTGAGTTTAAGCAGTCTCACTTCCCGTAATTTAACCACAGTGACTATTGGTTTCCATAAAGGCTGTTCTGGAGATTACTGGTTAAATTTGTCTTTTGTTCAATATCTAGTAGAGGGCAAGAAAAGATCATGCTAAAGTCCTGAAGTGCCAACAAAGTTTAGAAAATAAAAATATCAGCTAAATGATATTTGAATATAAATAGACCTGACACAGTGCCTGAAACTTCTATAATCTTAGAGATGAGTGAGACCCAGCTGATTTGGGCTTTAAGGAGATGATAACCTTGCTATAGACTACTGAAAAATAGTTTTTTAAAGGCACAGTATAAGTAAACATTGAAAAGATATAGTAGACTCACAGGAGGAGTGATTACCACAACCAGAAAGGCCAGAAAATAACTCCTAGAAGAGGTAAGGCTCCAGTGAAGCTTGAGAAGATCCTCAAAAGACCAAAGGCAGAAAAACCCAGGGGAGGAGGATAGTGCATGCAAAAGAATGTTGATAGATGTACAGGGCACATTTTGGATACCATGTGGTGACCTGAGTGAGTACACAGAACAAATTCTAATAAACGGAACTTTTACTGTTTTAATAACATATTAGAAATTAGGAAATAAAAATGCAAAGAATTACCAGCAATGAAGAAATGGAATTTGAAATTAAAAACACAATCCTATTTACATTAGCACTCTAAAAAACTGCTTACGTATAAATCTAATAAAATATGTTTAAGATATATATGAAGAGAACTACAAACTTATGATTAACAAAATCAAAGAACTAAATAGGGAGAAATTTCATATTCATGAATAAGAAAACTCAATATTGTCAAGATGTCGGTTCTTTCCAACTTGATCTATAGATTCCATGCAATCCGAAGCAAAATTATAATAATTTATTTTCTGGATATCAACACGCTGATTTCAAAACTTATGTGGAGAGGCAAAAGACACAGAATAGCCAATGCAATAATGAAGAAGAAAAACAAAGCTGAGGGACTGACACTATCCACTTTCAAAAGTTGATATAAAAGAATAGAAGTTAAGCAGTGTGTTATTGGCAAAAGAATAAACAGACAGATCAGTGGAAAAGAATAGAGAGCCCAGAAGTAGATCTACTTAAATAGTCAAATGAACTCTGACAGAAGAGCAAAGTCAAAAAAATTGAGAAAAGATAGTCTCTTCAACAAATGATTCTGGAACAACTGTACAGCCACAAAACAGAACTGAATCTATACACAGAACTCATACCTTTCACAAAAATTAGCTCAAAATGGATCTCAGACCTAAATATAAAAAGCAAAAAATCATAAAACTTCTAAAATATTACAGGAGAAAACCTAGATGATCTCGGGTTTAGTGATGACTTTTTAGGACATAACAAATAGGTGTGGCCCATGAAAGGAAGAATTGATAAGCTGGATGGACTTCATTAAAATGAAATATTTCTGCTTTGTGAAAGACCCAAAGAGAATGAAGGGACAAGTCACTGAATGGGAGAAAATATTTTCAAAAGGCATATCTGGTAAGGCCTGCTATCCAAAATATACAAAGAATGCTTAAAACTCAATAATAGGGGGGTGAACAGTTTAATTTAAAAGTGGGTGAAGGATCTGAACAGACACCTAACTAAAGAATATATACAGATGGCAAATAAGCATAGAGAACAAAGCTTCACATTGTATGTCATCAGAGAAATGTAAATTAAGAAGTGCCACTTTACACCTCTTAAAATGGCCAAAATCCATAACACTGACAACACCAAATCCTAGTCAGGATCCAGAACAGCAGGAATTGTCATTAATTGCTGGTGGGAAAGCAAAGTGGTACAACCACTTTGGAAGACAGTTTGGAGGTTTCCTACAAAACTAAACATACTTTTACCATAGAATGCAGCAATCTACTAATCCAAAACTCCTAATTTATCACTCCCCCTCCCCTATTCCTCTTGGGTAACCGTAATTTTGTTTTCTATGTCTGTGAGCCTCTTTCTATTTTGTAGATAGGTTCATTTGTGTCATCTTTTAGATTCCACATGTAAGTGATATCATATATTTGTCTTTTTATATCTGACTTTACATAGTAGGACATTCTCTGCGTCCATCCATGTTGCTGCAAATTACATTATTCCATTTTGCTTTATGGCTGACTAGTATTCCATTATGTGTGTGTGTGCGCATGTGCATGTGTGTATGTGTGTGTACATGTATGTATATACGTACATATGCGTGTGTGTATATATATGTGTACATATATATATACACATATGTATGTGTATATATATATACACACACACATATATATATACATATACCACACCTTTTTGGTAATGGGTAAAGAATTTTTTCTTAAAGTTTTATTGAGATATAATTGACATACAGCACTGTATAAATTTAAGGCATACAGCATAATGATTTGATTTACATATGTTCTGAAGTGATTACCACAATAAGTTTAGTGAACATCCATCATCTTATACAGATGCAAAGATTAAATAAGAATTTTTTTCTTATGATGAGAACTCAGAGTTTACTGTCTTAACAGTTTTCATATGTACCATACAGCAGCATTAATTACATTTATGTTGTACCATACAGCAGCATTAATTACATTTATGTTGTTTGTTGCATCCCTAGTATACTTATTTATCTTCTAACTGAAAGTTTGTACGTTTGGACTGTATTCTTCCAATTCCTCCTCCCCTCATCCCCCACTATACCACATCTTCTTTATCTGTCAATGGATATTTAAGGTGTTTCCATGTCTTGGCTATTGTAAATAGAGCTGCTATGAACATAGAGGTGCTTGTATCTTTTCAAATTAGAGTTTTCTCTGGATATATGCCCAGGAGTAGGATTGCTGGATCATATGGTAACTCTATTTTTAGTTTTTTGCTGTTTTTCATAGTGGCTGCACTGGTTGACAGTCCCACCAATAGTAGGAGGGCTACCTTTTCTCCACACCCTCTTCAGCATTTGTTATTTGTAAACTTCTTGATGACAGCCATTTTGACTTGTTTGAGGTGATATTTCAATGTAGTTTTGATTTGCATTTCTCTAATAATCAGTGGTGTTGAGCATCTTTTTATGTGGCTTTTTGCTATCTGTATGGAGAAATGTCTCTTTAGGTCTTCTGCCCATTTTTTAATTGGGTTGTTTACTTTTTTGTTATTGAATTTTATGAGTTGTTTGTATATGTTGGAATTTAAATCCTTGACATTCTCTAGAAGACAAACCTGGAGTTCCTGCTGTGGCACAGTGTGTTCAGAATCCAATTTCAGTGACTCAGGTCGCTGAGGAGACACAGGTTTGATCCCTGGTCTTGCCCAGTGGGTTAAGGATCTGGCATCACCACAGCTGTGGCGTAGGTCACAGCTGTGGCTAGGATTCATCCCTGGCCTGGGAACTTCCATATGTTGTGGGTGCAGCCATTAAAAAAAGAGACGAGACTATGATAACATTAGAGGATCAGTGTTTGTCAGATGTTACGGGAGGTGGGGGGAAGGATGAGGAGGTGGAACATGGAGGATTTTCTAGGGAAATGAAAATACTCTATATGGTACTCTAATTGTGCATACATGTTATTATACATTTGTCCAAACCCACGGAATATGCAACATCAAGAGTGAAGCCTAATGTAAACTATATACTCTTAGTGATAATGATGTCTCAATATAGGTTCATCACTTATAACAAATGTACCACTTTGGTGAAGGATGTTAATAATGAAGGAGGTCATGTGTTTATAGGGATAAGGTTTATATAGACAATTTCTATACTATCATGCCAATATTGCTGTGATCCTAAAACTGCTTTTAAAATGCCTATTGAAACAATAATGAAATGATTCAAAGTAAAAAAAATATAAAGGAAAACTGAAGTTTGAATTCCATTTGAGAACTTTAACTTTATCCCAAATAGTAATTGAGAGAGAAAGCAGTAATTTATCAAAATAAAACTTTTCCTGGGTTTCAGATTGGGACAAGGTAGGCAGCCAGACAACAGAACATTGTGATTCCTCAGCTTCACTCAAGGGCATGATGGGAGTGTTGGCATAGGGAAAATTCATGATAACTTTAATGACCTATTTGTATGAATATAATAGAGTATAATTTGAACTGCATTTTGAAGTATAGGTAGAATGTTAGGCTGTGGAATTTTGTGTTTAACATACAGCTAGTTGGTGGAAAACAGAGATGAGAATACAAGAGTATAAAATGGATTGGAAGGTCGGAGACCCTGACCTGGGCCTATACAGAGACTTGCCTGCTGTGACACCATGAATGTAGTGGATTTACTAGTTGTAGTTTAATCTTAAATGGAGGATATTAAGGTCCTTTGGGACAAGAAAACTTGTTCTGTGTGTTCTTGGGGGGGGGGTCATTGCATTAAGAAATACCTGGACTGGAATTTGCTTCATATTCTTACTTTCTGTGTGATCTTAAATCTCAACTTCTCTGAATTTCATTTCCTGATGTAATGGGAACAGCAACAGTAATAAAAATCACAATAATAATACTTAAGTAATTAATTTACTTGATTTAAGAGAATTAAATATGCTTGTAAAGAATCTAACCTCCAAATGTTTGTTCCCTTGAGAAGTGTGGGGAACAAAGACTAAACCAGGACAGGTGGAATAAGGGGAATCTTCAAGAATGAGACACCTTCAGGCCATATCCTTGTGACTGCTACCATCCAAGCACTGTAAAGAGGCTAACAACTGTCATAAACAGGACCCTGTAAATATAGATCAAAACATCCTCATTTACTGTCAAAAAATAAGATCGCAGCAGCATTAAGGCACCCAGATGAAACATACCAGCACTTATCTACAGTGAAGTCTATAAAGTGCTTTCAATTGCTCAGGGGATCTTTAGATATAGCATCATTTGCTCTATCTTATGGATGACTTGGCCACCTCCACTATGAATTTTTCATGATTCCCCTGACCCAGCATCTCTTGCCTGTGGAGAGAGTAATATAGTATTGATTTCAGAGTTAGGTTTCTGTCTTTTTTGCCACAACAGGATTTTCGTAGCCTAGAAACCTCGATCCCCTATTACTCATTAGAGACTAGGGCAACTTCTCTTAGATCTGGAATTCAGAAGGTGAACTATTTAGCTGCTAGTGTCAAAGACAGCCTTTATATGGGAATTTTAACTGATCTTGGTAATGACAGTAGCTGTTACTAAAAACTTCCTAATTGAACCAGCAGAGGTAGGATTATAGAGAATGCCAAGAAGACAATAGTCTTTGTCTCTCTCACAATTAGAATATTTTCCTAGGCACAAATTTATGAATGAACTTATTAAAAATATACCAGAGGCTAAAAAAGAATA
Organism: Catagonus wagneri; assembly: GCA_004024745.2. NCBI lineage: Eukaryota > Metazoa > Chordata > Mammalia > Artiodactyla > Tayassuidae > Catagonus > Catagonus wagneri. Next base: position 24,656,934 of record PVHT020000066.1, read on the forward strand.
AAAAAGAAAGGAAACATAACAAGGAAATCCAGTTCATCTTTTAGTATTTTTTTCTTCTGTGTAATTTTTGGAATAGAGGTCTAGATGATTCTTATTTTCAGTGGCCCTTGGTCATATAGGAGAAATGAAAAGGGGCCATGCTATTGGTAGTTTTTATTTAAACTGCTTTTAAGAAATCAAAAAAATCCATATCTTACATCCTGTGAAAACTCATTCTTGGCATTGCCATGGTAACAAGACTTTTAAAAGGGAGTTAACTGAAATTTAGCTGCATATATTATTTCTTTGTGATTCATACTTCATAAAAATGCAAATGTCACACTAATACATGTTTTACCTTAATGTTTTATATCACCGCTTAGTCTTAATTGATTTAATGTTTTCCTTAATTAAATTTTGTGCTTCTTTGAATGTTTTTTCTACTCCCCTCCCCCACAATCCCCTCTTCCATGTACCCATCAAACTATACATTTTCGACTGGGTGACATGCAACTTAGGAAACTGTCACACAGGAGATCAATCATCCCAACCTAAGAACTCAACAAAAGATTTTTGGAAAACTGCTGGTCCTGTCTAGAAATTCAGCCTATCCCCCTACTTATAATTTTTCTCCTCTCCTTTTCTGCCTTTGTCCATCCTGTCACTGAGTCTCTCCATAAGGCTGAGAAGCAAAGTATATTGTTGGAGAAGGTATTTCCAGTACATCCAGGATGAAAATGCAAAATTCACTATTTCCTAGCTTTGTGACCTTGTATAAGTCATATTACTAACCTTTTGTACCCACAATGTTCTGATAGGTAAGATAGAGATAAAACAATAGCTTTATCACAGAACTTTTGTGAGCATTAGATGCAATATGATTTCAAAGTACTTGGCCCAGTGCTTGGCACAAGATCTGTGCCCAGTAAATTATCATTTATATTGTAATAATAGTAATTTTAAGGAGGTAGAGAAAATCTTATTCACTTGAATTTCTTTTATGGAGAGCTTCTTTTTATTTGTTTAGTAGATACTATGTGGTAAACTTCTTTGGATAAATAGCAAAATTATGCCCGAGTAGAGATGACAAATTTGCCTTTTTGATTTGGGGATAAAAGGGAATAAAAGTAAGCAGAGGGGAATGGTGGGGAGAGAGCAGGTTGAGCTAAGGAGATGGAGGAAGGTTGTGTACCATCTGACATGACCGGTTCCAGTAGGTTTTTTGTGTTGTGTTTGTAGTGTTGTTCATAAATCCATGAAATGGTATATGGAAGTGAAGTGTGCGTTTGTGTGTAAAAGAGAAAAGTGGTGAAGGGGATGAATTTCACACTCTGATTGTCATGTACTAGAGAGAGACAGCAAGTGCTGGCACAGCCCTTGAAATGAGAGGGCACCTTGAAGATTTAAGCCTCTGAGAGTTCAGAGGAGAGGCATATGCACTTGCATAGTCTGAAACTCGGGGGAGGGGGGCAGGGTGTGGGGTGAATTTTATCCTTTTTGCTTAGATCTTGAGGGATGCCTCAGATAGCATCTGGGTTACATAATGGTGATGTCAGTCATTTCTTTCCCCAGCTTTATTGAGGTATAATTCACTTGTAGAAGTATATATATTTAAAGTATACAAAGTGGTGATCTGATAATACATTGCGAAATGATTAGTACAATCATGTTAATTATTGCTTACATTACCTCACAGGGTTTTATGAGAATGCTTAAGATATACTCTTTTAACTAATTTCAAGTATACAATACAGTATTATTAACTATAGTCAACATGCTATGCATTAGATCCCCAGAACTTATTCATCATTACCTGAAAATCTGTACTCTTCGACCAACATTGTCTCAAGTCCCCTATCTCCCAGGCAACCACTATTATACTCTGTTTATTTGAGTTTCCATAGGTCTTAGAGGACTATCCAGTGAATCAACTCCTTGACAGAGTGTTTTCCTTTCCTGGAGTTAGGTGTTTTTTGCTTTCTTGTTTGTTGTTGTTTTTTTTTTTAGAATGTCTCAGTCCACAGGGATCAAACTCCTCACTTCCTGCAGATGGGTCCTCAGTGCACAGGACGTCCCTAGTGTCTCTTTTCCTTGCCCCTCCTCTCCTTTTCCACTGCTTCTTGCCCAGATCCCTCCCTTTACCTTTATCTCAGGAAATAGGTGCTACGAACAGGTGTTTGGAGGTCAAATACTGGTTCTGCCACTGACTATCTAGATAATCTTGGAAAAGTCATTTTCACTTTCTGATCCAGTATTTCCTCATTTATAAAATGCACAATGGTTCCACCCTTTAAGGGTCATTGTAAGAATTAATTGAGTTAATCTTTCACAAGACCTTACATTTGTTTTGCACTCAGTAAAAGTGTCTTCCTTTCTCCTTCATCTGGACTTTCACAGTTGCCACCAAACTCCCTGAGGATAAATGATGCCACCGTCTTGTCCTTCCCTCTTGGTAACTCCCTGCACCATGCCTATCCCACAAAGAGGAAGCTGGACACATCCAGACTGGGGCATCACTTTGTCTTTCCCTCTATGTCCTCCAGTCATATTGGACTTATTCCAACTTGTTGAATGTGCCATGTTCTCTCTTTCACTGGATCTTCCTAAATGTAATTTCTTCTGCCAAGAATATTTTTTTTCTCTTTTCCTCGTAAGTGTAAACTAATTATTCAACTGTTAGCTTAGGATGACTGTTCTTCAGAGAATTCTTTAATCCTCCAAACTAAAGACTCCATTTTATAATAATTTCTTTGCTTTTTGTACTTTTCCTGCCGCATTTTCACCATTGTAGTCATTTCATTAATTGAAATTATTAACTGAATATCTATATATTTTAAGACTATAAACTGTTTGAGACAGAGTTAATGTCAAATTTGCTTAGTGTATCTATTTTTTTTTTTGGCCATATCTTCAGCATGCAGAAGTTCTAGGACAAGGGATCTAACTTGTGCCACAGCAGTGACTCGAGCCACAGTAGTGACAGCACTGGATCCTTAACCTGCTGAGCCACCGGGGAACTCCTATGTAGTGTATCGTAATGCCTAGGATGATGCTTGGCATGAGGATTTTTATAAATTATTCCTACTTGCTTGACTCCATATTTTTCAGGTGAATATTTGTGCCACCCTAATAGGCTAGTATGCACCTGGTTATGTCTTAACTACGTGTTCAGACAGAATAGTAATTTGTACCTAATAAACATTTGATAAATAATGACCCAAATCTGGGTTATTAAGAAAAGCAGGAGTGCTTTAATATGCAAAGCAAGTGCTTTTCATTTTTAAAATCGGTCCTTGTATTGTTAAGGGATTATTTCTCAAATTGCTTGCTATAGAACACTTGTCTGAGAGCTATTAATGATTATGAGAAGTATGTTAAACTGTGTCTCCCTCTGGGAGAGTCACAGTGAATAGGAGCATTTTTAAGGTTTTGAGAAGTCTGATAGTAATGAAAATGGGCCAGCGTTGCTTAATCCAGTGTTTCTAAGATATATTCAATCACTGATACCTCTCACATACCTGACAGATTTGGTATTATGTAAACTGTGTAGGGAACTCTGACTTAAGGACTATCCCAGTTTGTTTGCACTTTCATTAAATGATGAAATATTCAACAAGATTACTTAAAGAGTTTGAAACTTAACTAAATACAAAATAGATGTCTTCTCATCAATGCACTTTTAAGTCTAGAATGATTAAAATTTTCACCTTGGAAGATCCTTGAAGGTCATAAAGCTTATATGTGGTATTATTTATGAAGGAAGACACCAGTGTTTCTTGCAGGAGTGTACTGTAGTGGGTAAGGACACAGCGCCTCCAAGTAGATTGCAGACTGGGGACAGTCCTGGCCCTACCACTTTCTACCTGTGGGAGTTTGCCCAAAATTCCCATCCTTTCTCTGCTTGGCAGCTGCCTTGCTGATACAAGGAAGATATAAACTGGAGTGGAGGCCTGAGAGCAGAGAGGGGGGACAGAGATGAGAGGTCCTGGTAGGGCCTATACTGGGGCCTGTCTGTCTGGGAAATGAGATCCCGTGTTTTTGTTTTCTTTTTTGGCTGTGCCCACAGCAATATGGAAGTTCCTAGGCTAGGGATTGAATCCAGGCCATAGCTTTGACCTATCTGTGACAACTCTGGATCTTTTAATCCACTCTGCTGGGCCAGGAATCAAACCTGCACCTTTGCAGTGACCCTAGCCACTACAGTCAGATTTTTAACCCACTGCACCACAGCAGGAACTCAATGAAGGATCCAGTTTTAAGTCCCCTAGGCCGAACTGACCTGGGAAAAATACAGGTCTTCCCTGCTTTTCTGAAAGTTCGCTTTACTCCACTTTGTTTTTAGGAAAGACTGTATTAGTACCTGTTTTTGCTAACTGAAAGAAATTCAGAGGATTTTCGCTTTTACTAAAAAAGACATAAAGCAAAAACAGTGTTCAGTGTTTGCTTTACAGCAAGCCATTATAGAAGCAGCACACACTCCCAGCACTGAGAATGGTTCTGCCAAGCTCCTTCCCTGAAAACTACACTCAGCATATCAGCATCAAACCACCATAGCTTTGAACTGTGTGAGCATCTGTGCTTGATCTCAATTTATTTTATACCTCCGTTAGTAAGATGCGTCCTAAGGGTAATTGCTTCTTTGCTTTGCACCATTTCAACTTACAAAAGTTTTCGTAGGAGTGCTCTACTTTCAGATGATGGGGAAAACCTAGTTGGACCTGGAAAAGGAAATCATCACTGTGTAATCCTGGTGGAACTGTGGTACATTTAAGAGTTAGTAAAATCACAAATATTTTGTTGCTGACAAAAGCTATATTTGCGTCTTTGATTTTATTCTCAAAGCATGTGTTCTAAAACTTTTCTCTTGCTTACTCATCCGATGAAATAACTACATTTCAAACTTGGATTTTCAATAAAAGTCACCTATCATATCCAAAAGGGAACACTATTTTTAAAAAGGAAAAGGTCCCAAATCTCTGCTATGAATATGTCATTCTCTCCTTCTGTAAATTTCAATGACACTCTATGTAGCCTGCAGCAATGTTTCCAAAATGGTGTTCTTTGGAACACTAGATGATTTTTAGGTGTTCCTCAAAAAAAAGGTGTTTTATAGACAAACAGGTTGAGAAAATGCAGTTTTAGACAAAATTCTTAGCTTCTCTACTACAGACATTTAAAAAATGAATTTATTTAATTTTTAAAGAAGGCACATTGATAAAAATTCAGAAGATATGAAATCATATATGAAGAAAAGTAAGTTTCCTCTCTTCCCTGTCCTCTGTCTGTCTAGCTCCCCTTCCTGGAAGCAACCAATGGTATTATTTACTTATATGTCCTTTCAGCTATATAATAGTCAAATGTAAATATACACATTTATATGTTGTTTTTTAAATCAACAGTCCTTAATACTATTTCCTTCCATAGGATTATGCTAGGTTGAACCTGATGAAATAGTTGTTTTTGTAAGTCAAAAGTGATAGAACATTAGCAGTTATGTACTTACTTATGCTTCCAGAAAATGTCATGTCAAGAAGGGGGACATATGAGCTGTCTGCCTTGGTTCAAGCAGCAAGGAAGGATGCATTTTCTATAATGAATTTTTTTTTGTCTTTTTTAGGGCTGTACCCATGGCATATGGAGGTCCCCAGTTAGGGGTTGAATCGCAGCTGTAACTGCTGGCCTACACCACAGCCACAGCAATGCCAGATCTGAGCCACGTCTGCAGCCTACACTACAGCTGCTGGCAACGCAGATCCATAACCCAGTGATCGAGGCCAGGGATCGAACCTGCATCCTCATGACCAGTCAGATTTGTTTCTGCTGAGCCACCATGGGAACTCCAGAATTCTAAAATAATAAAACTCATTGTAAGTTGGCCAGCTTCTTTGTCACAGTAAACTGGAAATTCTAAACGAAGATAGTGACAAAATATTCTTTCCTGTCAGAGGGGACAGTTCCAGTCACACTCTCACTTGGTACAAACATTGCTTCCACCTACTATCTATGGGTGTGAATTTTTGCCATAAGCATCTTTTCCGTAGCCATTTTTGCCACGAACTTTTTTGCCACAAAACTTATTGACCATAAGCCGGTTTTTTTGTAAATGATAAAATAATGGAAAATAAAATAGGACATTAAAAAGGACATAATGAAACATGAGAAGTTAATAATAAAATTAAAAAGACTTTTATGTGAAATACAAAGTATTTGAATATATTTAAATTGTGTAGATTCATGGCAATACTGTGCAAATAATTAATTTTATTTTTTGGGTTATACCTAAGCACTTATTTTCCAAGTCTTTTGTTCATATTATTTTTTACACTTTATTTTCTCTTTTCTTTTCTTTTGACTTGTTTGTGGGAGAAGGTGAGCTCGATGTCTTACTCCTCCTCCATCTTGATATCAATTCACCTCTTTCATTTTCTTTTGCTTGTTGATTTATATCCTCATTCTGCACTGCACTTTTTTTCTCTAAAATTTCTTTCTTTGTTAAGAAAAGTGTCAGTTTCCAAATACTAAGAATCACATTTGTAACTGAATTTTGTACTGCATTGTGAAAGCCTTCTACACTGTTTTTGTTCTTGGCAGTTGTCACATGTCCTTTGATAGATGTTTCAGAGTTCTGTGGGTTTAACTCTGCACCTTCTAGGCCCTTGGCCTCCCTCTCCTCCAATGTAGTATGTTTCAAAATAAGAAACCAACTGTGGGACAGATTATCATCATCTGTCATGATTTTTGTATTATGTGTGTCAAACAAAACTGCAACCAGTTATTTTGACTTTTAAGGCAACATTACCTTATGGCCAGTTAGTTATGCTGCAACTATGCTTGTGGGAAAGATGTTTACAGCAAAGATGCCTACAACAAAAGTATCTAGATACAATTTTTATGTCCACTGTAATAAAATTTTGGTGGATTATTCTTTTCTTTTAAGGTTTCAAAAGTTTTATTGGATTCATACTTTGTCGTATACACTAAAATTCATCCGTTTAAAATGTACAATTCAATGATTCTAAAAAAAAAAAATCAACAGTTAAGCAGCCATCACCAGAACTCAGCTTTAGAACATTTCTACCACCCCAAAAACTTTCCGGGTACCCATTTTCCATTAATGACCACTCTCATGCCTATTCCTAGAGAACTGCTGATATGCTTTGTGTCTCTGTAAATTTCCTTTTTCTGAATGTTTCATATAAATGGGATTGTAAAATATGCATCTTTTGCATCTGGCTTCTTTCAAATAGCATAAAGTTGTCAAGATTCATTCATCCCTTTTGTAGCATGTATCAGTAGAAATTTTGTTTCTGAATAGCATTGTGTGGACATACTACTTTTATTTATCCATTCACCAGTTAATGAAGGTTGGGACTGTTTTGAGTTTTTGGCTCTTAAAAACAATTCCCCTGAATCTTTATTAATGACACCGAGCAACTTTTCATGTATTGTTTTAGTCATTTGTATATCTTTGATAAAATAGTTATCAAAACCTTTTGCCCATTTTTTGAATTAGATTTGAGTTCTTATTTTTGAAGTTGAATTTTTATTTCTTTTTATATTCTGGATACAAGTCCATCAGCCAATATATGGTTTGAAATAATTTTCTCCAAATATTGGGTTTGTGTTTTTATATCTGTTATGTTGCCTTTGAAGTGAAAAATTTGAATTTTGGTAAAGTCAATTTATAATTTTTCTTTTACGGATTGTGCTTTGGTGTCATAGCTTAGAATTCTTTGCTAACCAAAGGTTGTAAAGGATGTTGCCTTTGAATTCTTCTAAGAGGTTTGTAATGTTAGCTCTTAAATACACACAAAAGTTAATACAATCTTTGATTCAATTTGTGTTAACTTTGTGTGTGATATTAAAGATTTAAGTTTACTTTTTTCTGTATTCGGATATCTATTTATTCCTGCATCATTTGTCAAAATTATTATATTTTCCTCATTGAATTTTCTTGGCACTTTTGCTAACAATCAATTGGCTTTATAAATATGGTTGTATTTCTTAACTCTCAGTCCTATTTCATTGATCTCTATGCCAATCCCTGTCTAATACCCCACAGTACTGTTTACTACATCTTTTTTTTTCTTTTCTTTTTATCCTCACCCACAGCATATGAAAGTTCCTGGGCCAGGGACCAAACTAGAGCTGTGACTACATTACAGATCCTTACTCCACTGCTGTGGGCCAGGGATTGAACCTGCGCTTCCATAGAGACATGTCAGATCACTAATCCACTGTGTCACAGTGGGAATTCCCATGATTACTCTATTTTTGAAGGTTTTATGGAAGTTCCCAGGCTAGCGGTAGAATCGGAGCTATAGCTGCTGGCCTGCGCCACAGCCGCAATAGTGTCAGATCCGAGCCACATCCGCCACCTACACCACAGCTCATGGCAAAACCATATTCTTAACCCAATGAGTGAGGCCAGGGATTGAACCTGCTACCTCATGGTTACTAGTCAGATTTATTTCCACTGAGCCACTACAGGAATTCCCCTATCTTTGATGTTTTGAAAGCAGGTAGTATTAATTCTCAAAATATATTCTTTTGGAAAATTGTTTTGACTCTTCTAGGTTCTCTGCATTTACATATAAATTTTAGGATCATCTTGTCTTTTTTTTTCTTTTTTAAATCTTTTTATGGCCACACCTGCCACATATGGAAGTTCCTGGACTGGAGCTGCAGGTGTGGGCCTATGCCACAGCCACAGCATCATAGCCACATCTGCAACCTATGTTGCAGCTTGAAGCAATGACAGATCCTTAAGCCACTGAGCAAGGCCAGGGATTGAACCCACATCCTTGTGGGAACTATGTTGGGTTCTTAATCCACTGAGCCACAAGGGGAACTCCTCATTTTGTCATTTTCTACCAAAAACTTATGTTTTTTTATTTTGATAGAGATTCTGTTGAATCTTTAAGTCATCTGAGGAAAATTGCCAGCTTAATAATTTTGAAACTTCCTATCTGCAGACATGGAATAGCTCTCCGTTTATTTAGATTGTATTTAATTACTCTCAGCAGTGTTTGTAAGTTTCATTGTATACATTTTTCATTTCTTTCGATAAATTTATTTTATTATTATTGAATAATGTATATGATACATAATAATATCCAAAATTAACCAGTCTATTTTAAACATTTCACTGGCTAGAGCAGAATAGAAGTGGCAAAAGCATATGTGCTTTCCTTGATCCTAATCACAGGAGGAAAGCTTTTATTTTATTTTTTTTTCTTTTTAGGGCCACACCTGTGACATATATAAGTTCGCAGGCTAGGGATCTAATCAGAACTTCAGCTGCCGGCCTGTGTCACAGCCACAGCAGTGCCACATCCAGACACATCTGCAACAAAGGCTGTAGTTTGCCTCAATACTGGATCCTTAACCCACTGAGCAAGGCCAGGGATTGAACCCACATCCTCATGGATATTAGTCAGTTTCTTAACCTGCTGAGGTACAATAGGAACTCCAGCTTTTATTTTTTTTACCATTAAATATGATAGAAGCTGGGGATTTTCTATTTTATTTATTTATTTATTTATTTATTTATTTATTTATTTATTTATTTATTTTTGTCTTTTTGCCTTTATCTAGAGCCGCACCCATGGCATATGGAGGTTCCCAGGCTAGGGGTCTAACAGGAGATGTAGCTGCCGGGCTTCGCCACAGCCACAGCAACGCGGGATCTGAGCCGCATCTGCACCCTACACCACAGCTCACAGCAACGTCGGATCCTTAACCTACTGAGCAAGGGCAGGTATCGGACCTGCAACCTCATGGTTCTTAGTCGGATTCGTTAACCACTGAGCCATGAAGGGAACTCCGGGGATTTTTTTAATAGATGCCCCTTATCAGGTTGAGAATATCTCCTTCTGTTTCTAATTTTTTAGAGATTTTATGATTAATTAATTAATGTCGGGTTTTTTCAAGTGCTTTAGCTGGGTGTATCTATTTAAATAGTCATGACATTTTTCATTCTTATTTTTTTTCTATTTTTTTTTTTTTTATTTTCAGTTATTAAACCAGCCTTGAATACCTGGGGTAAATCCCAGTTGATCATAATGTATAAGTCTTTTTATGGACTGCTGGATCTTGTTTGCTAATATTTTGTTTTATATTTCCTCATATTTTTAAGAGGAGTATTGGTCCATAGTTTTCCTTTCTTATTATGTGTTTGCCTAGTTTTTGTAAGAGGCTAATACTCTGATTTATGAAAGAATTTTTAAAAAGTGTATATTATTTTCTCTTTAAGATTTGGTAAAAATGTAATAGAGGCCTGGGGTCTTATTTGTGGGAAGATTTCTAATTATAAATTCAGATTTTTTAACTCTTATGTGTATATTCAGATTTTCTTTTGCTTCTTGAATTAAGGTATTTTTCAAAGAACTTATCAATGTCATTTAAGTTGTCTAATTTATTGACAGATATTTTTGTAATATCACCTATAGTTCCTTTAATTTCAGTATGATTTTACTGATGTCCCATATTTTATTCTTGACTTTAATAATTTGTGTCTTTCTTTTCTTGTCCTCACTAAAGGCTTGTCAAATTTGTTGATCTTTTCAGAGAACCATGTTTTGAATTTATTGATTTTCCTGTATTGTGTATTTTCTTTTCTATTTATTTGAACACCCCACTCTCTATTATTTCCCTTCTTACTTGGGTTTAGTTTGCATTTTTCTGATTTTTTAATGCAGAAGCCTGGTTTATTTTTTTGAGACAATTCTTTTTTTTCTGATACGGTTATTTAAAGCTATAAATTTCCCTGTAAGCAGTGTTTAAGTTGCATACAATAATTTTTTATGTTTTGTTGTCATTTTTATTCAATTAAAATATTTTCTAATATCTGTTTTGATTTATTCTTTGACCCATGTGTTATTTAGGAGTATATTGTTTTACTTTCTGGGGAGTTTCCAGAGTTCTTTCTATTGTTTATTTCCAACTTAATTCTCAGTTGATGATCTTTTATCCATGAACGTCCTTTATTTTAAGAGTTGTCTTATTCATTAATTATATAGCATTTCTTTATCCCTTCAATGGAAACATTTTTCATAGAGAGGTAACAGTTGTGGAAAGATATTGAAAGGGACTGAGTTTCTTGAGGATATTAGAACTATGTTTTTTTTTTTTTACACCTAATGTTTTCTTCTATGTTAATTTTTCTATTTACTGATTTTTATTATACTTTCTTAATGTAAACATTTGAATTATAGGGAAATAAAAACAGAAAACAATCTCCTTTAACTTCTCCACCAAGAGACAACTCCTGTATACTTTTTAGTGTCTCTATTTTCCTTGTGTCCCTTCTTTTCTATTCAATGAGCAATTGATTGAACAAGTAATCCCCTTGTTCTTGGAACTAGGCTTCTTTTCTTTCTTTTTGGTGTATATTCTTTTACATTGATGTGTTGCATTCCGCATATAACTATGTTTTCAATAAATGTTGTTCTCGGAATTTTTCTGTCATTACATATCTTTATGAACATTGTTTAAATATTATATTCCATTATGGATGTGCCATTATTTATTTACTTATTCCTTCCTTAATTCTTTATCCTATTCCTTTATTCCTTATCTATTTTCCAATTTTTGGCTACCATAAATACTATTGTAGTGAGCATCTTGATGAAAGACGCTTGTCCTCATTTTATGTTATTTTCTGTATGATAGCATCTTAGAATTGGAATTACTGGGCCAAAGGATATATATAGCTCTTAATCTGTTTCTATATACATTTAAAATGATTAATTACATTATTTTTATAATGATTTTTATTTTATACATATAGCTGGTTTACAGTGTTCTGTCAGCAGTTACTGTACAGCAAGGTGACCCAATTATACCTACATGTATACATTCTTTTTTCTCACATTATCATGCTCCATGAGTGACTAGATACAGTTCCCAGTGCTATCTATACAGCAGGATCTCATTCCTTATCCATTCCAAAGGCAAAAGTTTGCATCTATTAACACCCAATTCCCAATCCATCCCACACCCTCCCCCTCCCTCTTGGTAACCACAAGTCTGTTCTCCATGTCTGTGATTTTCTTTTCTGTGGGAAGTTTCATTTGTGCCATATATTAGATTACAGATATAAGTGATCTCATATGATATTTGTATTTCTCTTTCTGACTTACTTCAGTTAATGAGTTCCTAGTTTCATAAATGTTGCTGAAAATTGCATTATTTTGTTCTTTTTTATGGCTGAGTAGCATTCCATTGTGTATATATACACCACATTTTCTTAATGAATTCATCTGTGGATGGACATTTAACTTATTTCCATGTCTTGGCTATTGTGAATAGTGCTGCAGTGAACATGAGGGTGCATGTGTCTTTTTCAAGGAAAGTCCTGCCCAAGAGTGAGGTTGCTGGGTCATATGGTATTTCTATGTGTAGTTTTCTAAGGTACCTCCATACTGTTTTTCATAGTGGTTGTACCAATTTACATTTCCACCAACAGTGCAGGAGGGTTCCCTTTTCTCCACAGCCTCTTCAGCATTTCTAATAATGATGGCAATTCTGACTGGTGTGAGGTGGTACCTCATAGTAGTTTTAATTTTCATTTCTCTCATATCAGTGATGTTCAGCATTTTTTAATGTGCTTGTTGGCCATCTGTATATCTTCTTTGGAGAAATGTCTATTCAGTTCTTGTGCCCATTTTTTGGATGTTAGCTTTTTTGCTGTTGAGTTATATAGGTAGTGTGTATATTTTAGAGATTAAGCTATTGTCAGTTGCATCATTTGAAACTATTTTCTCCCATTCTTTAAGTTGTCTTTTTGGTTTTTGTTTAGGGTTTCCTTTGCTGTGCAAAAGCTTGTGGGTTTAATTAGGTCCAATTGGTTTATTTTTGCTTTTATTTCTATTGCTTTGGAAGACTGACCTGAGAAAATACTTTTAAGGTTGATATCAGATAATGTTTTGCCTATGTTTTCTTCTAGGAGTTTCATGGTGTCTTGTCTTACGTTTAAGTCTTTAAGCTATTTTGACGTTATTTTTGTGCATGGTGTGAGGGTGTGTTCCAGTTTCATTGATTTATATGCAAGCTGTCCAGTTTTCTCTGCATCACTTGCTGAAAAGACTTTTTCCCATTTTTTCATTCTTGCCTCCTTTGTCAAAGATTAATTGACCATAGGCGTCTTAAGTTTATTTCTGGGTTCTCTGTTCCATTCCATTGTTCCGTATGTCTGTTTTGGTACCATTACCACACTATTTTGATTACTGTGCCACTGTAATATTGCCTGAAGTCTGGGAGAGTTATGCCTCCTGCTTGGTTTTTGTTCCTCAGGATTACTTTGGCAATTCTGGGTCTTTTGTGGTTCTATATAAATTTTTGGATTGTTTGTTCTAGTTCTGTGAAAAATGTCATGGGTAATTTGATAGGGATTGTATTGAATCTGTATATTGCTTTGGGTAGTATGGCCGTTTTTACAGTATTAATTTTTCCAGCCCAGGGGCAGGGAATATCTTTCCATTTCTTTGAATCCTCTTTAATTTCCTTGATGAGTGTTTTATAGTTCTCAGCATGTAAGTCTTTCAACTCCTTGGTCAGTTTTATTCCCAGGTATTTGATTTTTTGGGGTGCAATTTTATTTTTATTTATTAACTTTTCTTTTTAGGGCTGCACCTGTGGCATATGGAGGTTTCCAGGCTAGCGGTCGAATCGGAGCTATAGCCACCAGCCTCTGCCACAGCCACAGCAATGCCAGATCTGAGCCGTGTCTGCAGCCTACAGCGCAGCTCACGGCAATGCCTGATCGTTAACCCACTGAGCAAGGCCAGGGATTGAACCCGCAACCTCATGATTCCTAGTTGTATTTGTTAACTGCTGTGGCACAATGGGAACACCTAGAGTGCAATTTTAGAGTTGTATTTTGTATTCCTTTTCTAATATTTTATTGTTAGTATACAGAAATGCGACTGATTTCTGAATGTTAATCTTATATCCTGCTACTTTGCTGAATTTGTTGATCAATTTGGGTTGTTTTTGGGTTGAGTCTTTAGGTTTTTTTCTATGCATAGCGTCATGTCATCTGCATACAGTAACAATTTTACGTCTTCTCTTCCATTTTGGATACCTTTTATTTCTTTGTCTGATTGCTGTGGCTAGGACATGGCAATACTTTGCTGAATAACAGTGGTGAGAGTGGGCATCTTTGTCTCATTCTGGAGTTTAGTGGGAAAGCTTTAAGCTTTTCTCCATTGAGTGTTATATTTCCTGTGGGTTTGTCATAAATGGGTTGTGTTATGTTAAGCTATGTTCCCTCTATACCCACTTTGGTAAGAGTTTTTATTATGAACCGATGCTGGACTTATTCAAATGCCTTTTCTGCATCTATTGAGATGATCATGTGGTTTTTGACTTTTCTTTTTTTAAGGTGGTGTATGATGTTGATTGATTTGCATATGTTGAACCATCCTTGTGGATCTGGCTTGAATCCTACTTGTTCGTGGTATATGATCTTTTTTATATGTTGTTGGATTCGGTTGGGTAAGATTTTGTTGAGAATTTTTATGTCTATATTCATCAAAGATACTGGCCTATAGTTTTCTTTTTGGGTAGTATCTTTGCTTTTGAAATTTTGGTGATGGTAGCTTCATTGAATGTCTTTGGGAATGTTCCTTTTCCCTCAATCTTTTGGAAAAGTTTAAAGAGGATGGGTATAAGTCCCTCTTTCTATGTTTGGTAGAATTCGCCTGTGACCCATCTGGTCCTGGACTTTTATGTGTAGGAAGTGTTTTTATTATATATTCAATTTCATTTATAGTGATTAGTATGTTCAGTTGACCTATTTCTTCCTGATTCAGTTTTGGCAGCCTGTAAGTCTCTAGAAAGTTGTCCGTTTCTTATAGGTTGTCAAATTTGTTGACATACAATTGTTCATAGTATTCTCTTATGTTTTTTTTTTTTTGTATTTCTGCAGTATCCATTGTGACTTCACCTTTTTCATTTTTTATTTTGTTTGTTTGGGTTTCTTCGCTCTTCCTATTGGTGAGTCTGACCAGAGGTTTGTCCATTTTGTTTACCTTTTCAAAGAACCAGCTCTTGGTTTTACTGATTTTTTTCTTCTGTTTTCTTGAATCTCTATTTTATTGATTTCCTCTCGATCTTGATGATTTTAGGTTTCATTTGTTCTTCTTTTTCTAATTCATTTAGGTGGTGGGTTAAGTTGTCGATTTGAGATTTTTCATCTTTTTTCAGGAAGGCCTATATCGCTATGAATTTCTGTCTAAGCACTGCTTTTGCAGCATCCCATAGATTTTGAATGGTTGTGTCTTCATTATCATTTGTCTCAAGATGTTTTTTAATTTCCTTCTTGATTTCCTCATTGACCCATTGGTTTTTTAGTAGCATGTTGTTTAGTCTCCATGTAGTTAGTTTTTTTTTTTTTTTTCTTTTCTTTTCCTGTGGTTGATTTCTA
>PVHT020000066.1:24673342-24691312 GCA_004024745.2 Catagonus wagneri
GGTTTCCTCTGGATAGATGCCCAGGAGTGGGATTGCTGGATCAAATGGTAATTCTATTTTGAGTTTTCTGAGGAATCTCCATACTGTTTTCCACAGTGGCTGCACCAATTTGCATTCCCACCAACAGTGTAATAGGGATCCTTTTTCTCCACACCCTCTCCAGCACTTATTGTTTGTAGACTTTTTGATGATGGCCATTGTGGCTGGTGTAAGGTGGTATCTCATAGTGGTTTTGATTTGCATTTCTCTAATGAGGCGTGATGTTGAATATCTTTTCATGTGTTTATTTGCCATCTGCATGTCTTCTTTGGAGAATTGTCTGCTAGATCCTCCACCCATTTTTTGATGAGGTTGTTTGTTTTTTTGGTATTGAGCTGTAGGAGGTGTTTGTAAATTTTGGAGATGAATCCCCAGTTGATTCATTTGCAAATATTTTCTCCCATTCTGTGGGCTGTCTTTTCGTTTTGTTTAGGGTTTCCTTTGCTGTGCAGAAACTTTGAAGTTTCATTAAGTCCTATTTGTTTATTTCTCTTTTTATTGTCCTTACTCTGACACATGGATCTGAGAAGATGTTGCTATCATTTATGTCACAGAGTGTTTGGCCTATGTTTTCCTCTAAGAGTTTGATAGTATCTGGTCTTATATCTAGATCTTGAATCCATTTTGAGTTTACTTTTGTGCATGGTGTTAGGAAGTGTTCTAGTTTCATTTTTTTACTGTGTCTGTCCAGTTTTCCCAGCACCACTTACTAAAGAGGCTGTCTTTTGTCCAATGTATATTCTTGCCTCCTTTGTCATAGATTAGTTGACCGTAGGTACTTGGATTTAATTCTGGGCTTTCTATCCTGTTCCACTGATCTATATTTCTGTCTTTGTGCCAATACCATACGGTTTTGATGACTGTAGCTTTGTAGTATAGTCTGAAGTCAGGGAGCCTGATTCCTCCAGCTCCATTTTTCTTTTTCAGGATGTCTTTGGATATTTTGGGTTTTTTGTGTTTCCAGACAAACTTTAAACTATTTTGTTCTAGTTCTTTAAAAAAGGTCATTGGTAATTTGATAGGGATTGCATTGAATGTGTAGATTGCCTTGGGTGGTATAGTCATTTTGATAATATTGACTCTTCAAATCCAAGGCATGGTATGTCTTTCCACCTGTTCAAGTCATCCTTGATTTCTTTCATCAGTGCCTTATAGTTTTCAGAGTACAGGTCTTTTGTCTCTTTAGGTAGTTTTATTCCTAAGTATTTGATTCTTTTTGATGCGATGGTAAATGGGATTACATGATTGATCCGTGATAATGTTCCATGTGCACTTCAGGAGAATGTGTATTCTAAGCTTTTGGATGTAATATCTTGAAAATGTCGATTAAGTCTAACTTTTCTTTGTGTCATTTAGGATCTCTGTTGCCTTATTGGTTTTCTGTTTAGAGTATCTGTCCGTTGATGTGAGTGGGGTGTTAACGTCTCCTACTATTATTGTATTCCCATCAGTTTCTCCTTTATGTCTGTAAGTATTTCTTGTAGGTAATTGAGTGCTTCTATATTGTGGGTATATATAATGACATCTGTAATATCCTTTTCTTGAATAGACCCTTTTATCATTAAATAATGTCCTTCTTTTTCTTTCTTTATGGCCTTCATTTTAAAGTCTACTTTTTTCTGATATGAGTATTGCAACTCCTACTTTTGTGTCTTGTCATTGCCATGAAATATCTTTTGCCATCCCCTCACTTTTAATCCATATGTGTCCTTTGCCCTAAGGTGAGTCTGTTGTAGACAGCAGATTGTAGGTTTTTGCTTTTTTATCCAATGTGACACTGTGTTTTTTGATTGAAGCATTCATTCCATTGCCATTTAAGGTAATTATTTATAGATATGTGTTTATTTCCATTTTAAGCCTTGTTTTCCAAATGATTCTGTATTTTTCCTTTCTTCCTTTTCTTTTTAGGGTGGATGATTTCCATGTATTTCATGCTTGAGTGCTTTTCTTTTTAGTTTTTGTGAATGTAATGTTTGGTTTTGATTTGTGGTTGCCCTATTTTTTAAGTATGTTAACCCATTCTTGTATCTGCTTGCTTAAGCCTGACAGTCATATAGACTCAAATACATTAATAAAATAAGAAAAAAAAAAGAATCTATATTTTCTTACTTTCCTTCCCCACATTCTATGATTTTGAAGTCTTTTTTTTTAAACATGTTCATGTTTGTCCTTTTCCTGTTCCTTGTGTTTATCATTGGTTTTACTGTAGATTTTGTTTGTTTGTATTTTCTTCCCACTTTTAGATCTGTCTGCTGACTTACTTAAGTGATTGCTTTCTAATTGTGGTTTTTCCCCCATGCTATTTGTTCTTACTTCTTTTTTTTTATTTAGAGATGCCCTTTCAGTATTTCTTTTAGAATGGGTTTAGTATTGCTGTACTCTTTTAGATTTTGTTTGTTAGAGAAATTCTTTATTTCCCCTTCTATTTTAAATGATATTTTTGCTGGATAGAGGATTCTGGGTTGCACATTTTTTTCCTTTCAGAACTTTATATCTTGCCACTCTCTTCTGGCCTGTAGTGTTCTGCAGAAAAATCAGCTGGTAGTCTTATGGGGGTTTCCTTATAATTAAAACTTTGCTTTTCTCTTGCAGCCTTTAGAATCCTCTCTTTATCTTTTGCCATTTTTATTATAATATGTCTTGGTGTGGACCTATTTGTATTCAACTTGTTTGAGGCCCTCTGTTCTTCCTGTATCTTGATATCAGTTTCCTTTAGATTTGGAAAGTTTTCAGACATAATTTCTTCAAATATATTTTCAATCACCTTTTCTTTATCTTTTCCTTCTTGAATTCCTGTTTTGCATAGATTGGGCCACTTTATATTATCCCATAGCTCTCTTATATTGCTTTTGTGTTTTTTTCATTTAGTTGTCTATTTGTGGTCCTGATTGGGTGATGTCCATTATTCTGTCTTCCAAGTCACTAATTTGCTCCTCTGCCTTATTTATTCTTTTCCTTAGTGCCTTTAGCTCAGTTTGCATCTCTGCAAGTGAAATTTCTAATTTTTCTAGGTTCCTCCTTATTTTTTCTAGTTCTTTTCTAAAGGAATCTGCATTACTGGTCATATCTGCTCTTAATTCCTTGATTTTCAGCCTTAATCCCTTCAGTATTTTCACTCTCTCCCTTTTGAACTCAGTGTCTGTCAGATTGCAGAGATCCATTTTATTGTTTGTTGCTTCAGGTGAGTTCTCCTGAGCTTCTTCATCTTGTTTATGGTTTTCTTTTTCTGTGAGTTTAGGGAAGCCAAACTGTAGTCTTGGAGGGCTACTTCTATGCAAGAGCACCCCTTTGTATTTTGTGGGGATTACTATTTATTTTTGACATGAGAGTTTGAACATTTGCTGTCTCTTTGGTGTAAGCAGGCTGTTATCCCCAGGGTTCTGAGTGTTTTTCCAGGGAGAAGGAGGCAGCGGGTAGGGCCAGCAGTCAGTGCCTAGTTGCTGAGCTCTCAATAGCAGCAAGGACCTGCAGGAAAGTGGAGCAGGCTTCTCTTAGTTTCAGGGCCCTGGGAAGTGGTAATGAGCATAGGCAGATTTACAAGGTTCCCAGAGCATTTGGCAGTGGCGGCGGCAGCAGCAGCAGCAGCAGCAGCAGCAACAGCAGCAGCAGCAGCAGCAGAGTGTGTGAGTTCCCAGGAGAGTGAGAGCAACAACAGGTAGTGTTCAATCGCAATGCCCTCTCTGAAGTGATTGGAGCTGCAAGTGGTGCCTGTTAAGGGCCACCTGGTGGTAGCAGGCCATGCCCACCTCTGGTCAGTGATAACTGCAGTGGTTTGTCCCTGCCACCTGCAGACAATCCAAGAAGCACCCCATCTCACTTAGCTCACTTAGGAAGTGCTGCACAGTCTTCTCCTTGTTGCAGGATCCTGGGAAGTGACGAAGATCAAGCATGTGGGCACAGCCCAGAGCATTTGGCAGTGGCAGCAGCAGGGCTGGTGTGTTCCCTGGGGTGTGAGAGCAACAACAGGTGATGTTCTGTCACAGTGTCCCCCTTTGTGGTACCCCTGAGATGACTGGGGTGGCCTGTGGTTTCTGTTCAGTCACCCCTAGTTGTAGTGGGCCTCACCCACCTCTGGAGTCAGAGATAACTGCGTTGCTTTACTCCTGCCTCCTGTAGACCATGCAAGAAGCACCTCGTCCCATTTAGCCCCCACAGGTGGTCCTGTACCAGCTGTTCCTAGTTGTAGGTTCCTGGGAAGGGACAGTAATCAAGTGTCTGGGCACTGCCCAGAGCATTTGGCAGTGGCAGCAGCAGGGTAGGTGTGCTCCCAGGAGAGCTAAAGCAACAACATGTGGTGTTCTGTCACAATGCCCTCTTTTGTGGTGTCCTCTGAGGTGGTTGGGGCTGCAAGTGATCTTTGTTCAGGGATCCCCAGTGGTGGTGATCCATGCCCACTTTTGGAGTCAGAGATAACTGTGGTGGTTTGCCCCCACCACCTGCAGACCATGCAAGAAGCACCCCGTCCTGCTTATCCCACACTAGAGGTGCTGCACCAACTGCTCCTAGTTGTAGGGTCTTGGGAAGGGAAAGTGATTAAGCATCAGGGTGCTGCCCAGAGCATTTGTCAGTGGCAGGTGAGGATGGGTGTGTTCCCAGGTGGGGTGAGAGCA
Source organism: Catagonus wagneri (assembly GCA_004024745.2). Taxonomy (NCBI): domain Eukaryota; kingdom Metazoa; phylum Chordata; class Mammalia; order Artiodactyla; family Tayassuidae; genus Catagonus; species Catagonus wagneri. The sequence goes on from PVHT020000066.1 coordinate 24,677,992, forward strand.
ATAACATGTGGTGCTTGATTGCAGTGCCTTCTTTTTTTTTTTGTAACCAACCTCCGAGGTGACTGGGGCTGCTTGCAGGGCCCACTCACAGGTCCCCAGTGGTGGCAGGCCATGCCCCCCTCTCGCCTCTGAGATGACCGCCAGTGTCTGTCCCTGCTGCCTGTAGATCACGCAAGAAGCACCATGTCGCACTTAACCCCCCACTGCCCTCAGCTCACACAAGCAGTTTCTGGCCACCTGTAGCCTGGACAAGAAGTGCCTGGTCATCCTTAGCCCAAGCCAGTGGCTTCTTGCCACGGGTAGCCTACCCCAGAGGTGCCCCACCCTCTGAGAACCCACGTGCGTGGGTGGGCAGGGAGATTCCTTTGGTGGTCCACCCCTCCTCCTCTCGCCCTCACCAGCAATGGCACCTTACTTCTCCTCCAGGCCCAGGCCTTCTCCCGGCTTCCCTCTGTCCTTGTGTTTCACTCCCCAGCCCATAGCACACCACTCCCCCGCCCATGGCACACTGTTCCTTAGCCCCTTAGCTGTCCCTACACAGCCAACCCTAGTCCTCTCCAGTCAATTACTTTAATTTGGTTATATGTGGCTTTCATATGGACGGCTTTAGAATACTGCAAGGAATATGTTTTTGTATCTCAGTCAGGGTCATGCAGATACACAAAGGAACACCCTGTCAACCTGTTACTACGTGAGTGATTCTGCCAAGTAAGTAAGGTAGGCCTCTTATGAAATCTAATTGTGATAAGATAAAGAAAAATAAGGAAGAGTGGGCTTTTTCCTCTTAAGTGAACAGAAATGTTCAGTGCTACACAGGACTCTTTTGAGTCTGTCAACAAGTTTCAATTAATTTTAAATGGGAGTCAGAATCTCACACTTGTTTGGAACTGATACTACTGATTTCTTTGTCTTGATAAGAAAATAGTGTTGTTTCCGGCATTTAAATAGTGTAGAAATAGCTGTATTTTCCAATTTCATGCAATTATAAACTTGATTACATGAAAAATTATATAATTGCCATTTTAATTGATGTTTTATTCTTCCCATTGATGTACACTTAGGCAATTTGCATACAGCTTCTGTGTTTTCTCCTCGAATGTCAATTTGAAATCCTAAGATACTGCTGAAATGAATACTCTTCTATTTGGTTCACTGTGAATTTATGATTTATCAATTATGCAGTTTTCAGCCATAGGTAATTCTGTTGATGCAGTTATGGTATTGTGAAAAGAGGAATTAACATTTATTGAAGAGCCTAATGGTCTGAATGCGAGCTTTATTTGGGTTCAGTGTATAGTGATGCTTCCCTGATTATAGTGTGAGTTTTCCTTTAGTTATATAATTAAGATTAGAAATTCATATACAGATGCTTAGAGGCTGGGAACAGTGGAATGAGTAGGCTTCACATCATACTTTGATTTGAAGCTGTTCATGCTTAAACAAGATTAGAAATAAAAAAAAAAAAAGAGAGAGAGAGAGCTCTTTCTAGTCCAACCCAGCTAACTGGACTTTTTTTTTTTTTTTTTTGCCTGGGGTAGGGTATTGAGTATCTTCTCCACTTTTGTTGGAAATTGTCTCTTATAGGCATACATCTTTTTGCAGGGTCTTTGAGAAGTGAGTGATTTATTGAGGGCATAATTAGGCTGTACTTTGCACCCCTGGACAAATACCATTTTAAAGACATCCTAATTTCACTTATATTCCTAACATAGTTAAACCATGTACTCTTTTATCATAGCCTGGCCTCACAAACTTATGTGGTCTTGGTTAAACTGATAAATTCCCATGTGTCTTATTGTCCTGGGGTTATATTATCAGTTGTTTCGGTGATGATTTAATGATTTCTTCTAGGAGCTACTTGAGGAGACAGGTTATATTGTCTTTCATTGTTAAATCCTCAATACCTAGCATACAGTGTGGCATATGTAGGTGATCAAGACATTCTTGTTGAATTTTGAATTCAGGAAAGATATAGGCACATGTAAGGGAATGACCCAAAATGTCTGAGTTGGGGTTATAAACAAGCAGGTATAGATCGAGGATTGGGGATCTCACATTAAAGTAGTAGAGGCAACAACCCTGAAGTACTGCCTCTGGAATGTGGATTATGATATATTAGAATCTGGCTGGGTCTTAGGTAGAAAAGCATCCCTAATTTCTTCTAGACCTTCAGGAGAGTTCACAGCCATTGATCTGTTGATTTATGGATTCACAAACATTCTCTGAGCTTCTGCTCTATGATAGCACCTGTACTAGGACTGAGATTACAACGAATGAAATGGACCTATCCCTGCTCTTGAGGAGCTCAGTATGGAGATTGCACCATCTACAAATGGGTGTACTGCAGTATCACAGAGAACAGTGGGGCAGAAAGATAGAACCGATGTCTTATATCCCAGGGGAACATTGCTTTGAGAAAGGCAGATTTTGTCAGCTTAGATATGGAGTGCAAGGGCATTCTGTGCTGAAAAAAGGAAAGACATATTTGTCTGAAACAGCTTAGTTTGCTTGTCTAATATTAGGTTAGTTTGTTAGAGTATATAGTGTAGAAGATAGATATGGAATATGCCAACAAATGAAACAGTATACATAGAATAAGATCAAGTGTTTAGTCTTTGGTGTGGGTGACCATTTAAAGGTTTTAAAAAGAGAAACAATATGGACAGATTAAAGATTGAACAATATCCTTCTCATTTTATTTTTGTTATGCGAAATCTTAGAGCCTACAAATTTGGCCCTTTTGTATTTGGTTATTAAAAAAAAAAATCACTGCCTTGTTGGATCATGAGGCTGGGGGTCAGAAGCAGAAGGAAACTCTAATAGAGTGAGGTTTTCAAACAACAAATTCCTGTTGTGTGGGATAATGTTCTAAAATCTGATATTTGTGCCATTTTCATATATATATATATATATATATATATATATATATGCCTGTTGGATTGCCAAGGAACTGTTTAGCAACATGATGCAAAACTTTAAATTCAGATATTTCCTTTTCACTCCGCTTGTAATTAGTGATAAAGAACCAGTCTTTTGTTACAGAGTTCTAGTGCGAAAGTATTTAGTTTAGTTCAAGCATTTATGAATGGATAGATAGATGCACGAATACTTTGTAAAGACATTATTTTAGGCATAGTGATACAGGGATAAATAAAACATGCATCTTTCCCTGAAATAGCTAGTAGTCTTGAGTGGGAGTTAGGCAAATAATGGTCAATTGACATATGGTGAGATGAAAGCAGTAAAAGAGATAAGCCGCAGGGATTATATGAACAAGAAAGGGGCCCCTGCCACAGACCAGTGAGGGTAGGGAGATACTGATAATAAGTGGTCTCTGGACTAAGGCTTTAAAAATAAGTAGGAATGGAATGAGTCACTGAAGAAGGGGAGGAGGAGGGAGAAAACTGGAGAATGGGTAAGAATTTCTAGACTGAAAGAAATGGATGAGTAAACACAGAGGTAAGGTAGACTGCTGTAGGTATAGGTGCCCAAGTAATTTAATGTACCTTACTTGTTTTTATGATATTGATTCCTAGGGGAACAGATACTCAGAATTAAATTCTGATTTGTTTCAAGGAGGTACTGCTATGATGAAAATATCACCACCCTTGGAATAAGATATTCATTCATTCATTCATCTTCTAAACAATTATTGATGTCCATTGTATGCTAGAAACTGTGTTCATGCTTAGGAAGATACCCGCTCTTATCTAATTGTATGAAGTTGTCAAGTCTCCTAATTTTTCCAAGCCTTACTTCCACATCTGAAAAAGTGAAGCATTAATATTAGGTTCACAAGATTGTTTAGAAGATTAGAATAGATTAAGTGTTAATGTTTTCACAAACTCTACATTACTATGCTTAAATTTTCCATATTAAAAAGTTACATGTAAGAACGTTATCTTGATGGACTGATTTAAAATCTGTTTTTTAGAGAGTAAGCTTGCCCAAGTCTAAGAGGGTGATGGAGTTTTCTCTTAGGCATGTCCTAATATCTATAGCCATATTCTAATACATTCTATAGGCATATCTATAGGCATATCCTAATGCATTGAATGTAGCAAATTAAAACAAAAACTTCCCAGGAGGTATATTGGATTCTTTAACAACCCTATCTCTTGGAACTTGATTTTTTCCCCCTATTACAAAATGAAGGTGAGAGTACCTATCTCACAGGGTTTATATGGGCATTAAATAAAAAAAACAGATATGAAAGATATAATTTATCTCAGTGTTTGACAGTCAGTATTATTTCAATGAATATTTGTATCTTCTGAATTTGAGCCAAAATAAGAGATTTGCTTTAGGGTTGTGAAGGCTGCCTGTGGATTGTAGAGGCTTCAAGCAGTTCCTTACCATGTGGACTTTCCCATCATGGCTACTTACTTTATGGAAACAGTAAGGAACATATCTAGAGTGAGTCTCCTATCATGGCAGAGGCTTCTGTAATGTCTTGTATAAAACATAATCATATGAATGACATCCTACCACTCTTGTCATATCTTTTTTTAGCTTTATTGAGATATAATTGACAAAATCATAATATATTTAAAGTTACAATGCCATAATATTATATACATATATATATATGTATATATACACACACATTGTGAAAGGATTCCCCCCATCAAGTTAATTAACACATGCATACCATCACATATTTATACCCCTTACCCTTAACCAGTTTCCACAGAATATTCTCCTGCTCTCTTAGCAAATTTCAATTATGCATTACAGTTTAATCAACTATAGTCACCATGTTATACATTAGATCCTCAGACCTTCTTCATCATACAGCTGAAAGTTTGTACTCTTTTACTAATTTCACTTTATTTCTCCCACTTCTCAGACTCTCTGTTTCTATGAGTTCAACTTTTTCTTTTTTAAGATTCCATATGTAAGTGAAATCATACAGTATTAATCTTTCTCTGCCTGGCTTATTTCACCTAGCATAGGGCCCTCTAGTTTCATCCATGGTTTCACAGGTGATAGGATTTCCTTTTTTTTAAAAGGCTAAATAATATTTCAGTGTGTGTGTGTGTGTGTGTGTGTGTGTGTACCATTTATTTCTTTAATTTTATTGGAGTAGTCTATGGCCAAACCTCCCTGAATGCACCCAATCTCATCTAATTTTATTGGAGTATAGTTGATTGACAATGCCATTTTAGTTTCAGGTGTACAGCAAAGTGAATTGGTCATACATTTAAATGTATCCATTCTTTTTTCCCCATAATAGGTTATGATTATTACAAACTATTGAGTAGATTTTCTGGTGCTATACAGTAGGTTCTCGTTAATCATCTATTTAATGTAGTAGTGCATGTATATTATTCTCATCCTCCCAATTCTCTCCCCTCCGTGATTTCACCTGTAGTAACTATAGGATTTGTGTGTGTGTATGTGTGTGTGTGTGTGTGTGTGTGTGTGTGTGTGTCCTTTTTAGGGCTGCACCTGCAGCACATGGAGGTTCCCAGACTAGGGGTCTAATCGGACCTGTAGCCGCTAGCCTATGCCACAGCCACTGCAATGCCAGATCCTAGCCATGTCTGCGAACTACACCCCAGCTCGTGGCAACGCCGGATCGTTAACCCACTGAGCAAGACCAGGGATCGAACCTGCAACCTCATGGATTCCTAGTTGGATTCATTAACCACTGCACCATGGTGGGAACTCCCTAGGACTGTGAATTTATTTCTGTTTTATAAAGAAGGTCTTTGGTATCACTTTTTATTATATTCCACATATAAGTGATATCACGTATTTGTCTTTCTCTGTCTGACTTAACTGCATTTGGTATGATAATCTCTAGGTCCATCCATGTTACTTCAAATGACACTATTTCATTCTTTTTCATGTATGAATAATATTCCTTTGTATATAGGTTCCACATCTTCTTTATCCATCCCTCTGTTGATGGACATTTGTTTCCATGTCTTGCCTATTGTAAATGGTGCTGCAGTGAACATTGGGGTGTGTGTACCTTTTCGAATTATGTTTTTCTCTGGATAGATACCCAGGAGTGGGATTGCTGGATCATTTGTTAGTTCTATTTAGTTTTTTCAGAACCTGCATACTGTCCTCAGTAGTGGTTGAAGCAATTTATATTCTCACCAATAGTGTAGGAGGATCCCCTTTTCTCCACACCCTCTCTAGCATTTATTGTTTGTAGACATTTTGAAGATGGCCATTCTGAATGGTGTGAGGTGATACCTTATTGTATTTTTGACTTTCATTTCTCTAATAATTAATGATGTTGAACATATTTTCATATGTTTTTTGGCCATCTCTCTGTCTTCTTTGGACAAATTGTTATTTACATCTTGTGCCCATTTTTTCAATTGGAATTTTTTTATTTTTAATATAAAGCTCCATGAGATATTTGTATATGTTGTAGATTAATCCCTTGTCTGTTGCTTCAGTTGAAAAGATTTACTCCTATTCTGTGGCTTGTCTTTTTGTTTTATGGTTTCTTTTACTGTGAAAAAGCTTTTAAGTTTAATTAGGTCCCATTTTGTTTAGTTTTTTTAATTTTCATTATTCTAAGAGGTGGATCAAACAAGACACTGCTATGACTTATGTCGAAGAGTGTTCTGCCTATATTTTCCTCTAGGAGTTTTATAGTGTATGGCTTTACATTTAGGTCTTTAAACCATTTTTGATTATTTTTGTGTATGTCATTAGAGAATGTTGTAATTTCATTCTTTTACGTGTAGCTGTCCAGTTTTCCCAGCATCACTTATTGAAGAGACTATATGTCCTCCACTGTATGTTTTTGCCTACCTTTACATAGATTAGTTGATCATAGGTGCTTGGTTTTATTTCTGGGCTTCCTATCCTTTTCCACTGATCTATATTACTGTTTTTATCCCAGTACCATTTTTCTTGATGACTGTAGCTTTGTAAAAATACCTAAAATCAGGAAGCCTGATTCCTCCAGTTCCATTTTTCTTTTTCAGCATTGCTTTGGTTATTCAGGGTCTTTTGGGTTCTATACAAATTTTAAAATATTTTATTCTAGTTCTGTGAAGAACATCATTGGTAAATTGACAGAGATTGCATTGACTCTATAGATTGTGTTGTGTAGTACAGTCATTTTGAAAATATTGATTCTTCCAGTCAAAGATCGTGATATATCTTTCCATCTGTTTGTGTTGTCTTTGATTTCTTTCAACAGTGTCTTATTCAGAGTACAGGTCTTTTGTCTTTAGTTCCTAGGTATTTTATTCTATTTGATGTGGTGACAAATGGTATTGTTTACTTACTTTTTCTTTCTGATTTTTCATCATTAGCATATAGAGATGCAGTCAGTTTCTGTGTATTAATTTTGTTTCCTGCAACTTCATCACATTTATTGATGGGCTCTAATTAGACAGTTTTCTGGTAGTGTCTTTAGGATTTTCTAGGTATAGTATCATGTCATCTGCCAACAGTGATAGTTTTACTTCTTTTCCAATTTGGATTCCTTTTATTTCTTTCTCTTCGCTGCTGCGGTACCTGGTGAAAGCAGACATCTTTGTCTTGTTCCTGATCTTAGTGGAAATGCTTTCACCCTTTCACTATTGAGAATGATGTTAGCTGTGGGTTTGTCATATATAGCTTTTATTATGTTGTTGTAGGTCCCCTCTATGCCCACTCTCTCTGGACAGTTTTTATCAGAAATGGGTGCTGGATTTTGTCAAAAGCTTTTTCCGCATCAATCAAGATGATCACGTTTTTATTCTTCAGTTTCTTAATGTGGTTTACACAGAAATCACAATTTTATCACAGATTTTTCTTCCTAATCTGCTTCCTCTTTTCGGTGTTAACTCTTTGGCATCTGCATTTGTGTACTAATCTGCACCTGAAACTTAATATGGTCCAAGCAGAACTTTTGATTTTCCTTCAAGTCTTCTCTGCACTAAGCTTTCCTCATCTCAGTAGTTGGCACAACCTAGGATCACCCTTGCTCTCTCCCTTGTCCTCATATCTCCTTTTTAATTAATCAGAAATTTTTATTAGAATCTGTTCTGAAGCTGACCATTTTTATAACCCCCATTGCTTCAATAAATCATTATCTCTGTTGCTTTATCAGCTTTCTAACTTCTCTCCCTGATTCTAAGCTTGCCCTCTTACAGACACTATCTATGGCTAACTTACATGTACACAGCATTGTGTCCCTGCCTAACATGCTTGAATAGTTTCCCAGTATAACTAGGGTGAAATCTGGACTTTTTTCCATGGGCTGCAAGGCTCTACCTGATGAGGCCCTTGCCTGCCCCTTCAACCTTATTTCCCTCATTAGATTCTTAATATACTCTGTGTTAGCAACACTGGCCTTCTGGTTGATTCTCAACATATCAAATTCATTTCAATCTTGGAAAGTTTTTTTTTAATTTGCAGTATTTTATTTAAAATATCTTTAGAAATATCATTTTACAAATTGTGAAGTGTTTGTAATAAAACAGAAGAGAAGGGATTAAAAATCACTAGCCTTCTTTAAGGAACAAATGTTAGGTTAAACAAAATTAGTAGAGGGTGTTTTTGCAATTTTAGTCCTTAAGCATTTACTTCATCATCAACTGGTATCAGTAATTCAATTTTTTTAATTTTAATTTTTATTTTTACATTATACCCAGCTGTACAGTGTGGTGACAGGGTTACATATACATATATGGATTCATCACAAGTGGTTAGACATAGTTCCCAGTGCTACACAGTGGGATCTCCTTGCTTTTCCAGTCCAGAGGCAATAGTCTACAACTATTAACCCCAGAATCCCCTACCGTCCCATTCCCTCCCCCACCCTTTTGGCAACCACAAGTCTGTTCTCCAAGTCCTTGATTTTCTTTTCTTCATAAAAGTTTATTTGTGCAGTATATTAGATTCCAGTTATTAGTGATATCATATGGTATCTGTCTTTATCCTTCTGACTTACTTCACTCAGTATGAGGGTCTCTAATTCCATCCATGTTGCTACAAATGACATTATTTTATTCTTTTTTATGACTGAGTGGTATTCCATTGTGTATATATACCACATCTTCCTAATCCAATCATCTGTCGTTGGACATTTGGGTTGTTTCCATGTCTTGGCTATTGTGAATAGTGCTGCAATGAACATGCGTGTGCAAGTGTCTTTTTCAAGGAAAGTTTTGTCCGGGTATATGCCGAAGAGTGGGATTGCTGTGTTATATGGTAGTTCTATGTATAGTTTTCTAAGGTACCTCCATACTGTTTTCCATAGTGGTTGTACCAGCTTACATTCCCACCAACAGTGCAGTAGAGTTCCCTTTTCTCCACAACCCCTCCAGCAATTGTTGTTTGTGGACTTGTTAATAATGGCCATTCTGACTGGTGTGAGGTGGTATCTTGTAGTAGTTTTGATTTGCATTTCTCTAATCATCAGTGATGTTGAGCATTTTTTCATGTGCTTGTTGGCCATCTGCATCTCTTCTTTGGAGAACTATCTATTTAGGTCCTTTGCCCATTTTTCACCACTATTATTCAACATAGTATTGGAGGTCCTATTTACAGCAATCAGACAAACAAAAGAAATAAAAGGCATCCAAATAGGAAGAGAAGAGGTAAAACTGTCACTCTATGCAGATTACATGATACTTTATATAGAAAACCCCAAGGACGCAATCCCAAAATTACTTGAACTCAAAGACAAATTCAGCCAAGTGGCAGGATATAAGGTTAACCTTCAGAAATCAATCGCATTTCTGTATACTAACAAAGAAATATTAGAAAAGAATACCAAAATACTTTACGTTTTAAAATAGCACCCCAAAAAATCTAATACCTGGGAATAAACTTGACCAAGGAGGTGAAAGACTTATATGCAGAAAACTACAAAGCATTAATCAAGGAGATCAAAGAAGATACAAAGAAATGGCAAGATATTCCATGCTCATGGGCCGGAAAAATAAATATTGTAAAAATGGCCATACTACCCAAAGCAATCTACAAATTCAGTGCAATCCTTATCAAATTACCCAAGATATTCATCACAGAACTAGAACAATGCAAAATTTTATAGGGAACCACAAGAGACCCAGAATCGCCAAAGCAATTCTAAAAAACAAAAACCAAGCAGGAAGCATAACTCTCCCAGACTTCAGGAAATATCACAGGGTCACAGTAATCAAGACAGTGTGGTACTGGTACCAAAACAGACATATGGACCAATGGAACAGAATAGAGAACCCAGAAATAAACCCAGATGCCTATAGTCAACTGATTTTTGACGAAGGAGGCAAGAACATAAAATGGGAAAAAGACAGTCTGTTCAGTAAGCATTGCTTGGAAACCTGGACAGCTGCATGCAAGTCAATGAAACTAGAACACACTCTCACACCATGCACAAAAATAAACTCTAAATGGCTTAAAGACTTAAATATGAGAAGATACCATTAAACTCCTGGAAGAAAACATTTGTAAAACATTCTCTGACATCAACCTTACAAATGTTTTCTCAGGTCAGTCTCCCAAAGCAACAGAAATCAAAGCAAAGATAAACCAATGGGACCTAATCAAGCTGACAAGCTTTTGCACAGCAAAGGAAACCAAAAAGAAAACAAAAAGACAATTTACAGAATGGGAGAAAATAGTGTCAAGTGATGCAACTGACAAGGGCTTAATCTCAAAAATATACAAACAACTTATGCAGCTCAACAGCAAAAAAATCCAACAATCTCGGAAAGTTTTTAATTCACTTATTTACTCTCTAGCTACTTATTTAACCACATTTCTCATTATTGCAAACATTAGTCTTTCATCATTCACTCGCTTGTATTTCCCAAAACATACTATACTGTTCACAATTTTGTGCCTTGCTCTAATTATTCCTACTTCCTAAAATGCCCTCATTCCCACTCTTTTTTCCTGGCTAACTATTACTGTTCCTTCAAAACGCACTTAGAAAAATATAGTCCTTTAAGGAAAGGAAAGAGAAGAAGAATAAATAGGATAACTGAGGGTTTATCTTCTTCAGGAAGGCTTTTCCAACAGCCTGAGTCTCCCACCTGTATTTCCTCGTTCCTTATGCCTTTGTATTTACCACATCATGTTGTGATTATCTTTACCCGCGTCCAACTCCTCTGCTTGTCTGTGACATCCTTGCTGGCAGGGGCTAGGCTTTTTCATCTCCATAGCCCTAAGGTAAATCACAAGACGTAGGAAATATTGGTTTGAACTGTTGCAAGTGAGTCCAGTTAGGGGCAAGTTTATTACTGAGTGAACTTTGTCCTGAATATGATTATATTTAACTCTACATATTGGTATTTAAAAGAGAAATACCAATACAATGAACATGGGAAAAATATAAAGATTCCAAATGTGGGCAAGTTTTAGCCAAAAGCTATAAGCTAGGTGTCAATTTCATTTTGTTTTGTTTGTAGTGGTTTTTCTTTTTCTGTATACAGTCAGCATTTACTTTCTATTCAAAATGTGTGGGAAGAAAATGAAAATTTTAATTATAAACATCTTGGGAAGGTGGCTATAAATGAGCAAATCTTATCCAAAAATTAATTATACACACAATCAAAATATTTTTCAAATTAAACTGAAAAATTTTGGTACAGTCTATATTACTCTTTCTGAGATAGGTTCTAAGATAGGTAAGGGTACATTGGCAGCAGTATTTTTTTTTAGTATAAAATAGTTTATTTAGAGTCTTTTTGCTGAAATAAATTAACTGTTTATATCCATCTACTTCCACTTCTTATGAGGTGCTCAAGGGCAGGAAGAAGGCACCCTATATTTCTAGGGAAATATTGGCAGGGAGTGTGGTAGAGAAAATTCAAAATCTACTATAGCCCATCTTGGAGACTTGAGATCTTATTATGAATGAATCATTTGTTTTTTATAAGTAATGGAGTTTTCTTTCTATATATGTGAACTTTGTCACTTTCTTGTTTTTTTTTTTTTTAATGAGAAATGTGAGGGAGCAATACTCTCCCCATCCACAATATGGAGAGTGCTAGTTCACTGTGACCTCAGTATGCTCCATTGTGACAGTGTGGTCATGGAGCTTCCATTTTAGGAGATAATAATAATAAGGAATAAAAAGGTTTGGCAATTTTCTCAAAGTTATACAACTGGTAAGTGAGCCAGGTTTTGAGACTTGTGAGTCTGATTTGTAATCCTGTAATCTGTACTATGACTAAATTCAGTGAACTTTGTTCAGGCTCATGATTACCAGAATGAATAGCCTAATTAAAATGGGAAGTACAGATCAATTCATTCATTCACTCAATAGATGTTTATTGAATACTTGCTGGGTATTCTGTGAGTTCCTATGAAGTGTTTTCTTCCCGTGTGTTCTCATAACCCTTCATGTATTGACACATTGTCATATTAACAGCAAAAAATTTTAAGGGCAGGAGATTTGAGAACATAATAATCTTTATATTCTATGGCATTCAAATATTGAGTTCAATAATTAATAAGAAAACAATGAAGTCTTGGCAATATGACCCCAATGGTAGCCATAAGACTCTGAGTTTATAAATACTAAGTCTAAAATCTAAATACATATATATATATATATATATATATATATATATACACCCATATATACATATATATATATATAAATGGCAAAAGCTTAGATTTATTGAATACTTACTGTATGTCAGATGTGGTGCTAAATGCTTGCAATGCGTTATCCTTTTTTTTTAACTCAGTGAATTTTATTACATATATAGTTGTATAGTGATCGTCACAGCCAAATTTTATAGCATTACCATCCCAAACCCCAAGCCCATTCCCCCTACTCCCAATTGGTCTCCTTTGGAAACCATAAGTATTTCAAAGTCTGTGGGTCAGTATCTGTTCTGCAAAGAAGTTCATTGTGTTCTTTTTTTATTTATTTTTATTTTTTTTATTTTTGCATTATAGCTGGTTTACAGATTTCTGTCAGATTTTCCAACTGCACCATGTGGTGACCCGATTACATGTACATATATGGATTTGTCACATGTAATTGGATATAGTTCCCCATGCATTACAGTTGGAGCTCCTTGCTATTCCATCATTAAAGCAGTAGTTATACCCACTCCCTCCCACCCCTCCCCCACCCCTCCCCAGCCCCCTTGGCAACCACAAGTCTGTTCCCCAAGTTCGTGATTTTCTTTTCTGTTGAGATGTTCATTTGTATAGTATTTTAGACTCCAGTTATAAGAGATTTCATATGACATCTGTCTTTCTCCTTCTGACTTGCTTCACTCAGTATGAGGGTCTCTAATTCCATCCATGTTGCTGCAAATGACATTATTTTATCCTTTTTTATGGCTGAATAGTATTCCATCGTGTATATATACCACATCTTCCTAATCCA
>PVHT020000066.1:24702089-24740965 GCA_004024745.2 Catagonus wagneri
GTCATCTGTCGATGGACATTTGGGTTGTTTCCATGTCTTGGCTATTGTGAATAGTGCTGCAGTGAACATGCGTGTGCAAGTGTCTTTCTCCAGGAAATTTTTGTCTGGATATATGCCCAAGAGTGGGATTGCTGGGTCATATGGTAATTCTATGTAGAGTTTTCTAAGGTACCTCCACACTGTCTTTCATAGTGGTTGCACCAGCTTACATTCCCACCAACAGTGCAGGAGGGTTCTCTTTTCTCCACACCCCCTCCAGCATTTGTTGTTTGTGGACTTGTTAATGATGGCCATTCTGCCTGGTGTGAGGTGGTATCTCATGGTAGTTTTGATTTGCATTGCTCTAATCATCAATGATGTTGAGCATTTTTCATGTGCTTGTTGGCCATCTGTATATCTTCTTTGGAGAAATGTCTATTCAGGTCCATTGCCCATTTTTCAGTGGGGTTGTTGCCTTTTTTTGTGGTTGAGCTGCATCAGTTGTTTATGTATTTTAGAGATTAAGCCCTTGTCAGTTGTGAGAAATATGACCTCAGTTTAGATAGCTCCTCCCCTTTGGTGAAATCCCAAGATCTACACATTCTATGCTTCAACTTATTCCTCACCCACGCTAGGCAGTTGTTAAAAGCCATGCCAGAGGTCAGGAGTTTAGAAATATGTTTGACTCAAAGATAAAGCAGAATCAAAAACCCAGCAGACAAGCATCTGAAATAATCATGGATGCTGAAGCAGCCAAGCATGGGCTTAATTAAGACTCATATAAGATCCTACAGAAATCTAGACAGATGCCAGCCAGGCACATGGAAATCTGATGTTTATGGTAAATATAATCCTCAGAAGTTGAAGTGATTTGAGCAAAGCTGAAAGAACAACAAATTGGAGATCTCAGCACTAAAAACATCTTGACTTTGTAATCTAGAATCTTAAAATCTCTATATAGAAAGGGATCTTAATAATCATCTAATTCAGCCTTTCAGGTAGTATTTGAAGCTTCTCTAAAGCAAGGCTGCTGAGAAAGGAACGTGGAACCAAGAACAAGAATAAGTACAAGGAGACTGAGGACCACTGGGAAAGGACCATTGTGGGAGCGGGGATGAAAAGTTTCGATGATCACCAAGATTAAATATTCATATCTGTAGCTTGCTTTTTAAACTGGCGAGGGCGTAAAACATGACTAGTTCAAAGGGATAATGGAATCCCAGGACCCAGACTGAAGGATGATAGGAGCTTGCATTACCTGGTTGAAAGTGTCTGTGTGAAGGAGGAGGGTGAAGCGCTGAACAGAATAGGGAAGCTCAGAAGCCACTGACATGAGATAAAGCTAGCTCATGCATCTATGGTAACTTCTAGAAACTATACTCAGACTAGATTGGGAAGTAAGAGTTGTAGTAATAGCAGAACTCTGTTGTGAAATGCCAGAAACAATAGTGCCTGAAGAGAGAATAATATGTACATTCTTGAGCAAATAACGAGAACAATGTCAAGAAGGTAGAAAACCTGCAGTGGATTTTCTTGGAACTGGTGACAATACAAAGGGAAACGTGAATGTAGTAACTGTTCTGCTCAATGGCTGGTACTACACCCATGCAGTCTGGAAAGGGAACAATGAAATGAGCACAGGATTCAAAAATGCATATACCTTTTAATATCTGTGCTATCACTTTCCAGAACAGTGTATGGCATAGGGTGGGTGCTCACAAATAATAAGTCTCAATTCCTCTTCTTTGTTGAAAATATTTTAAATTAAATTGAATTGAAGGTGAAGGAATGTGATCACAGGATGATTTATCATAAAGAGATAGTTCTCAGTTGGAGTGATATACAATTCATCTGCAGTTTGCAGAAGCAGTGCACCTGATTTTGTATTTACTTGAAATAACGAGCTTAGAACAAATTATTAAAAGGGATGAGTAAATACTTCTAAACAACAAGACATTCAGATTGTGCTAGCTTTTTACATCATGAAAAAATACAAGCTTTGTTATCACAAGGACTTGAATTTGAATTTTAGCCCTGTGATTTAGAGCTTTATAATAGTGAGGGTAAGCCAGGCTGTACTGTAAAATAACATAATAAATTTACCTTCTGAGAATGTTTTATGTTCCAGGCATTGTTTTAGATACTGATCATTTAATGTTGAATAAGGCAGACATGGTTCTGCCTGCCTTCGTGGAACTTAACAGTCTACTATGCTTCCAGACAGAGTTCCCTTAGCTAAGCTGAAAGTTATCACAAAGATGAGCGAAAGGGATTTCTCTCCTCTGAGAGCACACTGAGAGGAATATGTCAGTTTTCCTGCAATGAGGGGAAAAAGGCAAAATGCCATATTCCATTCTGTAGAGGCTGGCTTTACATTCCTGAGCAGTCCTAGTGGGATTACTAAAGTTGAAATAGAGCGTATATACCTTTTCCCTTAAATCGTAATATTGGGTTGGAATTTTAGAGTATGTATATAGGTTTTTATTTTTTAGGATATTATGATATCATGCTTATACTTCTCTTATGCTGTACTCTAAAAATCAGACCTTTTATGGAATGAGAAAGATAATCATTAATACCAGTGTGCTGCTTTGGGAAAACCATGGGCATTTGAATTACACACACCTACCTGGATTAAAGACCTGCCTCCATCTCTTGAGAGACATATGACTTGAATAAATTATAGAACTTGTCAGAACCTCAATTTCCTTATCTGTCAAATAGGGATATCACGAGGTAGTTGTGATAATTAGAACATGATATAAATATCATACATATATATATATATAAATATATATATATATAAATATATATATAAATATATATATAGCAGTGAGAACAGTACCGGCTATTAAGTAGGCATGTAGTGAATTGTAATTATTATTTATTATTTGAAAAAAAAAGTCACACTCATTTTAGGTTGGTAACTGTCTCACCATAACTCTTTGGTTATTCTCATACTTTAATCTCTGGGCTTTGGAATTTAAAAGGGCTGATAGATTGCTAGATTAAGATTGGTCTTTTTGTTACCCTTTTAGTACAGTTTAGGGAATGGAAACATAATAGAATGTTCAAATAGGAAAGGATCATAGACATTTAGTTAAATCTCTTTGCTTCGTAAATGGAAATTCTTAAACCCAAAGAGAGCAAGTGACGAGTATTTTGTCACAAAACCAGCTCAAACAGTCCAGTGCACTGCTCCCAGGATCCCAGGGCCTCAGAGCAGGCACACCTGTAGAGATTTAGATGCAGGGACCCTTTATTTCTTAGCCCAGTGGAGTCACTTTCCAAAGATGCAAAATTCCTCTAACTTGATGTCAATCTGAAAAATAAAAAATTAGCCCATTTGTAGTTTAGAGATGGATGGCGAGTATAGAGGAAAGAAAATATGTGAGCTGAGAAATTTGAAGTCATTGAGTGTTCTGTACTAGATGTTCAGCTGGATATTTACATGCATTGTTTCATTTAATCCTAAAAGTTATTTTTATTTCCTCTATTTTATAGATTAGACAACTGATGTTTTGAAGAGTAATTTGTCTAATTACTCTGATGATACGAGATAGATTCAGGATTTGAATCTGGGCAGTCTTGACACCAGAACTCATGTTCTTAATCATTTTGTTACATTTACTCGCTTCAGGAGGATAGTAAATGAGGGTTTGTCTAGGACTATCTTAGTTTTATCGTTGAAAATCCTGAGTCTCAGGACACCTTTCAGTTCAGTACAAACCAGGTATCTATTTATGTTATCTACATGTGAACCCATGTATTATCAAATAGGACGAAGCTTTGAGTGTTTCTACAGTGTCAAAATACTATATGATTTTGGAAAACTATTTCAGGGAGGTGACAGCAGTATACTAAAAAGAGCACTGAACTGATAGTCAGAAGATTGAGAATCTGAAGATTCTCTTGCACTTACTAGATTTTTAGCTAGCTACTTCACCCCGCTAAGCCTCAGCATTAAGGGGAATATTTAAAGTTCTAAATGAAAGAATTGTGGAAATTATTTTGAACAGTAAAACCCCATCTAGATGTAAGGGAAAATGATGATAATGACAATGGTGATGATGATTTAGTTTCAGTAAACTAAAATCCCTACTTAGAAACATTAAGTAGTTTTTATCATATACAGAAGCAACTATAGAAGCTTATTGTTCATTCAAAAAATAAATATTTATTGAGCCCTTCTCTGTGTCAAATATCATGACACAAAGGCCTTCATGACCTGGCTCTACCTTCCTTTCCAGTCCCATCTCCTGCATCTCTCTCACCCTTACCTTACTTTCATCCACCTGAATGGGTTTGCACTTCCCAAAGCATACTATGCTCTTTTTATGCTTCTGTGCCTTTAGTTGCTCCACAAATACCAGAGTCCCTCAAGGCCTCGTCCCTTACCCTCTCCTCTGCTGATATTATGTACTCTCCTTTTATGACCTCATATATACTCAGAACTTTAACAAAATCCTAGAACTTTTATATCTAGCCCTTACCAGTCTGCTGGGAGCTATACTCCTGATTCTAACTACCTGCTATGCAGATACACTTGGGCATTTCACATACACTTCAAACTCAACTATTCTAAAACTGAACTCATTATTTCCCTAAATTTGTTTTTTCTCCTTTGTTCCATAGCTCATTCAGGGTTTCATCGTCCCAGCTGTCATCCAATATGGAAAAATGAGTCCTTTTAGATTCTTCCATATCTCATCACAATATCCAAATATTCATCAAGTCTCACAGGTTTTATTCCTCATTATCTCTCTAAGACATTCCCTACTCTCCAACCCCGTCACTACAGTCTTATTTTAGGCTTTCACCTCTTCTAAACTGGCTTTCTTAGGTCTCTTCCTAAGCTTCCTGTGTTTAGGTTTTCTCCCTTCCCTTCCTGTCTCCTGCTCCAGCTTTGCATTCTGTCCTCTACACTATTGACATAATCTGTCTAAAATTGTAACTTTTCAATCCATAATCCTTCAGTGACTCTGTAGCATTCAAAATAAAGTTCAAATTCTGAAATTACATATGAAAGGCTCTTTATGACCTAGATATCTTTTATATCTCTGATTTCACCCCGTGCCACTTACTCCCTTCCCTTTATTCATGTGCAAAGCTCAAGCCATAAAGAGCTACTTGTTCCCAATATACTAACTATAAGATTTCTAAATTTCTTATTTTGTACCTTCTATTTTCTCTCCTGGAAATATCATACTTTCCTCTACTTTTTGTCTAGCAGTCCCCTGTTATCTTGTAAATGTCAGTTATTCTGGGAACCTTCTCTTGACCAGTTTAGATGCCACCTAAACCTTCTGTGCTCCTATAGCTGTATGTTTGACTACTCTTCTAACCCCAGTCATTCTACATTGTAATTGCCTCCTTTCTATCTATCTTCCTTATAGGTCAATGAGCAATATGAGGGCATGGATTATATTTTATTGCTCTATCTCTATCATCTAGCATAGCAAATGTTTGTAAAGGACTAAATGAATGCATGAAAGAATGAATGAATGAGCCAGATTTATGTTGGTACTTAGGAGATTAGTCATAAAGAGAGAAGAGGGAGCTAGGAAGAGCTAGAAACGCCAAGTTTATGGGGCTAAATCGTATACAGGTGTTATATTAATTAGAATTCCTTGCAAGTGACAAAAAAGTGACTTGAGAGTTAAGGTTTTTTTTTTTTTTTTTTTTTTGCCTTTTGTCATTTTATGGCTGCACCCGCGGCATGTGGAGGTTCCCAGGCTAGGGGTCTAATCGGAGCTGTGGCCACTGGCCTGCGCCGCAGCCACAGCAACGCGGGATCCGAGCCGCGTCTGCAACCTACACCACAGCTCACGGCAACGCCGGGTCGTTAACCCACTGAGCAAGGCCAGGGATCGAACCCGCAACCTCATGGTTCCTAGTCGGATTCGTTAACCACTGCGCCACGACGGGAACTCCAAGGTTTTTTTTTAAAAGAGTTTTTTAAAAGATATAAAAATTTCTCATAAACACCAGGAGTATCCAGGCCTCACGAAGGATCTTGAAGCTCATGAGACATTCTCTTTTGTTGCTTAATGCAGGTATCATTCTTCTCTGTTACTTCCTCCAGCCAGGTTTTTTCTGCTTCTTTTGATAAAATTAGCTGATCCCACAAAAACCGTGTATTTCTCTGTATCTTATAATTTGCCTTCTATATCATATTGGTCTTCAAGTCCCAAACATCATACTTCCTCAGCACCTCTAAAATCAATCACTTTATAAGGGTCTGCACACCCAGAGACTTGCTGTCTCTCCTTATTTTGATTTCCTAGTGCAGAAAATATGATTAGTCTAATTCAATCAGTCAGCTGTGACCTGGGGGCCAGGGTTACACAGTGCAAACTTGCTGCCACAAGCCTGGGGACTAATTCTTGATAGCCAAGAGCTAGAGATGCATCTTAAGTATTTCCTATCTGCTGAATAGAGCAGGTCTAAAAGTATTTCTAGGTTGCAGCAAAGCTATTTGCATATTTCGTGGTTAGCAGTCCCTTCATTCTGGCTAGAGTTATAGCCTAGAAGGATCCTGGTGGTAGATGAGGCATAAGCAGCAGTGGCAAATTCCCTGAGGGGATGAGCTGACAAGAGTTGTGAGGGTTGTAATCAGTCAAGTGGGATGCAGTTTAAAGCAAGACTTTATTCTCATAGGAATTCTTATTGCTATTTGAAGTGCAAATTAAGAGCTTGGTGTAACTTATATGTAATGAATTGGGAGCCATAGAAGGAAGGCTGCAGGTAAATGGAGGCTCAGGACCCAGCATCTAATAAAAGTTCAGTTAATTTTTGTTGATTAATGAATGAGTAAGTGGTGCCTGCTTCCAGGCTATGAGCACTGAGCTCAGGGCTTTAAGCCTAATTCCCTGTCTCACTTTCTGGTATGGTTAGGACTTTTCGTGTAGATGCTTAGTGCTCACGATCTTAATGATGGGGCAGGATTGATGTATAGGGTGCAGGTCTCTAGTACCTGCCACTTGGTATGGCCAGGGCCAGGGAGAAGGAGAAAAATGTTCTTCCTTAGCCTTTGGATTCCTTTTCTTTTTGAGGACTGAAAATGCTGAATTATGCCATGAATTAATTGCATGAATTATGTCTACCCTGCAAATTCTGGTAGTAAGGATAGATTTTATTTATGTATTTCAAGTTTCTGGCACAGGGTCTAGCACATTGCTCAACCAATGTTGCTTAAATGAAACAAAGGAGAAATAATTTCCAAGTATAATATCATTAATATTTCTTTTCTCTAATCATGCCAAATTAAAGTACATCTGTTTTCTCATGTATCTGGCCTCTGCTTGACTTGGTTTTAGAAAATATGCTTCCACCACTGCTTTTACCTTTAAGAAATCACTCCAGGATTGCACGGTAAATGCTATTAATGGTCAGTTTGATAGCAGGCATAGTTTCAGACACAGAGAATAAATATTTCTCTCCTGGATAAAATACCTGCAGCCCTGTTGTAACTGATGTTCACAGGAAATACTCTGTCTTATTGTATATCCCAAACTCTTTGTCATTCTCTGCTGAACACTTATTTGACTATCATTATGGACATTGATTTGTCTCTAGGGGTGAAGGTTTTTTTTTAAATTATGCATTTCAATTTGATGCTTTAGAGTGGATGTAAAGCCACTGGAGTCTGATGTCTTTAGTACCCACATACCTGTTTTTGTGTTTGTCCAAACAGAGGAGATGCCTAACAGCTATAAGTATAAATGGCTAGATGCTCCTTTTTGGCTTTTTTTTTTCTTAAGCAAAGGTGATTTATATTATACAGCTTTTAATGATTCTTCTGGTCATAGTTTAGAAGTTTTTGTTTTTATTTGTGTGAAATATCTCAGAAATAAGCATCCCAAGACACACAAAGTACAAATGTAAGATCAAGAACAACAACAGTAAAATAGGACAGACTCTCCAGATTTTGTAGCTTCTTCTCCTTATAGCTTCTTAATGATTTAACACAGAGTTTTCGGTAAGATGGAGTTATTTGTTCAGTTATCTTTGCTTACTGTGCAAAAAGGCCTGGCTTTGCAGCAAAAGTCAATTTGTTCACCTACTAGATATTTATTTAGCAGTTGCTAATCCTAAAGGCCGGGAGTCTGGTTATATAGCCATCTGCTCTGCCACACTAGATTTCTGTGGAGTCCTTCCTCAGGGGACACTCTGAGTCAATGGCACACTCTTTTCTTAGTGAGGCTTGCACTCCTGATCTCTGTCCAGCCTCCTTCCTGGTGGTCAGCGAGGGCTCCTTTTCCCATTTTATATAAGATCTAGGTCAAGTAGAGGCAACTTGGCTCTGGTTCCCTTCCCATGGGCCCTTTTATTTCAGTGCCCAAACAGGAAGCTCCTATAGACCTATTTATCATTTCTGCTATATGGAAGGGAGAGAGGAGATTACATTACAAAAATAAAAGCTTCTCTGACCCTCTCAGATTTTCAACCCTAAGCTACTTATCTTACCACCAGAAAGCACTTGATCCACATCAGAAGACCTCGGTAGTGAGGTGCAGTTGTCCTTCCCAGACCTTGATGTGGAAAAGTATGTGTGTCTGGTCACTGCTCTATGGCAGGCTCTATAGAAGTTCTCTGAAGATTTAAAAGGAGATAACAGTCTCAGCTGTTCAAGAGCTTATAGTCTTACAGGAGAGACTTCCATAAGAAAATACTTATAAATGTGAAGTATCAAGTTATAATAGGCTACATAGAAAACAACATGAGATGACTAAAGTTGGAGTGACTCATACTGTCTAGCGAGATTAAGACATGCTTCAGAAAGGAAGCATTGTTAGACTTCAGAAGGAATTGTCAAGCTTCCATAGGGCTCTTTCCCGACCAATAGCATGGAATAGGGAAAGAGGATAGCATCCCCTGGAAAGAGTAGGTAATTCATGAGGTAGGGGGGCCCACTGGCTAAAAATATAAACTCTAGGGTCAAGCTGCAAGGATTTTATACCATCTTAACTACACCCTACTTCTAGTAAGTTCCTTAATGTTTGGTGCCTCAATTTGCTCATCTATAAATGGAAATGCTAATAAGAGGACCTGGCTTGCAGGGTTGTTTTAGAGAATAAATGAGAAAGCATTTAGAATATAATCTGGCACATGTTAAGCAACCATTTTATCCTGACCATGTGGCTGCTAATAGTGAGAGCTGAGACTACAGAGTAAGGCAGGCCCACATCATGAAGGGTTTTGTCCAAACCGTGAATCTGGACTTTATCCTGAAAACAGCACAAAGCCATTTTCATTAGGTAAGTGAAACACTCAGCTTTAAGAAATAAAAAAGAAAGCACTTTTTAAATAAAGGCCATACTAATGAACAGTTTCCTTATTTAGCAAGAAATCATTTGATAGATAATAATAACAACATTAGAAACAAAACCCTGAACATTCTTTTCTTTCCATCAAATATAGGATAATCAATGAAATCCACGTTTTGGCTCACTCTCCTTCTTTCTTTAATTTCTGTGATTAGAATTTAGCCACTTGCGAGTTCCCGTTGTGGCTCAGTGGTTAACGAATCCACTAGGAACCATGAGGTTGCGGGTTCAACCCCTGGCCTTGCTCAGTGGGTTAAGGATCCGGCGTTGCCATGAGCTGTGGTGTAGGTTGCAGACACGGCTCGGATCCCGCGTTGCTGTGGCTGTGGCGAAGGCCGGCGGCTACAGCTCCTGTTAGACCCCTAGCCTGGGAACTTCTATATGCCACGGGTGAGGCTCTAGAAAAGGCAAAAAGACAAAAAAAAAAAAAAAAGAGAGAGAGAATTTAAACCATTTGTTTCGGGATATTGTTTAGGTCTTTTGACAGGTCAGAGCTTTCTGATAGGCAGACACAGAGCTCCAGCCAGATATTCTAATCCTTCCAGATGGGGCATTAGCCTCGCCTGGTATCTCTAGGAAAAGGAAATTTAGCTTGAGTAGGAGACTATAAGACTAAGGAGAGACATTCTTTAATGAGTTCTTTTGGAGCATAGCTCTCAATCCCTACTTCTTGAACATTATACAATGTCCTATACATAACGTGCACTCAAGAAATATTTTATTCACTATAAATCTCCAGGGGATCCATTCAATAATTTGGTAATCATCCAATGCTCATTGACATCCTACAGTATAATCACTGTTGCAAGAATATTACCTACCATGAATAAAGTGAGCACATGCTATACAGAGTACTGGTTTCTTTTTATGCATCAGATGAGGATTTTGTCTGTTTAAGGGCTTTGTATTCACTGTGTCCCATCATACTTAGATGAAACTGAGCTTATAAATCCCTATGGGATCTAGGTCCTGTTCATTTCTTTGAAACCAGTTACCATTCTCTACCTACAAATTCTAGGTGTGCTGCCTTTCTTTCAGTTCATTGGACTTACCAAGTTCATTGCTTCCTTAGGGTTTTTGCCCAGCCAGTTCCTTTGCCTGGAAAGGTGCTCCAATCTCAGTGCTCCTTCTTGTCACTAAGATCTCAGAAAATGCCATATTTTCTAAAAGCCTTCCATAACCACCCACTCTAAAACAGCCAGGTGCATAATCTTATTATATCATTTTGTCTTAATTCTCTGTATAACAACCCTCCTTATGAAAGTTTTTCTTGCTTGTTTATGTATTTATTGTTTGTATCCTCCAACAGAATATAATGTTCAAGAACACAGGATCTTGTCTCTCTTGTTCACCACCACATGCCTAGCACTCAGAATTGTCTGCAGCATATAACTGACACTCAGTAAATATGCTGAGTGAATAAATCTATTCCTAGCAGCAATGTTACAAAGTAGATATTATTATTTTTATTTTATAAATGAGAGTCCAAAAGAGTAACGTACCCAAGATGATGTAGTTACAAGTTTTGGAGCAAGGGTCAAATAAGGTTTCACCAACCCAAAGCCCAACCCCTTCATTAGACAATTCAGCCTTACCCATGTGACAGTTCCATGAGGATTAAATGATATAATGCCCACCAAGTATCTGCCATACAGTAAGTACTCAGGAAATGGTTGGTGCTTTGATCACGAGGATGGTGATGATAATGTGTATCATCGTCTCAACCTGTCTAGCTTGACTGAACCCCTCACTCTTTGGCACCTGGCTAGCCATTGGTATAGCTGTAGGAAAGACAGACATGAACCCACATAAAACTTACATGTGAGTTCAGACTGACTGCAGGGATCATGCTTTAATCTCTTTTATGTTTAATGCCTAACACTATGTGATTGCTCAATAGCTATATTGAATTGATTCATTCATTAATGAAATGAAGCTGAATTTACATTATATTCAATTTGATATCAGTCAAATGGAAGGATCAAATCAGCTGTATGTCACATGTCAAGAATCTTTTCTGAGCAAAGTCTTTCCTTTAACTTTCCCTCACTACTCAGTTATCATTTTCTTAAATTCGTGGAAATAAGGCTAGGTCGGAACAAAATCAAACAACTACAAGATTTTTGGAATCGAGTAAAAGAAAACTGTAACTGAACCAGTATTTCTAAGGTCCAGTGCTATAGCTAGCACCATACTGAACACTTTATGTACTTTAGGTTATTGAATCCTCACAACTCTGAGCTGTGTGATAGGGAAATTGAGCTGAGGCACAAAGGACTCCAAGGACTTGTCCAGGGCCACACATGTAGTAAATGGTGGAGGTGTGACTAGACCTGAAGTCTTTTGATTCTTGGAATTCTCTTGTGGTGCACCAGTTTAAGGATCTGGTGTTGTCACCGCAGCAGCTTGGGTTACTACTGTGGCATGTGTACAATCCCTGGCCCGGAAAATTCCTCATGCTGTGGGCAAGGACAAAAAAGCTTCTCAAGATTCTGTCCTTGTTCCACTGTGTCTTTCTGCCTTACTAAAATCTTCTCTCAAAACCTTAATGTTTCTCAGTGATAGATTTACTCCTTTTACTACACTATGCAGTTTATACGTGATCATTATGAAAATATAGATGAATGTAGCATTTAAAGGGTTAATGGGGCACTCCTAAAGATGAGAAAAAATCTAAGTACTTCACAGATTAAGCTTAATGGAAGAATTGCAGATGGTTAAGTTTGATTTTTGCAGCAGAAGTCCTGTGCTTGACCCCTCATGCATTTCTGTGCCTCACAGAACACCCATCCTGCCTTTGGGGTGTACCCTACTTGCTTCTCTGTGATGAACATTTCCAAGGGACAGGTGGCCCTTTGCTGGGCAGAGAACAAACCACTAGCAACTGGGTAGAGCAGAAGGAAGGAACACTTACATATAGGCTGAGGAGGCATACTCCTATAATACTATGCGAATTCAACCAAGTCCCTCTTCTTTGGGTCTTTTTTTTCTCATCTACAAAATGAGGAGATTAGTATAAATGATTTCTGGTTCTTCTTCCAGTTTTGTTTTATGTTTAACCTGTATTAAGTCTAATTTGAGGATTTTGCTTTTGTATGCAGAATGTAAAACAAAGTGTCTTTTGTGCCAGAGTGTATCTGACACAGCAGAATTAAGCCCACATGGACAGTTCTTGCTGACTTAGCAGGCTTGACCTAACTCCAACTGACTGACCTGTGACTGGCAAGGAAAGGGAGGGGAAGCTGCCACAGAATTTATTGACACTTATGGTAAGCAGGTGACTTGGTGTGAGCTCACAGTGTTCTTTCCAGTCTGTCAAACTACATGTTTTTGTCCTCTACCAAGCAAAGGGGCACCTGCTCCTGGGTCACACAGATCAAACAAAGGAGCAGGCTGCCTGGGCTCACTCTTGAAAGTAATGGTATGATGAGGGAGAAGGCGGATGGTGGAGAGTGCAAAGCACCTGGCATGAGACAGGGTGCTAGATCTGTCCTCATTACACAGCTGGAAAATGGCCAGTAAACTAGACTTCAGGTGAATTCCAGAGGTCAGCTTATAGCTGAATGCCAGTCAGCCAAATCAGTCTCTTTATTGCCCCCCTGCCATGTATATACCATAGCATAGCAAGGACTATATACCATAGCAAGGACTTTGTGAGATGTAAAGAAGTGGAGAACAGGTGAGGTTCTCATCTGAGACTGAATGGCAGACACAGAAGTCTTCCGTTCATTGTCTGTGGTTCTGGGGTTCCAAGCCAATACATTCCAATTTAGTGGAATGTATTGGCTTGGCACTAGTGGTGGAAGTATTTTAATATTGAGTATTGTTTAGGTTTTTCTGGCCAGCACCAGTGATGTACTTCTGCGTTGTATTAGGTGCTTCTGGGTTGAGGCAAGGTAGAGGTGCCTAGTGACTAGAAAACTGCCAAAATAGTGGTCCATTTCTAGGGAAAGAAACTATCAGAGACTGGGTGAAAGAATCTGTTTGTGATTGGCTGATGCTCCTAAAGACCTGAAATAAAAGTCATGGGCCATGAAAAAGAGATTCATTCATTTATTCAAGAAATATTTATTGAGATTCTTTCATGAAGCAGGACTGGACTGGTCTGGGAATATGAAGCTGAGCAAAACCAGCCACTAGTTATTTTGGAGCTTTTAATAAGTCTAGTAGAGAAAGTAGACATTAATCAAATATTCACACAAATAAATAGCTATAGAAGACTGGTACAGGGTAAAGCATAGGTGCTGTGATAAAGTGTGATAGGATAAAACATGGTCTAGTAACACAGAAAAGTGTCTCTGAGGAGGTGACCATTAAGCTAAGATTTGAAATTGGCTGGAAGTTAATCAGCGAGGCAGAGGGTTGGAGTGTGTTAGAGTCATTTGGGAAGTAGGAACAATGTATCAGTCAGTCACTCAAAGTGATATGGTAGCTACCTTTACTTGTTCACATAAGTTGTGAGGGGTCAGAACTTGTGAGAATACCTAATATCTAATTATACTGGATGGAAAGAGAGAATTCTAAATGCCAAACAAGGTTCTTAGTGGTTTAGGTCTTTTATTTTCATGGGCCCCCTCTCAGTAACCAGCATGATTATATGTGACATGTAGAGTTAGCAGTGTTTCTGTGTATATCTTTCAAGAACTCTCTGAGGGCACAAATAGTGCATTACCTTTTTTGTTGTCATTTAGCAAATAGTAATTGAATATCTGCTGGGTGCTAGACAGATTCTGTTTTGAGAACTGGTCTGTATTAGGGGATGTAGTTATAGAGATGAAAATAAGCAGTCCCTGCTCTCTATACATTAGGCAGTGGTCCTCAGAATGTGGTCCTCTGAGCAGCATTGGCATCCCCTGTCAGCTTGGTAAGAAATGCATGGATCCCACTCCCACTGGTTCAGAATTTCTTAGAGATTTGAGAACTGCTTTAGTAAGTTCTCAAGGTTATTCTTATTCACATTAAAGTTTGAAAACCACTGGTATAGAGTATGATATGATAAAACATAACAATTTACAACAACATGACATTTATTGAACATGTTCTAAGTATTATTCCATTTATTCCCTACAATAACCTTATGAATTGATATTGTCATTGTCCTCATCTCACTAATTAGAAAACTAAGGCTTAGGGAGCTTAGTAACTTGCAACTGGTTTAGTGATAAAGCCAGGATAAACATATTACAATAAAAATAAAATTAATTCAATATGGGAAAGCAATAATAGAAGTGTGATCAGACTGGAGCAGTTATTGGCAGTTCTAGGACAGAGTACACTGAATTTTCCTTGATGGGGATTACAGATCTATTGTATAGAGTGAATGCTCTTCAGTGAGGACTGAACTTCTAGATCAGAAACTAAGGGGTGGCAGGCACTCCATGTAATTTTCAGTAAGAATTGACAGAAGGGGAGGAAACACCATGGGTGTTTGGAAATCAGAATTTGTTTGGGTCTCTATAGGTAGTATCAAATTAGGTCAGCAGTGGGAATTGGCATGAGGATTTAGGAATCCAAATTCTAAGTCATGGCTGAGTACAGAATTTGAAAGACCAGTGATCGAGATATCAAAAGTCCACGGACAAAATGCACATAGAAACTAGAGGTAGTACTTTACTAAGACTTTTAAAAGCCATAGACTTAACTTTGTTTTTTATTGGCCTTTTTAGGGCTGCACTCACAACATATGGAAGTTCCCAGGCTAAGGGTCAATTTGGAGCTGTAGCTGCTGGCCTACACCACAGACATAGCAATGAGGGACCCGAGCCACGTCTGCAGCTTACATCACAGTTCACAGCAACACCAGATCCTTAACCCACTGAGGAGTCCTGGGATTCAACCCACGTCCTCATGGATACTAGTTGGGTTCGTTACCACTAACCCATGATGGGAGCTCCTAGGCTTACTTTCTTTTTGCATTCTACCTTTCAGTAGAAACATTAAAATGTACTAACCTCTCAAATCAAATAAAATTAATATGTATCTCTGAAAAAGATAAGTTGAATTTCAGTGGGCTAGTTGATATTTTTGTTGTTATTTAAATCATGCTTATTAATTTTTTAAATAATAGAATATAGTCGACTTACACTGTTGTGTTAGTTTCAGGTGTGTGGCAAAGTGAATCAGTCATACATATACATATATCCATTCTTTTTCAGGTTTTTTCCCATATAGATTATAACAGAATATTGAGTAGATTTCCCTGTTTTATGCAGTAGGTCCTTGTTAGTTATTTATTTTATATATAGTAGTGTGTATGTGTTTTGTTTCAGTTCGAGTCAATGTTGTTTTCAGGTCTCAGAACATTTTCATAGGCTCTTGAAAGTCCTTAGGCTCTGGGCACGGTGAGTTTAGTATCTAGTGAATAAAACAGCCTTAACCAGAGGAGCGAGTCAGTTATCACTATGCAGTAGCAATGAGCAGGTTGTCATGGTCTCCCAGAAGTCACTAGAATAAAGAGTGAGACATCAGTAGATATATCAGTTTAGCATTATTCCAACACTGACCTAGCATTGCCAAGGGATTTGTAGATTATGCTTTGTTCAGTTCTTAGAGGCTGAGCAAGACATTTTTATGTCCATGCTCCAAATGTATTTTTAAATACCACTGATGCCCCCACCTCCACCATCCCCCATTCACTGTCCCACACCAACAGTTCCAGGGACTAGATTAAAAAACAGACAAGCAAAACCAGTCTAACTTCTGAAATTGTGTGCTGTTTCACACTTTAGGCCTTACTCTCTATTTCTCATTTTCAGCCTTTGCCAAGCTCAGATGGTATGTGTAGACTCGTTTGGATTGGTGATTCTTTTTGAAATGTTTATCTGGTTTGGACCTGGCAAAACATTTGCAGGAGACGAGAATTACTGCTTTCTACATTGTCTTTAATGCCTTTACAGTAATCTAGTAGATTGTTTAATTTTCAAAAGTAAATCCTAAGATAAGAAAAAGATAAGTGATTTCACAGGGCTTCAAAGCCATTTCTGGTGAAAAGAGTCAGAATTCACATTTATAATTCCCAGTCTTGTGTTATTTCTTAGTCTTATAATTCTAAGTCTCCATTTTTTTCATCTATAAAATAAGATGAACTTAGATATCAAAAAAAAGTAAGTAGGCACTTGAACATCATTTAATAAGGAAGTAGAGTTTATATATATATATGTGTATATATATATATATATATATATATACACACACACACACGCACATATATATACTCAAAATTACTATATTAATGTCAATTAACATCTTTAAATTCCTCTATAAGTTAAAAGAAAATCACTTTCAGATGTGCTAGCTCTCTTAATTCTCACAAAGAACTTGTCGTGTGGCTATGCTTATTTCCTTTATTTTATTTTATTTTATTTTATTTTATTTTATTTTGCTTTTTAGGGCCACACCTGTGGTGTATGGAAGTTCCCAGGCTAGGGGTCAAATCAGAGCTACAGCTGCTGGCCTATGCCACAGCCACAGCAATGCAGGATAGAAACTACATATGCAACCTACACCACAACTCATGGCAATGCAGGATCATTAACCCATTGAGCAGGGCCAGGTATTGAACCTGTGTCCTCATAAATACTAGTCGGGTTCATTACCACTGAGCCATGATAGGAACTCCTATTTTCCATATTTTATTTTATTTTATTTATGTCTTTTTGCCTTTTCTAGGGCTGCACTCGTGGCATATGGAGGTTCCCAGGCTACAGGTCTAACAGGAACTATAGCCACCGGCCTACGCCACAGCCACAGCAACGCGGGACCCAAGCTGCATCTGCAACCTACACCACAACTCACGGCAACGCTGGATCCTTAACCCACGGAGCAAGGCCAGGGGTCGAACCCGCAACCTCATGGTTCCTAGTGGATTCGTTAACCACTGAACTACAATGGGAACTCCAATATTTTCCATATTTTAGAGATCAGAAAGCTGAGTGTCCTTTAAGGGACTCACTCAAAATCATAGCATCAAATAATAGAGCCAGGACTCAAGTCTTATTCTGATTACAAATTCTGTTTTCTGTATGCTATGGCATGTCACTACCATTCTCCAATTTCAAATTGCTGTAACTCATTAATATATTTTCAAATAATACAAAAATTCAAACAATGTGAGCCAGTGTTTGCATGTTCTCTGTAAACTTTTCCTTAGTTAACCAAGTAGTGGTATAAACCTCTTTGCAAGAGAGATTTATGTATATCCCTCAGAGACCTGACTGCTTTGAAACAGTTCAGCAATCAATATAAATAATTTATATCTGTGCCATTAAGTGAACCTCCAAATGATCTTTACTAAATGGTAGTTTATTGGCCTACCTAAAGTTACTACAAATATTAGAAAGTAATACAATTGCATTTATTTTAAATATATTGTGATTCATGCTTTTAATTAAATCAGAAACACCCCTTAATCATAAGGATGACAAATAAAATTCAGTATACTTTTGCATACATTTATAATGTTATTTTTTATTAATGTATAGCTGATTTACAATATTTTATTAGTTTCAGGTATGCAATATAGTGATTTGATACTTTCATGGATTCTATTCCAGTTAAAATTATTATAAAGTATGGGGGAAAGGATCAAGATGATGAAGGAGTCAGACGTTGCACTCACCTTCTCCCACAAACACACCAAAAAAACTCTTCTACACGTAAACCGATTTGCACAGAACATCTACTGAACACTGTCAGAAGAACTTAAACCTCCAAATAGGGCAAGAAGCTCTTGACATAACTGGATAGAACAAATGAAAAAGAGAGAGAGAGAAAGAATCAGGATGGGACCAGCATTCCTGAGAGGGAGCTGTGAAAGAGAAAGGAAACCCACATCCTGGGAAGCCACCTAACTGACGGGGAGATCAGCCAAGATGGAGAGAGGGACCTCAGAGTTACCGAGAAAACTGCAGCAGCTGGATTGAGAGGGCAAAGTAGAGTGAGGGCCAGACAGATCATCTGTACCACCTCTCTGGACACCACAGCCTGAGACGCTTGGGTAGGGTCTAGGCACTGAGACTCAGGCTCTGGAGGTCGGTTCTTGGGAGAAGACTAGGATTGGCTGTGCGGGGATAGCCTGAGGAATAAGCAGAGGTTTGCTGTGGTCTGGGGTGTGGAACACCACAGCAGAGGGAACCCGGGAGGAAGTCTGGGCCCCACAGGAGAAGCAAAGTGCCATTGTTGGGGAGGGCAAGAACAGAAGGGGTGTACTGCCATAGGATTCACCCTGTGCATGCACGTGTGGGCTCTCAGAGGTTGGGGTGCCTCTGGCCCAGGAAACTGGTGGCAAGAAGCCACTAGCTCAGGCTATGGGAGACTGGGCACTTCTTGTTCAGGCTATGGGTGGCCGGGCTTCTCTTGTGTGGACTAAGGACAGTGGGGGGCTAAGTGCAACATGGTACCTCTTGCATTATCTACAGGTGGCAGGGACACACCAAGCAGTTATCTCAGAAACCAGAGGGAAGTGTGGCCTACCACCACTAGAGTCTGTGAACAGGCTCCACCTGTGACCCCAACACCTCAGAGGTCCGCAAAAAAAGAGGGACCTGCAACAGAGCACCACCCATTGTTGCTCTCACTCCCCTGGGAACATACCTGCCCTGCTGCTGCCACAGCCAGATGCTCTGGGCAGCACCCAGACACTTGATCACTGTCTGTTCACAAGACCCTGCAACTAGGAGCAGCTGGTGCAGCACCCCCTGCATGGGCTAAGTGGGATGGGGTGCTTCCTGCATGGCCTACAGGTGGTGGGGGAAAACCACTTCAGTTATCCCTGACTCCAGAGGTGGGTGTGGCCCACCACCACTAGCGGTCCATGAACAGGCACCACTTGCAGCCCCAGTTACTTCAGATGGCACCATGGAGGGGAGGGCATTGTGACTGAACACTTTCTGTTGTTGCTCTAACTATCCTGGAAATATACCCATCCTGCTGATGCCACTGCCAAACACTCTGGGCAGTACCCACAGGCTTGATCACTGTCACATTCCAGGACCCTACAACTAGGAACAGCCTTGACAGCACCTCCTGTATGGGCTAAGTGGGAAGGGGTAATTCTTGCGTGGTCTACAGGTGGTGGGGGCAAACCACCACAGTTAACACTGACTCCAGAGGTGGGCATGGCCCGCAACCACTAGTGGTCCCTTAACAGGCACCACTTGTGGTCCCAATCACCTCAGAAGAGGGCATTGCAATCAAACACCACCTGTTGTTGCTCTCGCTCCACTGGGAACTCACACAAACTGCCTCTGCCACTGACAAATGCATTGGGCACCTTGTAAATCTGCCTATGGCTCATTACCACTTCCCAGGGCCCTGCAACTAGGAGTAACTTGCCCAACCTTACTGCAGGTCTTGCTGCTGTTAATAGCCCAGCAACCAGGCACTAACTACTAGCCCTACCCATTGCCTCCTTCTCCCTGGTAACACACTCAGCACCCTAGGGATAACAGCTTGATCACACTGAAGAAAGAGAGCAAATATCTAGACTCCCATGCCAAAAACAAACAGTAACCCTCCACAAAATACAAAGGGGTGCACTTACATAGAAGTAGCCCTCCAAGACTACAGTTTGACATCCCTAAACAAACAGAAAAAGAAAAACAAAAACTAGATAAAGAAACTCAGGAACCATTCCCAGTTAAAAGAACAGGAGAACTCACCTGAAGCAACAAACAGTAAAACAGATCTCTGCAGTCTGACAGACACTGAGTTCAAAAGGGAGATAATTAAAATTCTGAAAGAATTAAAGCTGAATATCAACGAATTAAGAGCAGATCTGAACAGTAATGCAGATTACTTTAGAAAGGAATTATAAAATATAAGGAGGAACCTAGAAAAAATAAAAAATTCATTTGCAGAGATGCAAACTGAGCTGAAGGCACTAAGGAGCAGAATGAATAATGTAGAGGAGCAAATTGGTGACTTTCAGGATAGAATAATGGACATCACACAATCAGGACAGCAAACAGAAAACCAAAAGAAAAAAACACAAAAGCAATATAAAGAGACCTACGGGATAATATAAAGCAGGCCAATCTGCACATAATAGGAATTCCAGAAGGAGAAGAAAAAGAAAAGGTGATTGAAAATATATTTGAAGAAATAATGTCTGAAAACTTTCCAAATCTAAAGGAAACTGATATCAAGATACACGAAGCACAGAGGGCCCCAAACAAGTTGAACCCAAATAGGCTGACACTAAGACATATTATAATAAAAATGGCAAAAGTTAAAGAGAGGATTCTAAAGGCAAGAGAAAATCAAAGCATTAATTATAAAGGGAACAACCATAAAGTTATCAGCTGATTTCTCTACAGATACACTACAGGCCAGAAGAGACTGGCAAGATCTATTCAAAGTTCTGAAAGGAAAAAATTTGCGGCCTAGAATACTATATCCAGCAAGAATATCATTTAAAATAGAAGGGGAAATAATTTATCCAACAAACAAAATCTAAAACAGTACAACAATACTAAACCCATTCTAAAAGAAATACTGAAAGGGCTTCTCTAAACAAAAATAAGTAAGAAATAGGATGGAGGAAACCACAGTTGGAAAGCAATCACTTAAATAATCCAAATTACAGATCTAATGAAAAAAAAACATTTTAAAATGATGATAAACTCAAGGAACAGTAAAAGGACAAACATGAAGATATTAAAAAAGGACTGCAAAATCTTAGAATGTGGGGAAAGAAAGGAAATATGGACTTTTTATAATGTGTTTTTTTTCTTTCCATTTTTTTTTTTGGCTTTATGCCTTATCGAGGGCCACACCCACAGCATATGGAGGTTCCCAGGCTAGGGGTCTAACAGAAGCTGTAGCTGCTGGCCTTCCCCACAGCCACAGCAACGCGGGATCCGAGCCACGTCTGCAACCTACACCACAGCTCATGGCAACACCGGATCCTTAACCCACTGAGCAAGGCCAGGGATCGAACCCACAACCTCATGATTCTTAGTCGGATTCGTTAACCACTGAGCCATGACGGGAACTCCTTTAATAATGTGTTTGAGCCTATATGACTATCAGACTAAAGCAAGCAGATACAGGAAGGGGTTTATATACTTGAAAAACAGGGCAACCACAAATCAAAACCAAACATTACATTCACAGAAACTAAAAAGAAAAGTACACAAGCATAAAATAAATGGAAGTCATCCAAAAAAAAAAGAGAAAGGAGAAACAGGATCAACTCTAAAACAATGTTTAAAATGGCAATAAATACCAAATCCAACAATGTATAAAAAAAGACCATACACCACTACCAAGTGGGATTTACCCCAGGTCACAAGGGTAATTCAACATATGCAAATCAATCAATGTCATACACCACCTTAAAAAAAAAAAAAGTAAAAAACCACATGATCATCTCAATAGATGCAGAAAAAGCATTAGACAAAGTCCAACATCCATTCATGATAAAAACTCTTACCAAAGTGGGTATAGAGGGAACATACCTTAACATAATAAAAGCCTATTTATGACAAACCCACAGCAAATATAATACTCAGTAGAGAAAAGCTGAAAGCCTTCTGCTAAATTCTGGAACAAGACAAGGATGCCAACTCTCACCACTGTTATTCAACATAGCATTGCAAGTCCTAGACACAGCAATCAGAGAAAGAAATAAAATGTATCTAGATTAGAAGAGAAGAGGTAAAATTGTCACTGTATGCAGATGACGTGATTCTATATATAGAAAACACTGACTCAACCCAAAAACTACTCAAACTGATCAACAAATTCAGCAAAGCAGCAGGATATAAGGTTAACATTCAAAAATCAGTCGCATTTCTCTATACTAACAATGATAAATTAGAAAAGGAATACAAAAATACAATACCTTCTAAAATTGCACCCCCGAAAATCAAATACCTGGGAATAAACCTGACCAAGGAGGTCAAAGACTTATATGCTGAGAACTATGAAACATTCATCAAGGAAATTAAAGGGATTCAAAGAAATGAAAAAATATTCCATGCCCCTGGGTTGGAAAAATTAGTTTTGTAAAAATGGCCATACTACCCAAAGCAATCTGCAGATTCAATGCAATCCGTATCAAATTACCCATGACATTTTTCACAGAACTAGTACAAACAGTACAAAAATTTATATGGAATCATAAAAGATCCAGAATTGCCAAAGCAATCATGAGGAACAAAAACCAAGCAAAAAGCATAATTCTCCCAGACTTCAGGCAATATTACAGTGCCACAGTAATCAAGACAGTCTGGTACTGGTATCAAAACAGACATACAGACCAAAGGAACAGCATGGAGAAGCCAGAAATAAACCCAGACACCTATGATCAATTAATCTTTGACAAAGGAGGCAAGAATATAAAATGAGAAAATGAGTCTTTTCAACAAGTGTTGATGGGAAAACTGGACAGATGCATGTAAATCAATGAAACTGGAACAACACACCCTCACACCATGCACAAAAATAAACTCAAAATGGCTTAAAGACTTAAACGAAAGACAAGACACCATTAAAAGAAGGGAACATGGGCAAAAGATTCTCTGATATCAACCTTACAAATGTTTTCTCAGATCGGTCTCCCCAGGCAACAGAAATAAAAGCAAAAATAAACCAATGGGACCTAATCAAACTGACCAGCTTTTGCACAGCAAAGGAAACCATAAAAAAAAAAAAAAAGACAACCTACAGAATGGGAGAAAATAGTTTCAAAGGATGCAGCTGACAAGGGCTTAATCTCTAATATATACAACTTATGCAGCTCAACAGCAAAAAAAGCCAACGACCCAGTGGAAGAATGGGCAAAAGACCTGAATAGATGTTTCTCCAAAGAAGATATACAGATGGCCAACAAGGACATGAAAAAAGGCTCAACATCACTGATTATTAGACAAATGCAAATCAAAACTGCTATCAGATACCACCTCACACCAGTCAGAATGGCCATCATTAATAAGTCCATAAATACAAATGCTGGAGAGTGTGTGGAGAAAGTGAACCCTCCTGCATTTTTGGTGAGAATGTAACTTGGTACCACCACTATGGAAAACAGTATGGACGTACCTTGGAAAACTATGTATAGAACTACCATATGACCCAGCAATCCCACTCTTGGGCATATATCCGGACATATCTTTCCTTGAAAAAGACACATGCACCTGCATGTTCATTACAGCACTATTCACAATAGCCAAGATGTGGAAACAAGCTAAATGTCCATCCACAGATGAGTGGATTAAGAAGATGTGGTATATATACACAATGGAATACTACTCAACCATAAAAAGAAGAAAATAATGACATTTGCAGTAACATGGATGGAACTAGAGATTCTCATACTAAGTGTAGTAAGTCAGAAAGAGAAAGACAAATACCATATGATATCACTTATATCTGGAATTTAATATATGGCACAGATGAACCTTTCTGCAGAAAAGAAAATCATGGACATGGAAAACAGAATTGCGGTTGGCAAGTGGGAGAGAGAGGGAGTGGGATGAACTGGAAATTTGAGGTTAATAGATGCAAACTATTGCTTTTGTTGTGGATTAGCAATGGGATCCTGCTGTATAGCACTGGGAACTATTTCTAGTCACCTATGATGGAGCATGATAATATGAGAAAAAGAAATGTATATGTATATGTGTGACTGGGTCACCTTACTGTACAGTAGAAAATTGACAGAACACTCTAAACCAGATATAATGTAAAAAAATAAAAAGAAAATTATTATAAAATAGTGGGTATATTCTCTGTGCTCTAAAATATATCATTGTAGCCTATTTCTTTTATACAGTATTATTTGTACCTCTTAACATCCTACCCCTATTTTGCCTCTCCAACTTTTCTTTTCCCTCTGGTAACCACTTGCTTGTTCTTTATATCTGTGAGTTCCTTTCTGTTTTGTTATATTAATTCATTTGTATTATTTTTTGGTTACACATGTAAATGAAAACATAGAGCATTCGTCTTTGTCTGATTTATTGCACTAAGTATAATACTCCATCCATGTTGTTGTAAATGTCAAAAGCCCATTCTTTTTCATGGCCAAGTAATATTCCATTGTATGTAATTCCACATCTTCTTTATCTTTTTAATCTATCAATGACACTTAGGTTGCTACTATAACTTGTCTATTATAAATAATGCT
This sequence comes from Catagonus wagneri, assembly GCA_004024745.2. Taxonomy (NCBI): domain Eukaryota; kingdom Metazoa; phylum Chordata; class Mammalia; order Artiodactyla; family Tayassuidae; genus Catagonus; species Catagonus wagneri. The sequence goes on from PVHT020000066.1 coordinate 24,726,528, forward strand.
GCTATGAACATTGGGGTGCACATGTTTTTGAATTAGTGTATTTGTTTTCTTCTGCTCTATACCTGAGAGTGGAATTGCTGGATCATATAGTAGTTCTGTGTTCAGTTTCCAAGGTGCTTTTGCATTCATTATATTGTATGTTCTTAAAAAAAATGCTGTGAAGTGAATAAGGTAAACATTATTATTTCTCTTTCACAGATGAGGAAATCGGTACTAGTGAGGTGAAATTACTTGTTCAAAGTTGCACTTCAAGAGTGGATAAAAGTCAAATTGCTTAGTGATACAGAGTGACACAGCAATCTTTAATTTTTTTTTTTTTTTAGTATAGTTAAGGTACAGTGTTGTTCTAGTTTGTGCTATAAAGCAAAGTGATTTTTAATGTTATTTTTCATCATGGTATATCCCAGGAAATGGATATAGTTCCCTGTGCTATACAGTAAGACCTTATTGTTTATCCATCCTATCTGTAATAGTTTGCATCTACTAATTCCAAAGTCTCACTCCATACCTCCTCCCCTGTTCTGTATATCTGTATATCTGTGAGTTTGATAGGTTGATTTGTACTATATTTTACTTTTTTTTTGTCTTTTGTCTTTTGAGGGCTGCACCCATGACATATAGAGTTTCCCAGGCTAGGGGTCTATCGGAGCTGTAGCTGCTGGCTTACACCAAAGCTACAGCAATGCCCTATCGGAGTCATTTCTGCAACTTATAACACAGCTCACAGCAACGCCAGACCCCAACCCACTGAGCAAGCCAGAGATCAAACCCACCACCTCATGTTTCCTAGTCAGATTTGTTTCCGTTGCACCATGACAGGAACTCCATGTGCTATGTTTTAGATTCCACACGTAAGTGATATCATATGTTGTTTGCGTTTGTCTTTCTTACTTACTTCGCTATAGTATGAGAGTCTCCAGTTGCATCCATGTTGCTGAAAATGGCATCATTTTGTTCCATTTATGTCTGAGTAGTATTACATTGTATATATGTAATGGTGTTCCACTTATTCTTGGCCTGCATTGTTTTCAACAAGTAGTTTGCTCTTTATATTTGTTATTATGTGCATGATATATACATAGTATCCTTTTTCTAATATTTCTGTTACTGTACAGAGATGTAACTCATTTCTGAATGTTAATCTTTTATCTTGCTACCTTGCTGAATTTGTTTATCAAATCAAGTAGTTTTTGTGTGAAGTATGTAGTATCTCGTCCTGTACATAGCATGTTGATTTTACCTTTTCCCTTCCAATTTGGATACCTTTTATTTCTTTTATTGCTTATTATTATATTTTTTTTCTGATTGCTGTGGTCAGGACCTCTGATTCTATGTTAAAAAAAGGTGATGAGAGTGGGCATCCTTGTCATCCTTGTCTTAGCAGGAAGGCTTTCAGCTTTTCTCCATTGAATATTGAACTGGCTATGATTTGTCATAAATGGCTTTTATTAGGTTGACATATGTTCCCTCCACTTTGGTAAAAGCAGTTCTTATCATGAATGAATTTTGTGAATTGCCTTATCTGCACCTATTGAGATGATCATGTAGTTCTAACTTTTCTTTTTTTAATGTGGTATATGACACTGATTGATTTGTGTATGTTGAACCATCCTTGTAAACTTGGGATGAATCCCAATTGGTCATGGTGTATGATCTTTTTTTACGTGTTATTGGATTTGGTTTGCTCAAGTTTTGCTGAGAATTTTTGCATCTATATTCATCGAAGATATTGGCCTATAATTTTTTTTTTGGTAGTATTTTTTTCTGGTTTTGGTATCAGGGTGATGGTGGCTTCATAAAATGTCTTTGGGATTGTTCTTTCTTCTTCAGTCTTTTGGAAGAGTTTAAGAAGGATGGGTTTAATATTTGGTAGAATTTGCCTGTGAAGCCATCTGGTCCTGGACTTTATTTTGTAGAGAGTTTATTATTATTATTATTATTATTATTATTATTACATATTCAATTTCTATTTCTGTTCAAATTATCTATTTCTTCTTTATTCAATTTTGATGGGGTATATGTTTCTAGCAAGTTGCTCATTTCTTCTAGGTTGTCAAATTTGTTAGCATGTAATTGTTCATAGTATTCTCATGTTTTTTTTGTAATTTTGCAGTATTAGTTGGGATATCTCCATTTGCATTTCTTATTTTATTTTGTTTCTTTCTCTTTTCTTCTTGGTGAGTCTGACCAGAGGTTTGTCAATTTTTTTTTTTTTACCCATTCAGAGAACCAGCTCTTGGTTTTCTTGATTTTTTTCTATTTTTTTTTCTTTTTTTGGTGCTGCACCTTCAGCATATGGAAATCCCCAGGCTAGGAGTCAAATTGGAGCTGCAGTTGCTGGCCTATGCCATAGCAATAGCAACACCAGATCCAGCCATGTCTGTCATCTACACTGCAGCTAATGACAATGCTGGATCCTTAACCCACAGAGTGGGACCAGGGATCTAATGCATATCCTCATAGATAATAGTTGGGTTCATTACCACTGAGCCACAATAGGAACACCTCTATTGTTTTTTAATGTCCTTTTTATTTATTTCCTCTCAGATACTTATGAGTTCCTTGCCTCTGCTGACTTTAGGTTACATTTGTTCTTCTTTCTTTAATTCTTTGAGTTGGTATGTTAGGTTGTTTATTTGAGATTTTTCTTGTTTTTTGAAGAAGGCCTATATCACTATGAACTTCCCTCTAAGAACTGCTTTTGCAGCATCCCATAGATTTCATATGGCTATGTTTTCACTGTGGTTTATCTTAAGGTATATTTTAATTTCCCTAATGATTTCCTCATTGACCCATTTATTTTTTACTAGCATATTGTTTATTCTCCATGTAGTTCATTTTTTTCTCATTTGTTTTCCTGTGATTGATTTCTAGTTTCATTGTAGTCAGAGAAGATGCTTAAAGTACTTTCTATACTCTTAAATTTGTTGAGGCTATTTTTATGCCCCAGTTTGGTCAGTCCTAGAGACTATTCCATGTGCACTTGAAAAGAATGTATGTTCTGTTTTTTGTTTTTTATTTCAAGTCCTGAAAACATCAGTTAAGTCTATTTTATCATGTATTTAGGGTCTCTGTTGCCTTATTGATTTTCTGACTAGAAGATCTGTCCATTGATGTGAGTGGGGTGTTAAAGTCTCCTACTATTATATATTCCTATCAATTTCTCCTTTTATGTCTTTTAGTATTTGTTTTATGTATTTGGGTACTGCTATATTGGGGGCATATATATTGATGAGCATAATATTCTCTTGAATTGATCCTTCATCAATAAATAGTGTCCTTCTTTATTTTTCTTTATGGGCTTTGTTTTAAAGTCTATTTTGTCTGATATGAGTATTGCAGTTCCTGCTTTCTCATCATTTCCATTTGCATGAAATATCTTTTTCCATCCTCTCACTTTCAATCCATATGTGTCCTTTGACCTATGGTGGCTCTCTTTTAGGAAGCATATTGTAGGCTTTTGTTTTTTATCCTGCCTGCCATTCTATGTATTTTGATTGGAGCATTCGGTCCATTGACATTTAAGGTAATTGTTGATAGCTATGTATTTATTACTATTTTAAACCTTGTTTTCTAGTTGATTCTATATTTCTTCTTTGTTCCTTTCTCTTTTTGTGGTTTGATGACTTCCTTTTATTTTATGCTTGTGTCTTCTTCTTTTTGTTTTTTGTGTATGTATTGTCTGGTTTTGATTTTTGGTTGCCCTGTTATTCAAGTATGTTAATCTCTTCCTATATCTGCTTGCTTTAGACTGATAATTATTTAGGATTAAATTTATGCTAAAAAAAGAATCTATATGTTCTTACTCTCCTTCCCCACATTATATGATTTTAACACCTTTTTTTTTTAACATCTTCATGTTTATCCTTTTGCTCTTCCCTGTGTTTATCATCACTTACACAAGTACTTTTTGTTTTCTTTTTGATCTATATACTGGCTTAAGTGATTACTTTCCTACATCCTATATCTTATTATTTCTTTCCTATTTAGAGGGGACATTTCAATATTATTTTTAGGGTAGGTTTAGTATTGTTGTATTCTTTTAGTTTTTGCTTGTCTGAGAAATTCATTTCTCCAGTTTTAAATCTTGCTGGGTAGAGTATTCTAGGTTGCAAATTATTCCATTTTAGAACTTGAAATATTCATCTTGCTACTCTCTTCTGGCCTGTAGTGTTTCTGTAGAGAAAGCAGCCAATAGCCTTATGGGAGTTACCTCTTTGCTTTTCTGTCATTCTGTGGCCGCCTTTACAGTCTCTCCTTGTCTTTAACTTTGCCATTTTTATTATAACATGACTTTTGCTTGTCTTTTTAGGTTCAACGTGTTTGGGACCCTGTGTACTTCCTGTGCCTGGATATCTGTTTCCTTCTTTAGAATTGCAAAGTTCTGGAGTTCCCTTCGTGGCTCAGTGGTTAATGAATCCGACTAAGAACCATGAGGTTGCGGGTTCGATCCCTGGCCTTGCTCAGTGGGTTAAGGATCCGGTGTTGCGGTGAGCTGTGGTGAAGGTTACAGACGTGGCTCGGATCCCGCATTGCTGTGGCTGTGGCGAAGGCCGGCAGCTACAGCTCCTGTTAGACCCCTAGCCTGGGAGCCTCCATATGCCATGGGTGCGGCTCCACATAAAGGCAAAAAAAAAAAAAAAAAGAATTGCAAAGTTCTCAGCCATAATTTCTTTTCTTAATTGCATTTCTTTTAAAGTATAGTTGATTTACAGTGTTATGCCAATTTCTGCTGTGCAGTATAGTGACCCAGTCTCATATATGCATTCTTTTTTCGCCAAATACATTTTCAATCACCTTTCTCTTTTATTTCCTTCTGGGACCCCTATTATTCATAACTGGAATGCTTTATATTATCCCATATATCTCTTGTATTTCTTTTTCTTTTTTCTTTTTTTTTTCATTTGTCTTTCTGTCTGCTGTCCTGATTGGGTGGTTTCCGTTATTCTGTCTTCCAAGTTACTTATTTGTTCCTCTGCATTATTATTATTTTTTTCTTTTTATGGCTACACCTACAGTATACAGAAATTCCTGGGCTAGGGGGTAAAATCAGAGCTACAGATGCCAGCCTATTCCACAGTCACAGCAATGCCATATCTGAGCAACATCTGTGACCTATACTGCAGCTTGCAGCAATATTGTATCCTTAAACCACTGAACGAGACCAGGGGTCAAACCCTCATATACTCACAGATACTATGTTGGGTTCCTAACTAACTTGCTGAGCCACAAAGGGAACTCCCAAGCTCTTTTTCTTTGAGAGTGCAGAGGTCTGTTTCATTGTTTGCTCCTTTAGGGGAGTTCTATTCTTTTAACCGGGAATGGTCCCTGTGCTTCTTCATTTTGCTTGTCTTTCCTACTCTGTGAATTTAGGGAAAACAGTTATCTACTATGGTCTTAGAGGGCTATTTATATGTGGGTGCACTGGGCATGGTCCCTATCATCTGTGCATGTCTCTTTCTGCTTTGCCCTCCTCAGGTTGGCAGCCACACTTTTCTCTGAGGTTTTAAGGTTCCCCCTTCATCTCAGCTGATATCCCCACCTGTTAAGTGAACTCCTACTGTGCAGATTCCTTTCCTCTTACACCTCCCTCTCTGGAATGCTGGTCCAGTCCTGATTCCTTTCTTCTCTCTTTTTTCCCTTTTGTTCAACCCTTTTTGGAAGTCTGAAGTCTTCTGCAAGTGTTCAGTATATGCTCTGTCAGAATTGTTTGTAGTTTTGTTTTTTAATGTGTTTTTGGGAAAAGGTGAGCTCCACATCCTACTCCTCTGCCATCTTGATTCTAGAGTTCTTAGCAATCTTTTCGAAGACTACCGGAGATTTAGTTTTTTTTTTTTTTAGTCAGATTACAGACTCATGAGAGCAAGGAACATCTCTGTCTTATTCAGATTTGTTCCTCAGTGTCTAGGACAGTGTGTGGTGCACAGTAGATGCTCATTAAATATTGATTGACTGAATGAAGGGAAGCTTAGGATCATGTAGTGATATGTCATGAGGAGAAATTACCCATGGAAAGATTGACTGGATGATGGAAACCTGTTTGAAAAGTGTGCTGGATCTGGACCTCAGAACTTTTTATAGGTAGGAAGGCCCTGGGTTTTCTTAGATGAACTGGCTTCCAGACAACGCATGTACCCTGAGTCTGCTGTACAGTACCCTGGAACATTTTTATATCATAGCACCTATCACTTTGTGTGCTATTTATCTGTTTAGTTGTCTGGCTTCCCATGCAAATCATGAATCTCTTAAGAGTGGAAGGATATCCCATTGTACTCCAGTCTGTAGCACAGAGCTTGGCATATGATAGGCCTCAAATAGGTATCTGTAGAAGAAATGAATGAATGAATAAAAAAATAATATGAATCAGTGTACAACAGCAAAATAGGGAAATCACTGAGGAAGGAGCAAGGTTTTTAACAGGAAATAACTAAGCTAATTAAGTCTGAGTCAACATTACGTTGTTGGGAAAAGTAGGAACAGCTTTCCATGGTATATTTGCCTTTTATAATAGCCTGTATATGTTTGTGGTTTAAATGCTTCTAAAGTCATTAAAAGTTTCTGTTACTAAGTACTTCTATTTAATTTTAATGTCCCTTTTTTGTTAAGGAATAGTTTGTGCTTAAGGAGAAACTAAATATGGGCTTTCTATCAAGTCTTAAGCTCTATTCACCTCAGTTTCTCTTATCTGCAAAATATGTGGCAGTAGTACTTTTATTAAATGAGACAGTATTTGAGAAAGTCTTAGCACAGTGCCTGGCTTACAGAAGGAGATTTATAAATATTTATAAATATAAATAAGTGGATAAATAACTCTCATTTTCCTTTGATGCTCATTTTCCTATCTCTTGAACTCTTGATTGTTTCAGAAAAACACCTGTGTGAGGAAGAAGAAAGGCATTTAGGTGTCAACCAAAAATTCAGCTTTTAAATATTATGTGTTGTGACTGTGCTACTATTGCCAAGAGGAATGTCTGTTTAGACCCTGGTTATAATCAATGTTGGCATTTTTTTTTTTTTTTGCCTCAACCTCCAAAGAGTTTTTGCGCTAATTTTATTTCATCCTCTTTGTGTATGTTTTCCTTTTATAATGGAATTTGGATCTTAGTATTGGTGTGTTAGTTCAATACTCTTACTGTTCTCTATGTAGTCTTTAGTCTTCCGTTTCTTTGCAGTGCAAATTACCCTTCATGGTAAGCTGAACTTGTAATACACACTTGAGGTGATGTATAAATGATTTCACTGGCTCATCTCCCTTTCCCACCCTGCATGCCTGTGTCACCTTCACAACATCAAGATTAGGTGTTTATGCACCATCATAAATAATGCCTTGTGCAAGGATAATGTAAGTGAAATCTGTTGAAATATGGTCTATTGTATTAAAATTTATGTTTCAAATATAGTTTTTATTATATAAAACAAGCTTGAGTTTTATAAAGTCATTCAGAAAAGAGATCTGCATCACTGATAGGACTGTCTATCTACTTGGCATCTGTGCCTAGCAGAGTGAGAGTCATGTGAACATTTCTAAGGCTATTATTTTTTCCTCTCTGCTTTGAAGATTCAAATTGTATTACTTAGCAAATTATTCTGTGAAATACCTCTAACAGTAATATTTAAAAGTCTTAGACATAGCACTTTCCCATCCCCATGTCAGAAGGATCTTTATAAAGTACAGATCTAATCCCATATCCCTTCCTGCCTTTCTTCTTCAATAACTCTCTGTTTCCTAGTTTATGAAATAAAATAAGCACCTTAGTTTGACAGAACATTCAGTATCTGTCCTTGATTTCTTCCTTTCCTCTCTTACCTTATTGCCTAGGTTCTAACCTCAAAGTCTTTCCTCATTTTAGGGAGAACAAAATTGAAGTTAGGAAAGATACAATAAGTTCTCTAAGGTCACACAGTGGTAAAAATCAGGATACTCTGGCCTCTCTGATGCAAATATGCATCCCTAGTTGGCGTTATCACATTATTCTGTAGCTATAATGTTAGAACCTGCCTTTTTTTCTGAGATAATGTTCTCTTCCTCTATATAATGCCTTACTCATTGCAACTGAAGAGCTTGTCCACATTAATGAGTAATATAATTTCCCTTTGGATTTAATCCATGTTGGTACATGGGAGAGGGCTTAAAGGCCAAATGGTAAGAAACTGGAAACTTGATCACTGAACTAGATGAGCACAGGTTCTTTGAGCGCCAGGAAAAGGCCCCTCCAGGTGAGTTCACTGGTACTTGATTCAAGGACCATCCTAATACATGAATTTTGGAAATAACAAAAAAGCAAAGCATAATTAATTTAGATTTATATGGAGGAATTCCCATTGTGGCTCAGTGGGTTAAGAACCCAACATAGTGTCCAAGAGGATGTGAGTTTGATCCCTGGCCTCATGCAGTGGGATAAGCGCACAGCATTGCCACAAGTTGTGGCATAGGTTGCAGATGTGGCTTCAGTCTGGCTGTGGCATAAGCCTGCAGCTGCAGCTCTGATTCAAGCCCTGACCCAGGAAATTCATTATATCTCAAGTACTGCCATAAAAATTAAAATTAAAAAAGGTTAAATTAGATAACACATGTAAAACATTTAGAATAGTGCCTGGCAGCTGGCACTCATTATAAGCTAACTGTAGAGTTCCTGTTGTGGCACAGTGGAAACAAATTTAAGAACCATGAGAATGCAGGTTCGATCCCTGGCCTCGCTCAGTGGGTTAAGGATCCGGCATTCCATGAGCTGTGGTGTAGGTCACAGATGCAGCTTGGATCTGGCATTGCTGTGGCTGTGGCATAGGCCTGCAGCTGTAGCTCTGATTTGACCCCTAGCCTGGGAATCTCCATATGCTGTGGGTGCAGCCTTAAAAAGCAAAAAAAAAAAGCTAATTGCCATTATTATTATCATTGATAATATCGTTGGTGGTGGTGGTAGTGGTAGGGCCTGCTTAGTTTCTCCTTTGAACTAGGCGTATTGTTAGGCGTTTTTCATTTAATTCTCAGAGTCACCCTATTAGATAAGTATTAATATTCTAGTTTTGACAAAACAGAGGCTCAAATGGTTGGTTCAAGATGTCATAGCTAATAATTACTATAGCTACAATTTGAACTTCGTTCAGTTTTACTTTGAAGATCCCCCTGTTTACACTATACCCAACTTCCTCCTGTGCATTTTAAAACAGTTTCAATATAGAGATTTTACTACTTTTCTTAAGGCTAAGATATAGAACTACTCCACTTTTCATTTTTTTTTTTGCATTTTCTCTCACTTTTCAAATTTTCATAGGCAGTTTATTCAACAGCATTTTGAGTGCCTACTATGTACACAGCACTATTTAAACAAAAGAGGCTTTGCAAATCCCTTATTTAATTATCATAATGGTCTATAGAGTGGGTAAGCCTCTCTCTTTGTTTATAGTTCATGACTCTTAGGCATAAAGGGGAGGTCATCTATTATTGGTAACAGAATGAGTCAGTAACAAGTTTGAGATTGGAATCAAAGTCTCCTGTCTTGGTATTTCCTTTCTAATGCATTGCACTGACTGCGATCTTGGACCCCATCTAAGGAGACTTATGTCCTAATTATTTTTATGAATAGAAACTCGAGCATGGTGCCATGTCTTGAGATATTTATTTATTTATTTAAATTACTTCATGAATTTTATTACATTTATAGGTGTACAAAAATCATCACAACCAAATTTTATATTTCCATCCCAAACCCTCAGCGCGTCCCCCTGCCTCTCATTTGGAGACCATAAGTTTTTCAAAGTCTGTGAGTCAATATCTGTTCTGCAAAGAACTTCATTGTGTCCATTTTTTAGGTTCCACATGTAAGTGATAGCATTTGATGTTGGTTTCTCATTGTCTGAGTGACTTCACTTAGCATGATAATTTCTAGGTCCATCTGTGTTGCTATAAATGCTGTTATTTCTTTACTTTTAATGGCTGAGTAATATTCCATTGTGTATGTGTACCACATCTTCTTTATCATTCCTCTGTCAATGGACATTTAGGTTGTTTCCATGACTTGGCTATTGTATAGAGTGCAGCAATGAACCCTGGAGTACATGTGTCTTTTTGAGTCGGGAATTTCTCTTGTTAGATACCCTGAGTGGGATTGCTAGATCAAATGGTAATTCTATCTTTAGTTTTCTAAGGAATCTCCAACTGTTTTCCACAGTGGTTGCACCAATCTACATTCCCACCAGCAGTGTAATAGGGTTCCTTTTTCTCCGTGTCCTCTCCAACACTTACTGTTTGTAGACTTTTTGATGATGGCCATTCTGGCCAGTGTAAGGTAGTACCTCATAGTGGTTTTGATTTGCATTTCTTTAATAACAAGTGATGTCAAACATCTTTTCATGTGTTTTTTGGCCATCTGTATGTCTTCTTTGGAGACCTGTGTGTTTAAATCTTCTGCCCATTTTTTGATGGGGTTGTTTGTTTTTTTGGTATTGAGCTGCAGGAAGTGTTTGTAAATTTTGGAGATTAATCAGTCAATTCATTTGCAAATATTTTTTCCCGTTCTGTGGGTTGTCTTTTTGTTTTGTTTAGGGATTCCTTTGCTGTGCAGAAACGTTTAAGTTTAATTAAATCCCATTTCTTTATTTTTGTTTTTATTGTCATTACTCGAACAGGTGGATCTGAGAAGACGTTGCTGTCATTTATGTCAGAGAGTGGCCTATATTTTCCTCTAAGAGTTTTATAATATCTGGTCTTATATCTAGGTCTTTAAGCCATTTTGAGTTTATTTTTGTGCATGGTGTTAGGAAGTGTTCTAATTTCATTTTTTTTACATGTGGCTGTCCAGTTTTCCCAGCACCACTCACTGAAGGGATTGTCTTTTCTCCATTTTTCATTCTTGCCTCCTTTGTCATAGGTTAGTTGACTGTAGGTGCATGGGTTTAATTCTGGGCTTTCTATCCTGTTCCATTGATCTATATTTCTGTCTTTGTGTCAGTACTATATGGTTTTGATGACTGTAGCTTTGTGGTATAGTCTGAAGTCAGGGAGCCTGATTCCTCCAGCTCCATTTTTCTTTTTCAGGATGGTTTTGGCTATTCTGGGTCTTTTGTGTTTCCAAACAAACTTTAAAATATTTTGTTCTAGTTCTTTGAAAAATGTCCTTGGTAATTTGATAGGGATTGCATTGAATCTGTAGATTGCCTTGGGTAGTATGGTCGTTTTGATAATATTGACTCTTCCAATCCAAGAGCATGGTATGTCTTTCCATCTGTTCATGTCATCCTTGATTTCTTTCATCAGCATCAGCATCTCATAGTTTTCAGAGTACGGGTCTTTTGTCTCTTTAGGAAGGTTTATTCCTAAGTATTTGATTCTTTTTGATGTGATGGTAAATGTGATTGCTTCCCTAATTTCTCTTTCTGATCATTCATTGTTAGTATATAGAAATGCAGTTGGTTTCTGTGTATTAATTTTGTATCCTGAAACTTTGCCAAATTTATTGATGAACTCTAACAGTTTTCTGGTAGAGTGTTTAGGATTCTTTAGGTATAGTATCGTGTCATCTGCAAACACTGATAGTTTTACTTCTTCTTTCCCAATTTGGATTCCTTTTATTTCTTCTACTTCTCTGATTGCTATAGCTAGGACTTCCAAAACTACGTTGAATAGAAGTGGCGAGTATGGACATCCTTGTCTTGTTCCTGATCTCAGCAGGAATTCTTTCAACTTTTCACCATTGAGAATGATGTTTGAACTACTTACTCTTTTAACTAGATTAAATATTCCTCCTAGATTCTTGTTGTTGCTAGTAACACAAAGCAAGCCTTGACTTAATCGACAATGTACAATTAACCTTTCACTCCCCCCTGAACAGAACAGGACTGAATTGTCAGACTGAGTTCCAAGAATTCTTTCCTAAAGTAACAACAACAATAACAGCCACCACAACTGCAGGAGCTTAACATTTAGTGTGTGCTTACTATATGCCAGGAAGTGTTCTAGAGCTTTATATGTATTAATGGATTTAATCCTCCCCACAAGTCTGTGGTAGGTACTGTCATTATCCCTATTTATAGATGAGGAAACCAAGGGACAGAAAGTTTAAAAACTTGCTCTAAGGCCATAAAACTTTTAAGTATTAGAACTGAAATTCAATACAAGGTAGTTATAAATAAATTCTAAGCTATAAATTCTAAGCTTTTAAATATTGTGTTTCACTACATTTCCTTAGGTAATAGAATCCATGTCATTTTCCGGCTCCAAAACCTCCAATGACTCCCTATTTCTTTTAAAATTCAAAGTACGTATATTTACCTTGACATTTAGAGGACTCCCGGCTGTGAAACCAGTCCTTATTTCTAGGTGCATTTCTGATTACTCATCACTTAGAAAGTGCATGGTCTATGGAGTCAACAGATACATGTTTTATAGCTCAATCCTACCATTAAGTAGCTGTGGATACTTTGGATAAGGTAATTTATCTTTTGAAGTATCTAAAAAATGAGGATAATAAAACTTGCCTCAACAGGTAAATGAAATAATGCATATAAATGCCTAATACAGGATCTGACATATAGAGATCCTGTCAATATTATTTTTAAAATATTTATTTATCCTCTAGCTGAAAGTAATCTGCCCTATGTCCTTGCCTTTACTTATGTTTTCCCTACACTTTGAATACTTGCCCTCACATTTAAGGTTGTCAAAATCTAACCCATCCTTCAAGGCCTCTTTCAAGGGCACCCTGTGCAGGAAGGCATCTTTGATCCCCCTGTCCCCTGCCACCTGCTACCTCATCCTGAATTTAATTGTTTTTCCCCATTTGAACCCTAGTGTAGTTTGGTACCCCATGCTTAATACGTACCATCCTTGGCCTTATGTTTGTGTATCTAGTTCATACGCCCTGCTGGTTTGCAAGTACTTTAAGCAGGGACTGTGTCTTTCCATTCTCTGTCGTCCTCAAGTCTTACCAGAAGCATTGGGTTTGAATACATGGCAATGGTTGGCTTAAGTGAGTCATATCATCAGATGCTTGAAATTGCTGGTGATCAGTGCTGTAATCCTCAGATCAAGGAGAAAGGAAGGAAACAATTTTTGTGCTGTGCCTGCTGCTTTATACACCTCATTTATTTTAATATTCACGGTAATAATATGAAATAGTCATCATTATTTTCATTTTACAAATGAAGAAACAGATCTAAGAGGATAAATGATTGCTTAATCATTGAGAAAGTTGCAAGGATTTGAATCCATATCAATCTGACTTTCTGCTTCACTACCATTCACTGGCTGATTAATAAATCTAGCTGTGGCGGATTCATTGAAAATAAGAGATGTAAAATATTATCTAGCTAGCCCAGTTTTACAGATGAGGAAATGCAGATCCAAGATGAACTAGAGGTTTTCTTAAGGTTACTCAAATAGTAAAACCCAAACTAGGTCCGAGTTCCAAGTCAGCTTTAAACAGAGTAATTTTCCGAAAGACCTAAATGACCCTTCCATTTTTGAACCAATAAAATGTATTTTTCTTCTTAACTTCTGGCCCTCTTCACTGGCCCATCTAGGCCCTCATCCAATCACCTTCATTAACAGAATCTACCTTATTTTGGTTAATAAGATATCAGTATTAATATTTCTTCTGTGAGCCACATTGGAGGTCAGAGGTGATGAGCCCAAGCTATGCTTAATTTCTGATCGTAAATGATGGCAAAGAAGTACTTCTAGTTGTCTTTTGAAATTTCATAACAGTAATACTGACACTTCTAATTTATCTGGAACTTTTTTCATTTTTTAAAGTTTTATTGAAGTATAATGACAATGTGATAATTTCTGCTGTACAACTTTTCAAAAAACATCCTTTCATATTTTCTGTATCTTTGAAGAAGAGATTGGAGGATTATATTAGATGCTCCTGAGATCTCTCTTAATTCTGAGGTCCTGATTCTGTGGTTCTGATGCTCACAACTTAATTTTACATTTTATATTTATTTATGTATCTTTGATTCTTCTTTACACTATAAATTCCATGAGGGTGGAAGCAATGTCTATTTTTGATCACCCTTGTATCCCCGGAAACTGCACATAATAGTTACTTAGAAAATATTTGTTGATTGAGTGAAGAACTATTTGAGATAACAAAGTGATTATCATCTTTCTTTGATAGGTTACTAAATCAAAGCCAAGAAGAAAAAGTACTTGCTAAAGAATAAATGCTATTTAGTGACAGAGCCATTCTGAAACCCCTATCTCCTGGGTTGCTGGCATGAGCAGATAAAGTAATAAAATTCTGAGAATCCTTATACATTATCCCATGTCTATTCTTAAAGTCATTGTCAGTCATGAGAATTGAGTTCTGAAATACTTATCTAATAATAAAAGACTTCTTTTAAGAAATAATTAAATAGCAAAAACTTTAAAACATTTCTTTTTTTTTTTATTTTTGCATTATAGCTGGTTTACAGATTTCTGTCAGATTTTCCAACTG
>PVHT020000066.1:24741965-24793151 GCA_004024745.2 Catagonus wagneri
CGTTGTTTAGGTTTCTTCCCAGGAAACTTTTCTTTTTCACAGCTACCTCCCTGGAGTGCTGGTTACGGTCCTAATTGCCTTTCTCTCTCACCTTTTTTTTTTCTTCACTTGTTCTACCCAGTTATTTCAAGGGTTTCTTGCAGTTTTTGGAGGTTTAAATTGATCAGCATTCAGATGATGATTTGTCCAACTTGTTTTATATTTAGATGCGATTTTTGATGTATTTGTGGGAGAGCGTGAGCACGACCTCTTACTCCTCCGCCATCTTGCCGCCTCTCCAAAACATTTCTTGATAATCTGTTTTTTAACTCTTAGAAATTCTTCACTGTGTTCTTAGTTGAATTTCCTCCATCTTTCAACTCTAGGTGTAGGGAAATTTTTCTTTGAGTCTTGTTGATTACAGCACAAATTGACAAGGCAGCAGCTTCACATACTTACCAAAATAAAAAAGATTGAAACTATTAAGTATTAATTTAGTTGTAGAACAATATAACTTTCAAATTCTGTTAACAGGTCAAATCCAGCACATCTGGTTTTGTATGACTCTTGAGTAAAAATGGTTTTTATGATGGACATTTACAGTTGATTTGATGATAGGCAACACTGGCTTTGAATCCCGAGTCAGAAAAATGTTATTCCCTTGGAGAATTCCATTCTATTTATTACTAAACAAGTATTACAAAAAAAAGAACTCAATATATTATTATATTTTTCTTTCCACCAATAAAAGTTTTGTAGAAATTAGGTTTTGCTCCTGTTATGTAAGTACTTATATAATATACTTGATTTTTGCCTCTGCTATCTGACCGTATACAAAAAATGTTTGTCAACAACTGTAATAGATATTGCACATCCCAACCTATTTTTTCTTCATGGTATACCTGGAAGTGATATATTATTATCCCTAATTTTTAGATAAGGAAACAGAGAATCAAAAAGACCCAATGTGAAATGACTCCTAAGTGCAGAGCTGGGAATCTTTTAGGATTGACTTTGTTTGATACCAATGACTGTATTTTTATGTTCCACCATGCTGCCTTGTTCATTTTATTTTTAATTTATTTTTATTATGATATAGTTGACTTACAGTGTTGTGTCAATTTCTGCTGTACAGCATAGACACCCAGTTATATATATATATATATATATACATATATATGTATATATATGTATATATATATATATCATGTGTGTGTGTTTATGTATTATCTTCCATCATATTATATTATATTCTTTTTCTTATATTATCTTCCATCATGGTCTATCCCAAGAGACTGGATATAGTTCCCAGCGCTATATAGCAGGACCTCATCACTTATCCATTCTAAATGTAATAGTTTGCATTCACTAACCCCAAACCCCACTCCATCCCATTCCCTGACCCCACCCTCATATTGGCAACAATAAGTCTGTTCTTCATGTCTCTGAATCTGCTTCTAGTAGGTAGATAGGTTCATTTGTGCCACATTTTATTTTATTTTATTATTTTATTTTATCTCATTAATTTTTGTCTTCCTGTCTTTTTAGGGCTGCACCCTTGGCAAATGGAGGTTCCCAGGCTAGGGGTCCAACTGGAGCTGTAGCTGCCAGCCTACACCACACCCACAGCAACACAGGATCCAAGCTGCGTCTGCGACCTACACCATAGCTCATGCCAACGCTGGATCATTAACCCACTGGGCAAGGCCAGGGATCAAGCCCGTGTCCTCAAGATGCTAGTCAAATTTGCTAACTGCCGAGCCATGATGGGAACTCCCATTTGTGCCACATTTTAGATTCTACATGTAAGTGATATCATATGATATTTGTCTTTATCTTTCTGACTTGCTTCACCTAGTATGAGAATCTCTAGTTGCATCCATGTTGCTGCAAATGACATTATTTTGTCCTGTTTTACGGCTGAGTAGTATTCCATTGTATATGTGTACCACATTTTCTTAGTCCACTCATCTGTCAATGTACATTTACATTGTTTCCATGTCTTTGCTATTGTAAATGCTGCTGTGAAGAACATAAAGGTCCATGCATCTTTTTGAATGAATGTTTTTTCTGGGTATATACCCAGGAATGGGATTTCTGTATCGTATGGTAGTTCTATGTTTAGTTTCCTGAGGTACTTCCACGCTGTTTTCCATAGTGGTTGTGCCAATTTATATTCCCACCAACAGTTGAGGAGGGTTCCCTTTTCTCCATACTCTCTCCAGAATTTGTTTTTTGTTGACCTGTTAATGATGGCCTTTCTGACCTGTGTGAGGTGGTACCTCACTGAAGTTTGATTTGCATTTCTCCAGTAATTAGTGATGTTGAACATTTTTTCCTGTACTTACTGTCCATTTGTTTGTCTTCTTTGGAGGGATGTCTGTTTAGGTCTTCTGCCCATTTTTCAGTTGGGTTGTTTGTTTTTTTGTTGTTGAGTTGTATGAGTCGTTTGTATGAGTTGTCAGGCCCTTGTCAGTTGAATCATTTGCAGAGATTTTCTCCCACTCTGTGGGTTGTCTTTTCACCTTTTTAATGGTTTCCTTTGCTATGCAAAAGCTTTTGAGTTTATTTAGGTCCTGTTAGTTCATTTTTGTTTTTATTACCATTATTCTAGGAGGTGGATAAAATAAGATATTGCTATGATTTATGTCCAAGTGTTCTGCCTATGTTTTCCTCTAGGAGTTTTATAGTATCTGGCCTTGTGTGAAGTTATTTAATCCATCCATTTTGAGTTTATTTTTGTGTATGGTGTTAGATAATGTTCTAATTTCATTTTTTACATGTAGCTGTCAAGTCTTACACATTTGAAATGGTCTCAAATAGAACAGATTTTTCAACCTCTGGAGTCTGGGCCTGGTAGTAATCTTAGTCCTGTGTAAAAACGTCTGTAGGAGGCCCAGGCCCTGTTTTATCCATACTAATTCTTCCCTAAAGTGAAATCTAGTGTCTTACTTTTCCTAAACTTATATGCCATAATCTAGACCATTTTGCAGATGAAGGAATTGAGGCTAGAGAGCTTCAGTGGCTTCCCAAGGTCCCACAGTTTTTCTCATAGGAAATGCTAGGAAAAGCACTCTTCTCAGCTTTTTTTGATTCCTTGTGTATATTCCCAGATACTCCCTCAAATGTGAATAGTTTTGATCCTTAATTTGTCTTTTCATAAAATAGGACTAAAAATTCCTGCCCTGCTTTTATCATTGTGAGGATCAAAGGGGAAATTTATGTGAAAAGCATTTGAAAACAATTAAACCATCTATCATTGTACATTATTGTCACTATTATTATTGTTGTTATGATTATTGATGTTCCTGGGAATCTTTATAATTTATCACTATTCAAAATAATGGCATCAGCATCTCCAAACCTGATTTTTCTTCTGAAATCAAAGATCGTACAAGTAGTGTAGAGGCAGCTATAGTCTGTCCTGACATTCATGCTTTAAGGAATCAGAGTTGAGCAATCAGCATAGGATTTCTTAATACTAAATAAAATCTTATGTGATTACAGGTACTGAGTTCACTAATGCAATCCTGTAATTCAATGATATTATGCTAAAGGGTGTACTACACCTCTCTCCATTTGCAGATGTAAGTTGACGTTTCAGAATGTGCATAGTAAGGAGAGAACAGACCTCTAATTAAGTAAATAAATTTAACTCCTGGAAGATTATATTTTAATAAGACAATTCATTCCACAAAAATTACAATTAAAGTATATTAAAGTTGTACTAAAAATCTCAAAGTAAAGATATTCACCATGTTAATGATGAAGCCAGGAACAGACCCACAGAGTCAAAAGCCATCGCTTATTTACTCTATTATGTCTCAACACTGGGACTTTAAACTTAGATTTCAGTGTGGGCTTCTGTGAATTTTATCTTGTTAAGATTTGAGTGAGGGCTATGAGAAAATGTACTCCCTTAATTAGCACATACCCTAAACTGTCCTATAAGAACTGAGGTCGGGAGTGAGAAAGCTCTGGAGGGACAGGAGTGGGGCTAGATTGGTGACACTGTTTCCCAAAGTCTTATCTTCACCTTCTTAGTCCCTCCCTCCCTCTGACCTTGCTGCTATCAGAAGAACGCTGTTGCCTTCCCTTTTCAAAGTCCATGTTTGAAAATCCTGTATACAAACCCCTTTGTTTGGGTATTTATAAAAGGACTGTGATAGCCTAGCATTTTTGAGAAAAAGTTTATTTACTTGCGAAAGGAAGAAATGTATTTAAGTAAAATGAAGTGTGGTTGGTTTAAACAAAATATTTTTGTCAAATGATACAGAAATATGTCAAAAATCATGAAGATCTTCTGTGCACTTTTTAATCAGATTATTTGGGGGATTTTGCTTGAATTACATGAGTTTTGATGTATCATTATGTTGTACACTTGAAACTAATATAATTTGTCAGTTCTAACCCAATAAGAAAACTTCGTGAAGCTAGAACCCCATGGCTAAGGTTTGGGAAACATACTAGTCTGTCTGCAGGATTTTGCAAGAGGAGGCCCCTGCCCACTTTTCAGTTTCCTCTCATACTGATCTCCTTTTCTGTGTCCCAGTCTATCTAGCCCTTTTGCATCCTCAAATGCCCCATGTTGCCTCTTAACTCAGGGATTTTATGCATGCTGCTCCCTTGAAGTGAAAAGTTTTCTTACCACCTCAGTCAACTTTCAGATTTCAGCAGAATGGCACTTTCTGAGAGAAATCTGACTCCACATTCTTAATTATCCCACTGTTATATGCACTCAGATCATTCTGAACTCTTTCAAATGCATATTGTCATTTATGTTATTCTCTGTCTCCTAAACTGTATGCTCTGAAAGGTCAAGGGCCATATTTTTTCTCACACTGTAACTTCATAGCACACATTAGGTTGCCAGTAAAATGTGTTAAATGAATGAATAGAAAGAAAATAATTGCAAAAGTTACATAGGCTACATAATAGCTACATTTCCAAAGGAAACTTACAATTCCAAGAGAACTATACTACTCTTGCTAGAGGTCATCTTCACCTGTTTAAAAAAATTATTATCAACATCCTTTCTTTTTCAGATTGGTTGACTCATATCTATTCAAATGGAATATTTTGCATATCTTTCCAAGCTTATTGAGTGGGAGTAGTCTATTAACTTGCTGGTAGAAACAGAGAAGGAAAAAAAGAGGCTATTACTGGGCTTATGGGTTCATATCTTCCAGTAACAGGTTCTCCCCATCATGTTAGGCAGTTCCCTAAATATAGTGAGGCAGAGTAAGTGTTCTACCCTGGACCTGTAGATCAATATTCTGACTTGTAAGTAATCAGGCTAGCTACACTCAAGGTTCAGAAAGTACAAACTGGTTTTATAGTCCTAAACTTGAATATATGTCTTCTCCAGGACTCACTCTCCTTCCTGACCTGCAGCTTCATGTGCTCAGTTATGATTGGCTCCTCCTTGCCAATCATTTTGGCCTCGGTTCTAGGTAATAAAAATATATATTTTTTATGTGGATGTGTTTCTTATTAGTTCTTTTTACCTTTCATTTGTTCTTGAGATGTCCTTCTTGGTCATCTATTCTAAAACCGAAGTTGCCTCATTCCGAGAATTACATCCTTCATTGATTTCTCTTTAATGTAACTAAAACTTCCCAAGCAAATCTCATTAGAGAGGATTGGAATAATAGGAGGGATGCTCCTTTTACTGAGGATCTGGGGTTTGTATAGGGTCAGAGTCTTAGTGCATGGAAAAAGGGAATGGTGGAAAACATTTTGCAAATAATCAGTGTTTGAGCATGCATATCACCTTTTTTTCTTTAATTAAAAAAATTTTTTTAGAGGAAAAGCTACTTGATCATACCTGTTAATGTCAGTGACTAATGTAGATTCTCAGGAACTTTGTCCTTTCCTTGTCCTTATAGGTCCCGACCTGTCTCTAGGATCTACCTTCTCTAATTATCTGCCCCATTATCCACTTTTTGATTGACACTCAAATCTTTCCCTGTAAGAAGTAAGGGGCAAGCTTAGATTCAATAAGGTTAATAAACTGGTTTCCAACCATGCCCTTTTACACTTGGAAGTGGTGTGTTTATCTTTCTGATCTTCAGTTACTTCTGTAAAACTGTGATAATAATGACTACTCCACAAAATTGTAGTGATCATTAAATATATTTACAGTGCTCAGTTTAAAACCTGGTAGTTGTTAAGTGCTCAATAAATATTAGTCTTCTCTTCTAAGCTTCTGTGGTACAGGAGTTCTGCTGTGTATTTCCACAGCTCATTCATAGCTGGTTGGAAATAGAGATAGTTAGCTGCATAATCCCGTGGAAGTTCTTATCTTGATTTAACAGCTCTACTTACCATGGAAATCTTCTAGAATCTACTCAGAGTCACACATACAGCGATGGAGTCTTGAACTCTGACAATTCCATCAATGCAGTGACTATTCCTGTATGAGTAAAATGAGCATGGATACAGTTGCAGGAAAGTCCTTTAGTCTGTTGCAGAGCTGTTTTGATTGGAAAGCAATTTTGTGTATTGTAAAGAGTATGAACTTTGGCATTGGAAAGCAGTATTGTGTATTGGAAAGGGTATGAACTTTGGCATTAGACAGATCTGGATTTTAATTCTGATTTTGTCAGCTAGAAGGTGCTCAATAAACGGCAGCTGCTGTTGTAAATTTGCTTTCACTGGAGATTTCTAAACCAGCCTTTGCTGAGAAGGTTTCATCAGTGTTTCTTTAAACATTGGCTTCCGTCTAGCCCTTTGCATGTACTCACAGTCTCCTGATTTTATATTGTGGTAATTTCTTCTAGAAAAGATAAATGAGTGAAACTTGTTGTTTTCCCAGAACTAAGGTCAAGTGTGGCATTTCAGAGCCAGAGCAGCTTTTGTAGTTTCTTACTGTCTTTCTGCCCCTGCCTTTTTTTTTTTTTTTCTTGAGGGGGAGGGGGAGAAGATGTTTGATTCAGAACTAACTCCCTTTTCTTGCACTTTCCTTTTACACTATTTGGTAATTTAGCTTGAGTTAACCAAAAAGACCTAGACATTTCAAAGCAATGGTTACAACTGGGTTGCCTTTATCTTCCTAGAGGACCTAGGGAGTCTACAAAAACACCTGAGGCAGGAGGGGTTTGAGCAGGTAAACCTGATGTTAACTGCCTCCTTGTGAGTGTGTATGGAATTATTAGGCACCAATTATGTAACTAGGACTGAATTAGACACAGGGTTGGATATCCTAAACAGTTATAAATTCAGGAGTCATTCATTTAACTAGCACTTAGCTGCTACTTTGTGTGGAGTGCTGAGCATACATACATAACCTCTCCACTCAAGTTCATTCAACTCTACCTGCCTTCAATGTAGGTATTTTCTTTTCCTTCCTTATGCTGAGGAAAGAGAGTCTCAGAACAATGAAATAACTGATCCAAAATTACACAGGTAGTAGGTAGTTAAGCTTAGATACAAATCCTTTTTTCTTCCTTTAATCAGATTTGTGCTTATCATGTTTTCTTTTCAGTTATGGCATGTTAGAATGAACTTGAAAGATGTGTAGTGTACAGCTACAGTACTGTCTTCTTAGAATCCCTTCTTTCTTCTTTGAAATTCTCCTTTTCCCACTCTCCTTTTCCTAGCCATGTATTTGCAAAGGAGCTGCCTAGCCCACAGTTTGTTTCTTCAAGCAAATAAATTAGAATTATTCTCCAGGATTTTTCAGATAGGAATTAAAGAAATGAAGTAAAATTTCTAAGATACGGTGTATTGGAGTTGCTAGCCATGATGTTCTCTGACATTGAAGGAAGTCCATCTGCAAGTTAAAACAAAAATAAAACAAATTCAACTCATTTAAAGGGGCTGATAAAACACTGATAACAACACCAGGCAAAGATGATACTAGAAGGAAAATCTATAGATCCATAACACTTATAGATATTGATGGAATTCCAGAATAAATATTTATAAATCAAATCTATCATGTACAGAAAAACACAGGAATGTATAGACAAAATAATTTTAAAAGGTAGGGTTTATTAAAAAATTCAAGGATATTTTAATTATTATTTAATTTACCATGTGAACACATTAAAATAGCAAAACACATATGATCATCTAAATAGATGGATAAAAATACAAAATTCAATAATTATTTATGATTAAATCTTGTGGAAAAGTAGGAATTGAAGAGGATTTCTTTATTTAGATAAAGATTATTTGTTAAAACCCCAAATAGTTAAATCCTTAGAAAAGTTTTCCTTAAATTAAAAAGAACAAGAAAAGATGCTTGCTGCCCACATGTCTATTCAACATTATGCTGAGGCTTTAGCCAGCATATATAATATAAAAAAACAGCAGTGAGAAATACAATTCTTTTAGAAACAGAGGCAACATTATTATTTTATTTATAGATGATATAATTGTCTACATAGAAAACTGAAGAGAAAAAGCCCTAGAAAATCTACAGATTTACTATTAGAACTAATTATAGAGGCTGTTGAATACTGGATTAACATGCAAAAATCCTATGTGATAAAAGTTCAAAAATGTATATATGAAGAATATATAACAACTGTAAGAGAGGAGTTATTTCAGGGAAGCAAGAGGAGAATGTTTTCTAGGGGGTTATGATTCCAAGAAAAATTTTAATATTTGTTTTTAAAGATCTGAATCTTTAACACAAGTTAAATTTGGGTTATTGGTATTCTTAATTTTTAACAAAATTTTAAAATTTGAGCAAATAAATGTTAGCTAGTATTGCAGATCTTTAAAAAATATCTGGAGTTCACATCGTGGCTCAGCAGTTAATGAAACTGACTAGTATCCATGAAGATGCAGGTTCAATCCCTGGCCTTTTTCAGTGGGTTAAGGATCCCACATTGCCGTGAGCTATGGTGTAGGTTGCAGACACAGCTTAGATCCCACATTGCTGTGGCTTTGGCATAGGCCAGCAGTACAGCTCTGATTGGACCCCTCGCCTGGGAACCTCCATATGCTTCAGATGTGGCCCTAAAAAGAAAAAAAAAAAAACATAATTCCTTGTATTGAGGTCTAGAAACATGTAATATAGATTTTTTTTTTCAGTCATAAAAAAGAAGTCTAACTTGGGGGATTTAGAATCCTTGGTTCCAATTACTCCTGATGCCTTTGTCTTTATTTAATTGTTTAAATCTACCCTTTGTTACATGGTCAAGACCAAGGATTTGGTACTCAGAATACCAGGCATCAAATCCTGCCTGTATGAATTACTAGCTGCCTGACCTCAGTGGGACAGTTACTCTTTTAAAACACAGTATTTTCATTTGTAAAGCTAGGATGAAAACGACACCTATCTCATTTAGTGCAACATCAGGTACATGTTAAGTACATATAAATATTATATGTTGCTTAAACTTTTTTAACTTCTCAAGGGTATTTTAAGAGCTTAATGAAAAAATCTGAGTAAAACTCATATCATAATGCCTGGCACTTACTAGTGCTTCCATAAATTTTAATTCTACTACCTCTTTTCTGTCTCCCCTACTGCCTACTCTTGAACATTTAAATCATTTTCTAAATGTAGCCATTATTATGTTCAGTATCTTTTTATCTTTTTTTTTTTTTTTTGCTTTTTATAGCCGCACCCATGGCATATGGAGGTTCCCAGGCTAGGGGTCCAATCGGAGCTGTAGCTGCCAGCCTGCACAACAGCCATAGCAACGCAGGATCCGAGCCGCATCTGCGACCTACACCGCAGCTCACAATAATGCCGGATCCTTAACCCACTGAGTGAGGTCGGGGATCAAACCTGCAACTTCATAGTTCCTAGTCAGATTCGTTTCCACTGTGCCACGACGGGAACTCTCATGTTGAGTGTCTTTGATCACAGTTGACTTATTTTTTTCCTAACATCTATACTATTTGGGGACAAAGAATGTGTTTCCTTATTCTTTTATTACAGCTTAAATTTTGCAGCTGTTGCTTCCAACAGATACTATTTTTTTTCCTCTTTTTTTGACCTAGGACATATACATGGAAGTAGCTGTTTTGTGCTAAGACTGCCTCTTTGGCCTCCGGTTGTATGTAGGACACATGTACTTTTATCCCTCAGATTTCAAGAACAAGGTTGTAATTCAGGGAGAAATGTTTATTTATTCAGGTACTTTTTCAGTTGTGGTGCTGGCAGTGAGATTTCTCTTCATCTAAAAGTGAAAATGATGCTAAAGTCAAAGGAGACTGAGTAAACCAAGCATAAAGTAGTTAGCTGGAAGCAATGAGCCAGAAGGAGAGGGCTGAATAGGTCACCGATCTGAGGAGGGTGGCCAGGAAATATTGGAAACTGAATAAGTAGAGCCAAGGACCACAGGATCTTATAAGGAGCAGGGAGTGTCTGGTTGAGGGAGTTTGATGGGTTCATAAGTTGGGATGGGATTTTCCTCTAATGTTGGTTCTTCCAGATTCTTTGTTGGGTGTATTTAAACCAGGTGTATGGTTGCCACTGATTCTAACAAGAGATGAATTCATTAATCTATAGAGTATTATTGTTTTAAAAGAGTAAGGCTTATGCGACATCTTTCTTAGATTACCTCTGAAAAATAAGTGAAGATTCTCTTTGTATTTCTATAGAGGTAGTTGAGAGTGAGCTGAACACATATTTGAGAAAGAGCACATGAACACTCATTTGCTATCTGATTTGAGGGTGAATAATCAGGATTCTGGGGCCTGATTAATTGGAGCAGTGTGAGAAAGAGGGAGTCTCCATTTACTCCTCCAAAACAATCACCTGCCGAGAGCAGCTCTAATAGCAGGGCCTCCAACTGCTATGAAAGAAATGTTTTCCTAAAATCATTCCTTCAGATTTGAATAAAGGGAATGTATTTTGATGTACAGAATTTTATGGTATAATGAAAACAGAGCCAATTGGTGTATTCCAATTTTATAACAGGTATGATTGACAAATCCTTTGAGAAAATTGGCAAGCTAATGTTAATGTAATCTTTACTAACCTAGAAGAGATATCATATGTAGTCACTATTTTATTTTTAAAAGAGTGCAAATACATTTTCCTAGGCAGGGAGTAAGGAACTTCTGACAATCTCAAGCTTACCACAGAGGGATGGAATAATTTGAAAGGAAGATAGTAAACCAAAAAGTCCCCCATGCATAAGAATAAAATACATCCCTCTCATCCCACCATAGTTAATCTAGTATTAATAAGTCATTCCTAATAAGTGGGTGGCTATAATTTTGTCCCTAGCTCATATTGTGTTATAAATTTATTCTTTCCTCAAAAAAATAATTGGAGAAAGTATTGGAGCAAAAGCTTTTGAGGTTCAAATTCTTTATTTCTTAGCTATGTGACTTTGGGCTATTTTAAGTTAAACTCTTAGAGTCTCAGTTTCTTCATCTCTTAAAGTAGGATAACAAAAAGTCTTCCCTTTATATAGCTATGTCTACTTAAATTATACGTCCTCTGTACCTCACTCTTAAAGAGGCGTTTACTTTCAGGGTTGTGCTTGTATAGGATTGGCACCTAAGAGCAAGGGCCTTAATAAATTTTGCACCCTTGACATCTCATTTGCCTCACCTATCTTAGACTTTCTGCCCTATATGGTTGGAATGCGTGTGTAGGAGGGGGAGGTAAAAAGTGGGAGGTCACAAGTGGGGAGGAGAACGGTGTTAAAGGCAAAGAGGCATGAAGAAGCCGTATCACGAAAAGCCTTGTAAGTTATGTTAACAAGTTTGAATGTTATCCAAAGGTAAATAATTAAAAAGAAAAATTTCCTAATAGATCATTAAAAAGTTTTCAAAAAGGAGCAACTTGTTCAGAATTTCATTTGAGAAAGATCCATTTTAGCTTGTGGGTGAGGAGTGAACAATCCGTGCAAACCAGGTGAGAAGTGAATGCAGCTGTTCAGTTGAGAGGTAACGATGGCCAAGACTGGCATGAAGACAGTGGTATGGAGGGAAGTGAAAATGCTTGAGACATTTAGCAGATAGAATCAACAGAACTTGGTCTGTTGGAAATGTCAACCAACTTTTGGCTTGTGTAACTGTGTATGTTGTGGTATCATGTCCTACAAGTAGGGAATAGTGAAGGAGTAAGATTAAAAATAAGATTATAATTGCAGTTTAGATGTATAGAATTAGAAGTATCTGCAAGATGTCAAGAAGAACTGGTTAGTGAATGACTGAAACATGGGACAGGAATTTAAAAGATAGGCTGGAGATATGGAATTGAGAACCATTAGTGTTTAAGCCATTTATGACATTGTCTGGTAAGGGTATATTGTTTGAAAAGAGGGCCTATGAAAGAGCTGCAGTGAATGCCAGGATTTGAAGATTAGGCATAGGAAAAGAAGCCTGCAAAGTCTGAGAAAGTTTGTCCAGGAAGATAGGAGGAAATCTACAGAGCCTCACAAAAGAAACCTTGGTCACTCCCAAACTGTGCAAAACTCATCATTATGCCCCTTCCTAGAAGGTAGTATGCAGGCATCCATTCCCCATTACTTACAGCTTATTGCCCTCATTTTAGTATGTGAAGCTTCACCTGCCTCAAATTCCTTTTCCTAACCTATTTCTGCTCCAATTCCTGGCCCCCTCCCTTCCTACTTTCATCTTTGCACTAACCTTTTAGATCTGATGCTTGATCTCTTTCTGGTCCTGCCTCTGTCCTTTATGCTTTGCTGCAATTTCCAATATGCTCCTAGATCCCATCTAATTCTCCTACCATGTTTGCCTTGACTCAAACAGAAGGGGATCAGATAGCTCTTTCACCAAGTACAAGGCCCAGGAAAGGCAGCATTTCATCATTATCATTGGGAGGTTCACTTGGAGGTAAGCATTGGCTTACTGGTTTCATAGTTCCTTTGGCCAATTTATTACAAACCTGCCTAAACAAGCCCATCCCACTGAGCTCACTTGCCTGAGATGGTTTCAATAGGGAGAATGGCAAATGCTTAACTTAAGTAAGTTGTTTTAAATTCTACCTGAATTATATATAAAGTGGAGAGTATTAAATATTGACTAATATCAATAATTTTAAATATTCCAAAACAAAAAGAGATGAAGGTAGCATATATATGAATCATTGTTTAATGAGCTTAAAAGCTGTCCAACAAGACATTACAAATTCATACAATTTCCTTAGGATTATTCTTTAAACTTGTATCTTGGTGAAAAATACCGTGAAAAAGATAATCTTTTGGATCTGGCCTTTTTTTATGGAATCTTTCTCTCTAGGGAGATCAACTCTAAAAGATGTTGAGAAGGATGTTTGGTTCTGAAGCTGTTGGTTTAAGGAGTAACCAAATCTGTCTACTACACAGGGCCTATTCTTTTTGAAGAGATATAACTCAGTGCAATACACCGACCTGAGCATCAAGTCAACTTAATTCTAGTTTCTGTTTTGACTACAATCTACTCTTTAAACTGTGGGAACTTGCTTCCTCTCCTGGGGCCTGAGTTTTTCTGTTTAAATAAAGGAATTAAAAGATTGGACAAAATTACTCCAAGAACCTTTCTAACTATATAGATAATCTATTATCTTTGGTAAAAAAATTCTGCCTCACAGATCTTGATCAGAAAACGAGAGGTGAGTTCTGGCAGTTTTTTCTAAATGGGCATTGTTTGTTTGTTTTTGTCACAGGATGTTTGAAATAGAAGCTCGGAGCTAGAAAAGAATTCAGAGTATAATAGTTTCCTCTAAACTGAGCTGACCCAGTGGCTGTTTGGCCTCTTTTTGGACATATCTAGTGATGGGAAACTCACTTTTTAGAGAGATAGTCCATTTTATTCTTGGACTGATCTGATCTGGTAAATTCTTCCTTATATTAATCTGAAACCTGTCTCCCTGTAGCTTTCACCTATTATTTCTGCCTTCTGTAAGATGCACATACCTGATTTAAATCCCGTCTTCACTACTTACTAGATTTGTGAGAGAAGGAATATCACTTAACATCTTCGTGTTTCTGTTTCCTCATCAAGTAATGGATATTTTAATTCCTATATCCCATGATGCTATTATTAAATGTGATAATGCTTATAGGTTGTCTGTACTAGGCTCTGGTTGGGAAAGACTTCATAGAATACTTGATATTTGGCCAAGATTAGGAAGTAGGGTTAGGAATTTCTATAGAGGAGGGTGGAATAGGGATGAGACAGACAGATGACAAGTTGATCTTCTGGGACAGAGAGAATAATAGTGATCAAAAAATAGGGTGGGAGGAGGCATAAAAATCAAGTTCAAATAGAGAATGAATTTGTGGTTGCCAAGGGGGAGGCGGGTGGAAGTGGGACAGGCTGGAGTTTAGGGTTAGTAGATGCACACTATTACATTTAGAATGGATAAGCAATGTGATCCTACTGTATAGCACAGGGAACTATATCCAGTCTCTTGGGATATACCATGTTGGAAGATAATATAGGAAAAGGAATATATATGTGTGTGTGTGTGTGTGTGTGTGTGTGTGTGTGTATAAATATATATATATATACACACACACATACATATGTACATATATATATATACATATATATATATAAAACAGAAATTGGTACAACATTGTAAATCAACTATATTTTTAAGAAATCAAGTTCAAAAATTATCTACTGTTCAGGTTTGGTTAGATCTTTGATTGCCTAGAGCCAAGGGGAGAGAGCAATAGGCGATATCCAGAAAAAGTTAGCTACAGACAGACTATGAAGGGCATGTACGCCATGCTACCTTGAAATATCATGCCACTTCCAGAAATTACCGAGTTTAAAGGAAATCATAAAGAAAGAGTGGATAGCTGAGCTAGGGTTTAAATTCGTGTCTCAAAATATTGTAAATATTTGAACATTTAAAAAATCATCCTTGGGAGTTCCCATTGTGGATCAGCAGGTTATGAACCCGAATACTATCCATGAGGATGTGGGTTCGGTCCATGACCTTGCTTGTGGGTTAAGGATCTAGCGTTGCTGTAAGCTGTGGTATAGGTTGCAGATGTGGCTGGGATCTGGCATTGCTGTGGCCATGGCTTTGGCCAGCAGCTGCAGCCCCGATTCAACCCCTAGCCTGGGAACTTCCATCGGCTGCAAGTGCTGCCCTAAAAAGCAAAACAAAATAACCCCCACAAAATTCCTTTTATTATTATAGAATTATATAAAACAACTTTCTTCCATCTGATACTATGCACCAGAATCCAAGAAGGATTCTGACCTGGTTCCTAAGCCTTTTCACTTGGGTCTCAGCAGGAGAAATCACAGTGCTGTTCTGTCAGTGAAGCTAGTGCATTTCTCTGCTTTCTAGGAATGTAGGGTTATAATAGGAAACAAACATTACGGAGAAAGAAAGGAACATTATTCCCACTTCTCAAATAGACATGGCTGTATACTGTAGTAGAAAGTGCTCTATGTGACAAACAAGACTTGGGTTCAAATCCTAGTTCTGCCCTTTATTAGCTGTATATGTAATATTTCTCACCTTCCCTCATTTTATTTTCAGCAATAAAATGGGAATTGTGATCTTTGCCCTGCCTATTTTTTTGAAATCACTATAAAGGAATTAAGTTATGATTGTCATAGTCCTTTGAAAATCATAAAGTCATATTTTACTACTATTGTAATCAGTAAATCATCAAAGTGAGAGGGCACCAGTACAGATCAGAATTGCTCAGACTTATAATGTCTGGACTTAGGGTAAAATCAGTACGATTTGTCTACAGTGGCTCTTTCTATCATTTTCCCTTTTTTTCTTTTCCTCCCATTCACTTCTTTGAAATGAAGTATCGTGAAATGCCTGGTATCCTGTCTCTCTCTCTTCCTTTTCCATCCCAGATGTTTCAGGATAAACTTTAATGCTATGTCATTAGCCCAAGGTCTGAAGGTCAGTAATGAGATCTTTCTTTCATAGAGTTTACTGTTGGAACCTCATATGTCATCAAAAAGTTAAAAGCATTATTTATTTATATATTCATATTCTTTCAGAAATTATTTGTTCAGCACCTAAACTATACGTGGCACATGGTATAATAATTTGAGAGATTAGATAATCGGGAAATGTAAGAATTTGGGGGAATTCAAGTACTTCTAATTCATTTCTTGATTTGTTTGTAATTTCTTCTGTCATTCTTTTATTTTTTATATTTTATTTTTTGCTTTTTTTTAGGACCTCACCCATGGCATATGGAGTTTCCCAGGCTAGGGGTCTAATTGGAGCTACAGCTGCCAGCCTGCACCACAGCCACAGCAACACCTGATCCAAGCTATGTCTGCAACCTACACCACAGCTCACAGCAATACCGGACCCTTAACTCACTGAGCAAGGCCATGGATTGAACCCTCAACCTCATGGTTCCTAGTCAGATTTGTTTCCACTGCACCATTATGGGAGCTCCCATTTATTTTTTTTAATGTTTACTTTTTATTAGAGTAAAATTGACTTACAATATTGTATCAATTTCACTTAAATATGTAAATATTTAGCACCTACTTTGTGCTAGACGTTGTTTTAGGTAACATGTGAGGCACCAAGGACCAATGGTACCACTTAGATCATTATATATCAGGTTCACGTTGGTTCTAAATGTTCTTAGTTTATTCTTAGGGATAACTCCTAGGGATGAAACATATTGATGTAGTAGCAAAAACTAAAGAATTAAAGTGAGAGAGTATACAGGACTTCCCTTTTCTCCACATCCTCACGAGCATTTCTTATTCTCTTTTTGACGATAGCCTTCTAACAGGTGTAAGGTGGTAGCTCATTGTGGTTTTGATTCGCATTCCCTGATGTTTAGTGATGTGTAGCATCTTTTCATGTGCCTGTTGGCCATATGAATTTCCTCTTTAGAAAAATTTCTGTTCAGTTCTTCTGCCCATTTTTTAGTCAGGTTGTTTTTTTTTTTTTTTTTTTTTGATGTTGAATTGTATGAACTGTTTGTATATGTTGGCTGTTAATCCCTTATCAGTTGTATCATTTGCAAATGTTTTCTCCCATTCAGTAGGTTGTCTTTTTATTTCGTTGATGATTTCTCTCAAAAGCTTTGAAGTTTAATTTGATCCCATTTGTTTAGCTTTTTTTTTATTTCCTTTAAGAGACAGATCCAAAAAAAATTATTGCTGTGATTTATGTCAGAGTGTTCCGCGTATGTTTTCCACTAGGAATTTTATAGTATATTGCCCTTACAGTTGTCTAATCCACTTTGAGTTTATTTTTGTGTACAGTGTTAGAGAATGTTCTAATTTCATTCTCTTACATGTAGCTGTCCAGTTTTCCCAGTACCACTTGTTGAAGGTACTGTCTTTTCTCCGTGGTATATTCTTGCCTCTTTTGTTGTAGATTAATTGACCATAGTGCATGTGTTCATTTCTGGGCTCTCTATCCTGTTCCACTGATCAATACAGTACCATGCTGTATTGATTAATATAGCTTTGTAGCGTAAGTTGGGGCCGCCACTGTGTAAAACAGTATGGAGGTTTCTGAAATAACTAAAAATAGAACTTCTGTATGACTCAGCAATTCCACTCATGGGTCTATATCTGAAAGAAACAAAAACAGTAGTTCAAAAAGATACACATACTCCAATGTTCATAGCAGAATTATTTGTAGTTTCCAAGATATGAAAGCAATCCATCAGCAGGTGGATGAAAGTATCCATCAGCAGATGAATGAATAAAGATGTGGTATTGATATATACAGCTGAATACTACTCAGCCATTAGAATGAAATTTTGCTATTTGCAGCAACATGAATGGACTTGAAGTGCATTAAGTGAAATAAGTCAGGCAAAGAAAGCAAATACTGTATCATTTCACATGTAAAATCTAAAAAAATTTAACAAGCTAGTGAATATAATGAAAGAAAGAAGTAGACTCATAGATTAGAAACTAGTGGTTGCCAGTGAGTTGAGGGGAAACATAGGGATGGGGGAGTGAGAGGCACAAATTACTGGGTGTAAGATAGACTCTCAAATGTATAGTACAACACAGGGAATATAACCAATATTTTGCAATAACTAAATGCAAAGTAAACTTGAAAAACTGTACAAAAAAAAAAAACTGAGACAGTCTTAGCTCTTTTAGTTCTCTTATATCCAGTTCTCTTTGAATTCCAGCTATGTGAAGTTGGCAAGCTTTTTAACTTTTCTGACTCTATTTCATGGTGAGAGACATTAAGGCATAATGTATGTTAAAGCACATGGCTCAATTCCTGGTACACAGTAGGTGCTCCACAAATGTTAGTTATGCTTTCTTCTTTCTTCCCTTTTTTATCTTCACCACTTGTGTATGTATATCCCTGTTGGTCCTGAAAACAAAGAAAGAAGTTGTGACTAGCAAGGTTGAAATATATCAACTCCAAGAGCAGTTTTGCAGATGGTCTAAAACAGAGCATTTGCAAAAGGGTATTTGTTGTTCATTATAATTTCTCACACTCTTTCCAGTTTACAAAGCACATTTACACACATCATCTTAATTAACCCTCACAAAAAAAAAAAAAAAACATGTAGGATGTGGTTTATTATCTCATTCTCGAGGTGAGGGAACTGAGACTTGCAGAGACTGACTTTTCAAGAACAAACAATCAAAATTGGCTCTTGTCTTTTTTTGTTTTGAGGACCACGCCCTCAGCTTATGGAAGTTCCCAGGCTAAGGGATGAATTGGAGCTGCAGCTGCTGCATCTGCAACCAATATCACAGTTCACTGGCAATGTTGGATACTTAATCCACTGATAGAGGCCAAGAATTTAACCTGCATCCTCATGGATACTAGCCAGGTTCATTACTGCTGAGCCACAACAGAAACTCCCTGTTGTCTTAATGCTGACCACCATCATCATCTGTAACATGGACTATTGACATAGGCCTCCTTCCTCTCCTTGACTCCTTAATAGGTAGTAGGTAGAGTAAGAGGTAGAGGTAATGACCTCTCATACCCCTTGTTAACAGTCTTAATGATGCAAGACTCAACTCTGCTGAGATCCTTACTATCCTTGAAAGAAAATAAAACATTATTTACCCATATACTGTAGACCTGTGGTCTGACCAACTTGGTCCACATGAAGCCTCCTCCGTTTCCATCATGTCCGATAAGCATCCTACCTTTCAGTAATACTTGTCTTGCCTTAAGAGCTGTTGAAAATTTTTTTCCTTCCTTCTAGAAATTTCATCCCTTTCATCTCCTTTGGTGAATTCCTTTTTTTTTTTTTTCCCCTTCAAAACCTGGATAGGATTAGATGACACTCAACTGAATCATCACAGGATTCCTCCCTATGCACTGTCATAGCACTTCTCACACTCTGTAGCGATTGGCTATTTTTATGTCTGTATGCCTTGAGTGCACAGTCCTATTTATTCTCCTCTGTATTTGTATTGCTACCTCTAATACCTAATGGTTTTTCATCATTAAGTATAATAGTATTAGATTTTTTGTAGATTTTTTTTATCAGGTTAAGTTAATTCTCCTTTGTCCCTATTTTTCTGAGAGTTTTCATTATGAATGGGTGTTGAACTTTGTCAAATAATTTTTCTAAATCAATAGATATAATCATGTGATTGTTATTTAGCTCATTAATATGGTGAATTTCAAGTCTTTTCAATTTGTTAAGATTTGTTATATAGGCCAACTCTATTTTTTCTTTTATTTCTTCTTTCAGTTTTTGCTTCACTTATTTTGCAGCTCTGTTGTTTGGTGTATGGACATTTATATTTATATTACTTTAAATTCTTAGTGGATTGACCTTTTAACATTATTTGATAGTGATAATTTTGTTCTGTATCTCCGGTAACTTTCTTTGCCCTGAAGTATACTTTATCTGAAATTAATATAGCCACTTTTGATTTCCTTTAAATTACTGTTTGCATGATATCTTTTTCCATCTTTGTTCTTTCAACCTGCCCATATTGCTATATTTAGATATATATAGTTAGGTCATGTTTTCTATTCCACGGTTTAGATATATTGTGGTTAGGTTATGTTTTCTATTCCACTCACTGTACCAATTACAGTCTCCACAAAACTACAGACACACCATACAGTTAGGCAGAGGAGGGACTGCTCATTGTGTCAGAGTCAGTAAAATTCCAGTGCCCCCCACCCCGTCTCTACTGAAACCACAATTGGTAAGTGGGTGGGAAGCTTATTACTAATGAGAAAGAATGAAAATATCAGCACCCTACTGAGCCTTCTCTGATCCCACTCTGGCTGTGGAATTGAGGCATCTTACTTAGGTTGCAGAAGATGGAAATCCAGCTCCTCACTATTCCTTTTTTTGCATAGATGGAGTAGGCCCATAATTTTTTTCTGTGGTTTTTGGCTGTAGTGGAGCATTTATTTTCTAAAAGTTTCTGTATGGTTAGGCTTCTTTTATTCTTGTCTTTTGTCTAAAGAGAAAGGATTTTTTTAGATTTTGTGTCTGCACCTGGTGGCCTTTCAGGGGTTTTGGCTTTTCTGGCACTTGTTTTGGCATATATAAGGCAAAAAGAAAACCCATGGAACCCACCACCATGTCATTCTTTGAGTCTTACTTTGAGGAGCCTATTCAGTCTTCTGTTTCTTTCCACAGTTATGAGTGTTCTTCTGTTTGTTCTATGTTTAATGTCTAGGATTTTCAGTTGTACTTAGGAGAATTAAAGAAACATGAAAATTATCTTCCTAGAAGCAGAAGTTCATATTTGTTTAAGGCTTCTAAATGTTTTAAGAAGAGCATGATTGAAAGTAAAGACATCATTTGAAGGATTCTTTTTTTATTTTAGTGATTTTAATTTTTCCTTTATATTTGGTTTACAGTGTTCTGTCAGTTTACTACTGTACAGCGGTGACCCAGTAACACACACGCATATATATACTTTCTTTTTCTCACATTATCCTCTGTCATGCTCCTTCACAAGTGACTAGATATAGTTCCCAGTGCTATACAGCAGGATCTCATTGTTTGTCTATTCCAAAGGCAATAGTTTGCATCTGTGAACCCCAAATTCCCAATCCATCCCACTCCCTCCCCCTCCCTTGGCAACCACAAGTCTGTTCTCCAAGTCCATGAGTTTCTTTTCTGTGAAAGGGTTCATTTGTGCTGAATATTAGATTCCAGATATAAGTGATATCATATGGTGCTGCAAATGGCATTATAGTGTTGTTTTTTATGACTGAGTAGTATTCCATTGTGTATATTCATTGCAGCACTAGTCACAGTAGCCAAGACCTGGAAACAACCTAAATGTCCATCCACAGATGAATGGATTAAAAGATCCTGAATGGAGATAGTGCAAATGGGGTTGTGGGGGTTCTCACGGGGACAAAAAATCATTTAAACACAAGATACTTTATTACACTTAAAAACTATACTCATAAAAACCATGATCCTCCTAGCTGGCAAGGCAGAACTAATATAATGACTTACACTTATTCCCTTTGAGAAAAAAAAGCAGATCTGCTGAGTGAGAAAGAAAATTTTCCTAGCCCCACATTCTAGGAGGGATTATTATGTGTATTCCTTACATAAGACTTTGTTTAAATTCATGGTTGAATATTTTTAACTAGTATTTTGCAAAAATATTAGAATGTTTCTGGTAGGTGGACATTTCTTAGACAGTTCATAAATGCTGAAGGCATAACCTATTTCATCATGACACTTCTGATGCTACTTAAGCTAATGAAATTCTAGTGTATTGTTTTGGGGTATTTATTGCATTTTTTAGGGGTCAGAGACCTCAAGGAATGGATAGCAAATCAATTCTTCTCATTGTCTCCTTCAAATATTGGATATCTTAGTTGTTAGGCATGAATAAGTTTGACCAGGCTGAATTGCGAGATATTTTCAAGTTAGTCTCTTTGATTAGTGCATGGACTAAGTGTATCTGCTGTGTTAGTTCATGAATCTCTATAG
This sequence comes from Catagonus wagneri, assembly GCA_004024745.2. NCBI lineage: Eukaryota > Metazoa > Chordata > Mammalia > Artiodactyla > Tayassuidae > Catagonus > Catagonus wagneri. The sequence continues at coordinate 24,763,748 of PVHT020000066.1, forward strand.
TGTGCTTTTGAAATATATATTATTTTAATACTTACACATATCTAGAACAGAATTTTCATTTCATAAATGAATGCTTCTTTCCAGAAAAAAACTTTTCATCTATAGAGAATGTTAAGGATGAGATATATTGGGAGAAAAATAACATTATGGATTCGGTATAGTGGGAGAAAAATAATACGTACTAGATATTGTACTAGAAGTTCTATGTATATTACTCAACTTTTAAAGTATCTCTGTGAAGTAATTTTTTTATTCCCATTTTGTGGATGGAAAGACTATCGGACCAGGGGAGGTTAAATCCTTTGCCCAAGGACCTGCAATGAGTAGGTGTCCTAGTACTTCCTCTCTGTGGACCCTATGCTTCAGCAAATCTGCTTTATTTTATTATTATTATTATTATTATTATTATTATTATTTTGCCTTTTGTCATTTTAGGGCTGTACCCGCGGCATGTGGAGGTTCCCAGGCTAGGGTCTAATCACAGCTGTAGCCACCGGCCTATGCCGTAGCCACAGCAACGCAGGATCCGAGCCGCATCTGTGACCTACACCACAGCTCACAATAATGCCGGATCCTTAACCCACTGAGCAAGGCCAGGGATCGAATCCGCAACCTCATGGTTCCTAGTCGGATTCGTTAACTGCTGTGCCACGATGGGAACTCCCAATCTGCTTTATTGAAAGTGAAGTTGAAAGAGAGAATGGTTGTGAAATATTTGGTAAGAAGAAAGACAGTGGAGGTGAAAACACATAGAGAAACCTAAATCAGTGAGTTCAGCTTTTTAGAAGCAGTTTAAATGAAAATTATGATAAAGGAGTTTGGAAGAACTGGTTCAATGGTAACTTAATATGTCTGTGAAAGTAATGTTTACAACTGTTATTTGGTTTATCAGGAATCACCAATTATTTGCAGTACTTAAGAGTAATTTATGTGATGTCCAAAAGGGTTTGGGCATTTTGTACTAAGTGTATTTTGCCAACATATGTATGTGTGTATGTACTCCAAGGCAAAATTATTAAAAATGGTTTGATAATAGTTTAGTTAAAATGTAGATCCCCAAAGCCTTAAGCTGAAAGACCATCTGGGTTGGCCCAATCTCTTATTTAATCAGTAGGAAGCTGATGCCATGGGAGATTAAGTGACTTGTCTAAGGTCTCGTAATGTTTAGAAGTAGACTGAGGCTGGAGCTCAATTTTTGAATACCAGTCCAGTACTCCCTACTAAAATAATCTGACAACTTTCAGAGTAATTCTATTTGTCTAAAGATGAGACTTTACTTAATTTTAAATGTCATTTAAATGTTACAGTTCCTTATTCTTATTAGCTTAATATTTTGCAGTATTACAATTGAATCATAGTCCTTGGAATTAGGGCCTAGAAAAATACAATTGAAAAGCATCAATTGCCTTACCTAGAAGGACCTTATACAGTATAGCATCCACTAGGGGAAAGGAACATACCTCAATTATTTTTAATTTTGAGCACCTGGCTTAGGGCCCAGAATTTTGATTGAATGAGTTAATGAATGAAATCCAAGTTATAATACTATCAATATTAGAATTGAAAAAGACTTTAAAAAATATCATCTAGTTTAACAACACCTTTACTGTAAATATGAATAAACTCAGAAAAAAAGACAGTATGTGGCATTTATACATATTTTTTTTACTGCAAAAAATCTTTCCCTTTTCAAGCCAGATTCATATTTCATAGTAATCTTGTATTGCACGACTCCAGGTGGTGCTGCCCATCATAGAGTTTATGTGAATTGTGCTCTCACAAATGTGTAGCTATTTACAGTGGCTCAGTACATAAGATCAATATTATTGCTCCCACTTTACAGACAAGAGAATAGTCCTAATCGGAAGTGACTTATCCAGGACCAGATGAGTTATGTATAGCAGAACCAGTATTAGACCCCTGTTTTCTAATAATTCAGTACTTTTCCTTCTTATAGTGCTCCAGTCTGAAATATATTAGTTAATCTCCCATGCTAACTTACTGTATAACACATTCTAGACAACATTTAAAGCAGAGACCCAAGCACACACTGCTCATTGCTCTATTTCTGAATCTATCTTCTTTGGTTTTCAACCTTTTCCCCACTTTCCTGTTTCTAGTTTCACCTTTCCTCTATGGCTCATGCTATCTAACTATAACTTTGGCTTGCCTTCATCATTGCTCTTCCTTCTACCTTTGGTTGCCTTCAACATTTAACCTCATTCCCTGTCACCTATCATTGTTTACTTTCACCCAGCAAATGCCTTCACGGTCATGATTAACCTTTGGGCATGTTATCACTTTTATTTCTAACATAAGACTTCACAGGATTTCCCTTGTATATTTTCCCACTTTTTCTGACATTCCTCTTGAGGTCCTCCCTCAGAATCGTTGTGCCACTGAGCACAATTTCATTCCCTGCACGCTGTCTCTGGGTGATTCATCTCTGCCTGTCACACAGGCGGGTACACCAACACCTACACATGCAGGTGAATCTACGCCAGTGATATATTTTAATTACAGATTTAGTTAGAAGTAATTAAGCCTTTCTGTAGTGGGGGTGGGCACCGAGTTTCAAAAATTCATGTTGTTTCTGATATCCCATGTGTGGTTTGTGCCACCCAGGTTTGCAGAGTAAGAAGAAGCCCCTAGTGAAGTTAGATTAGTTAATAGAGAATAAACTTAATGGAGCCAGAAAAGTGCAAAAAGTAGTGCTTTCCCCCCTATATCTCATTCAGATGGAATGGCCATCCTGGGATTGAGGCAGGGGATGGCAATTGTGTTTTAATTACAGGCCTAACAGTTTCCATGCCGCACCAGATGGAAAGGCCATTTTAGAGAGGCCCAGTCACTACCTCTGTTGATTTTTTTCCCTGATACTGGTTAACAAAACCTGACAGGAGACAAAAGTGATGAAGTTGTGAAGACAAAAGTGATGAAGTTATGATTCCATGAATTTTATTCCCTATTCTGTTGCTTGACTTGTGAGTGAGTCTCAGGCAGATCTTGACTGTTGTGAAAAAGATGCTTCTTCAGGCACTTGACAAATGAAGGCGGAAGGATGAGACTGGAGGAAAGATTCTTCTTGCTCTCCCTCTTTCTGTATCATCCTTCTGGTTACTTTATTGCCTTCAAAACACTTTCGCTTCCATTATGTCACTTAACCAATATGACATTTCAGTAATAGAGGTATTGTTATCCCCATTTTTGTGAAATAAAAAAGTTGGGGTTAGGGCACTGAAGCCTTTATAGATTTAGTAGTATTAATCAGTGAATTTCCAGTATTTAAGGTAATAATAAAAGAGTTACCTGTTCTCTAGTGATCCAAAAATATAGTTATAGATCTAGGAGCCCTCCAACACCTGTTTCATTTGATTGAAAAGGAAACTAATATTCAGGTGGTAAAATGGAGGGCATTGTAGGGTATTTGGAAGAGCCTGGTCTTTGAAACTAGTCCTGGTGAAGTTTTACTTCTGCATTTATGTCTTTGGACTCAGGGAGCAAGTCCATTCTACAAACTTCACTTTCCCTATTTGTAAAATCAAAATTGGGCTATATAAACTGAGACTCCTCTAGTCCTCTCTATCCCAGAGCCCAGATTTTGCTAGAAGTAGAAGTCTTTTTTCTGTGCTTCCTGTTAGTGGTAGTGGCTCATTTTGAGGGGACCTAAATTCTTTAAAATGATTCTGAAGGATATAGACTAGGAAGGATGAGTCTTGAATTGAAATTAATGGAGGCCAAACCCTTGAGGAATTTTTAGAATGTTGTCACACAGGAAAATAGCCAGAACTTTGGGAAGCCGCTATTTCCCCAGAAATTGCAATAATTCAGTCATGTAAATCTGGGATTGATGTGAAAATTTCATTCTCAGGCACAAAATACTGCTCTACTAAATGCCTTGCCTGGAACAAGTTGCTGAAATAAAGAGATGAGTCATTGGGAATCAAAGTCTCTTTAGCCTTCATCTAAACCATTTGACTTATCATTGCTTATCCCTCAAAAATCTCCTCCTTTGACTTTTTCTCCTTCAAAGAAGAATCATTTATTATCTTCTCAGTATAATTAGATGATTGAGGGGGATAAACATGAGACCTTTGCAGTTGTCAAGGCCTTGATTTATAGGAAAATTATTTGTTCTAATTATACAGAATGATTCATAGCTTATGCAAATGTGTAATTTATTACTAGACACCTATTTTATAAGTAGGATCCATTCTCTTTAGTTTTTAGTTAGCACTTCCTAGGAATAGTAATATTATCTAGATCAAGGTGCTGTATTTCTTTCGCCCTTCTCCTGACAGCCTGTAGTAATAATGGCATGCATTCATTCATTTGACAAGAAGTCATGAGAAATCTGTGAACAGAGCACTGGCTATATAGAAATGATGATTACTTTGCTGATACAGAGAACATGGGAGAAGGGCGTATTCTCCAACACTTTATATCCTTTATTTCATGTGAGCCTCATAGCAGCCTTATGAGGTAGGTAAGGCAGTTCTTATTCTGAAAGTTTTATGGATGAGAAAACAGATTTAAAGAGGTCAAGTGACCTATCCAAAGTCACTTAGTAAAGAAGTTACAGAAACCCACTGGGATAATCCATAATTCCTGGCAATTAGTGCCACCCTGCATGCACTCTAGTATGTGTCCGTGCATATGTGTGTGTGTACATGTATGTGTGTGTAGGGGTGGTATTGTGTGTGTAATCAGGTCATATCTTTGAAATCAGAGCTGTGCGTTCCACTTCTGTGTTTTCAGTGCCTGACACATAGTAAGTTCTCAACAACTGTCTGATCTGGGAATGACAGAATGTATTAATGCATTGTTAAAGTTAATTCACTTCTTTCTCTTAAAGTTTCCACCATTCTGGCCCTGACTTAGTTCTTCTTTGTTCTCTAGAGTCAAAGAAGGTGAACATAGACTTAGAATCTCTTCTTCAGCCCAAAAATATCAAAGCCTTCCTCTGTTATTTGTAACCCTTGCCAAAAGTCCCTACTCTCACCCTGTGACTTCCTTAGAGCTAAAGAAGGATTATAAAGGAGTATGTTAATATGAGCATAGTGTAACCTTGAACAAGTTAGCTTCCCTGAGAGTTTCTTTCTTTGTAAAATAGTAACAATCTCTGATTCTTGGGTTGTATTTGTAACCAAGTGAGAGCATATATATTGCTAACTTCTATTTCAGAGTTCACCCCAGGTTTCAGCTCCTCCAGGAAGTTTTCTCTGACCCTTACCCTCCAGGCTATCTTTGTTGCCTTCTTAATTTTTCAGTTTCCTGGTTTCCCTCTGCTATGTACTTACATGATTTATTCTCTGATTTAATTTGTCTTTCTCCTCTATTGTACAGTGGCATTGTGGACAGTCTCTTATTCACCTTTGTGTTCACTCATATTCATTTGACATGCTTTTATTGAGCACCTATTATATGTCGGGTACTGTGCCAGATGTTGAGAGTTTGGCAACAAGTAATATCAACACAGCTTCTGCCCTGAGGAAGTTATAGTATTTAGCCTATGTTCAGTATAGACTAGGACTCACTAAGTGTTTGTCGAATAAATGAATGAAAATGAGTGAATTGCATAAATCAGTTAAACTACTTGATTAACACAGAGTGCTGTTTGGATATTAGTTATTTATATTCTAAGTGTACTTAGTTGAAGTGAGGTTCTGATTCAATGTTCAGTGTAGTCTTTCCAGAATCTTTTGTGCCAGTGGTCTTGAACTTGATATGTGGCCCTCTCCCCATGCTTGTGGTTTGCTTATTTCCTGAGATTTAGGTTAGGCAGAATCCCTTTCCTAGTTTAATGAGTCCCCATCTCCTTTTCTAACCACTGTCTTTCTTTACTTAAAATTTTTGAGTTGTGGATGAGAGAAAGACTCAGAAAGCCAATGAGATAAGAGACATCCTTTTGTTAATCTTAAAAGAAAACCAATTTTCTCCGAGGATCCATTAGTAATAATCGAAACATCATAGGCACCTAGCTCATGGGCCTCCAAATTTTGTTTGAAAGTGAACATTTTTTAATTCATGGCAAAAAGTAGATTGTCCATATAATTTATCTTCCAAACCTGTATTTTTTAGTGAAGGTTAATAACTATTGATAGTTATGCCAGGAATATAGGCATAAATTAGGATTGTCACTGGCAAACCAGTATACATATGTTCTCCATAGAAATAGAGAGATAGCATTGTACCAAACATGGGCCAAGGATTTGACCCTGTGGGCCAATATGGGGTCAACCCTGACTCTGAAACTTAATGTTAGTATAACCTTAGACAAGTTGTTTGAACTCTCTACCCATGTTTCTCCATCTATAAAATAAAGCTCCTAAACCTATCCTTTGTGTATAGATATTAACTGAGATAACACATATAAAGTTGCCGAGTACAACCTGATACATAGTAGAAAGAATATGTTTTCTTTCTTTTTAATTCCCCTAGTAGCAGCTTTGCCATTAACCCAACCTCCCTATTTTCTTATCATTCAAATGACAAGATTGGAATAAATGATCTCTCTATACTCCAGTCATATTTCCTAGACTTCTCAGAATAGTCCCATTTCAAAAAATCTCATAGCCATAAGCCTCCAGATTATCTTGGGAATCCTGATATCTATGGCATATGCCCCAGATACACTTGATGTGAAAAACAGCCCACAAATTTTCCAGCAGACTATTACATCTTTAAGTTCAAAAATTATAATTGTCACATTGAGGTCCTTCCCAGCTATCAGTCATATTCTCTGTGCTTCTCTTAGGACCAGTGTAGTCAAAGCTGGTACGTCTTGAATGTATAGCCCTGTAGCATTACAAAAATTGAGATATTCAAAAGTGACATGAAATAGTCTTTAATACTTTTAATCAAAGATTTAAACTATTTGTTGAGTGAAGAGCTTCTCACGACTGAGTCATTCCCTCTGAGAATTCTCATTTCTACATAAAATAGCCCAGATTCTTTAAACTGATCCTCCTAAGAATGTGTTGACAATTACTTAGTCACTGATGGTTCCTTTTGTTGGATTCTGGTCGACTGACCTACATTTCATTTGAAGTGCAGTCCACGTGATTCACCATTCACTCTCTTACCAATCTGTCACCAAATCTTATTAACTCTACCTTCTTAAATTTGTGGAAACTTTCCCTCTTTCCTGTTCCCTCTGATCCATAGTTATGCTTAATTCAAGTCAACAGTTATTAATTTTTTATGATTTTTATTTTTTTCATTATAGATGGTTTATAGTGTTCTGTCAATTTTCTACTGTACAGAAAAGTGAGCCAGTCACACATACAGGTATACATTCTTTTTCTCACATTATCATGCTCCATCATAAGTGACTAGACATAGTTCCGAGTGCTATACAGCAGGACCTCACTATCCATTCCAAAGGCAATAGTTAGCCAAATCAAGTTATTAATACTTATTGTGTGCCATGAACTAGACAGTGAAGATACAAAGATGAAAAAGATAGTCTCTGACTTCAAGGAGCTATTGTCATTTAATGTTAGAGCTTGGAATAGCACTGGCATTTATCTAGTCTAACTATCTGATTATATATACAAGGAAGCTGAGACTCAGAAAGGGAAGGTGACTAGTACAAAGTCACACAGCTTAATTGGCTGCAGAGCTAGGATTAGGCTCCAGATTTTTTGACCTTCTACCCAAGAATCATTTCCTCTCTACCACTGTGAACTTAAAAATAACCAGCCCCTTCACTGTATCGTTTATATCATAGTTAACATTGTGTATAGTACATTAGGGCTTAGAAGTTTCATACCAGTCATCGAATTTAATCCTTCTAAATAATGTTCCTGCAAGAATTTATTATTATTAATCATGGTAACCCTGAATCTCAGAGAGGTTAGATAACTTGTCTTGGTGTAATTTCTGAAATTTGTACTCCAAATTCACGATTTTTTTGCATACCACATTTCTTTCCATTGGCACAAGGAGGCGTTATACTATGACTGACATGTGCTAGGGAACAGAGGTGTTTAAGCCACAGACCCTACTTTTGGAGAGTACAATCTATACAGATCATACACTGAAATTATTAGCTATGCTGCGGGTTGTGTAAGGGCTACCTGGAACTGTTGTAACCTCTAAAGATTACAGTATATGACCCCCTAATTTAAAAAACTGCGACAATAAAAGCCCTAAGTTTTGTTTTTGATAAGCCAACAAATAAAAATTTTACCAAAATTAAATTGAGATTTATTTGGGGAAAATTGGAAGGCAAACTCATCCAGAGTCAACCTGTATATTTAGCACAGGTTTACAGTAGGTGAAGCCACTGTGGTCCAGATAGAGAAGTGGCTTGTCCAAGGCCTTAGGACAGGAACTTGACAGGAAAAAAAAAAAGGTTAAAAATAAATTATAGGAATCATTTTAGAATGCAGTAATCAACTATACGGCCTTAAAATTTCAATCTGAACTTTGAAGTAGCTGCACATAAAGAGTAAAATGTACTTCATTAAGCAGAGGCTCTCAAAGAGCCTCTTGAACCTCTCTGAATGGGTGACCACAGGGCCTTGAAGCTGCTCAGGCATGCAGTGACCAGTTGTTTAAAATTCTAATCAAATACAGGTTTGAAGACAGAAAAGGAGATTTAGGCTCCGTTGAAAGTCTATTTTTAGGCTTGATATTTAGGGAGTTCCTCTCTAAGGAAAAGAGAGGAATCCTTATCTTGAGTTTCACCAAACACTCAGCTTTTCCTGGAGCCCAGTAAGTTGAGTTGCAAACTAAAGACTTGGAAAATGAGGGAGTGATAGAAAGGGTAAACTGTTTATTTAAAAGAAAAGCAGGACTTCAGTATTTTTATCATTAACTGACTGATATGTTGAAAGAATGATTTGAGTGTCAACCAATAGGATCTGGTTGTCAGTTGGTGATGCAGTGGTAAACACCTGCCCTCATTATTTAGGGATAGAGTTATAAACAAAGGAAAAAAAATGTAACAGAGAATTCTGGTGGAGTGGGTGGAGGAGACTGTTTTGGCTCAAATGATATCTGAAAGCTTCTCTGAAGAGGTAACATAAGAGCAGCATCATGACTGATGGAAAGATAGTTTGACATGTTCAAAAACTGAACCCAGTATGACTGTGTATAGTGAGCAAGGGGAAGGTGGTAGGACATGAGATGTAGGAAACTTCTAGATAAGAATGTTAGATATATAATGTGAGAGGCTTTTTAGGTGACAATAAAGAATGTAAATTTTCCTCTAAGCACAATAGGAAGCTAGATATGATCTGATTTATAATGCAGAGCGTATGGGCAAGGGTAGCATAAGAAGGCCACTTTGGAGAACGTTTCAGCCCTCTGTGAAAAAGAAGTTAGTGACTAGAGGAGAAGCAATGCAGATGGAAAACAGTTGTTCAATTTGAGAGTTTTTTGGAGGTGGAGTTTAGAGGGAGTCTAGAGAAGGTACTAGAATTAAGATTGTAATAACTATGATCAGACAAAATAAGAATAATATTTATAGAGGTACGTATTTTAGAAAGCACTTTTTAAAGTGGTCCATAGGCCTATCATTTCTAATTTAGAAAGCCCCAAAAGGAACCAGATGTAGGAGGCAGGAAACTTGGGTTCTGGTCTAGCTAGCCTTCCATTCATTAAGTAACCTTGGGAAAGTCTCTCTCCTTGTAGACCTCAATTCTTTTGTCTGTAAAACACATTGGACTGAATTTAATACTCATTATCCCTTCTCTGAGTCTATGCAGAAAATTTCCATGCAGGCTCATTAATTAAATGTTCTTTGTCTGATTGGGCACATTTGAGGAGGCTGTAACTTTTTTCTTTGTCTCCTTTATGGTCAAACTCTGAAATAAAAGAAAATGAGAAATTTTAGTGGCAACATATCATTAACTTTATTGCCCTGAAAGCATGTGAAAGATTATATTTTATTTATTTTATTATTTTCTTTCCTGTTAGCTGAAGTTGATTGAAGGGGATGGAGTAGGGTCAAGTGAAGAGGCTAAGGCTCTTATTTTTCTGGAAAGATGTCTCTGATAGTTGCCATATCATACCATAACTTGATAGTTGGGTAGCTAAATTAATTCTGGGGTATATTTGCTGCCTGTGAAAGAGTCATCATAAAGGGTATATTAATGGCATAATATTTGCCAATTTCTTATTGGAATTTAACAGTTTATCTCATTGTTAGTGGCTTAGGAGGTATATAATATTATTTAAAAATCACATCTTAAAGAATGTGTCGGAGTTCCCATCGTGGCTCAGTGGTTATCGAATCCAACTAGGAACCATGAGGTTGCGGGTTCGATCCCTGGCCTTGCTCAGTGGGTTAAGGATCCGGCGTTGCTGTGAGCTGTGGTGTAGGTTGCAGACGCGGCTTGGATCCCGCGTTGCTGTGGCTGTGGCGAAGGCCGGCAGCTACAGCTCCTGTAAGACCCTTAGCCTGGGAACCTCCATATGCCGCGGGTGTGGCCCTAGATAAGGCAAAAAGACAAAAAAAAAAAAAAAAAGAAAGAGAGAATGTGTCAGTGAATGGTGACACTGTACGGATAATATCCCTTAAGAAAAATATCTCGTTGGTGGTGTTAGCTGCCTCATTCCATCTGTATAGGATCATTCATTTGTCTTCCATTCATAAATATTTATTAAGCACTGCTGCTTGCCAGGCTCATGATAGATGCTGGGGATTCAAAGGCAAGAATGGAAGAGTTAATTCATCTTAAACTGGGTATTTTCTGGTGTTTATTCTTACATGAGCACTTACTATGTACCTGACTATCTTAGTGGCAGTGGCAGATGGTAGAATTGAGTGCCATTGAACACCTTGGGAGGGCTTCCCTCTGTCTCCAGCACACACACACAGTAGTACCTGGTACAAAGGGAGCACTAGGCAAATACTTGGGAGAGGGAATGAATGCATATGTGATCATGTCTTTCGGGATCTTTATCCTATTTGTTCTGGGAACTAAACTTTAAGACAAAGAGAACCCATAATCAAAGGAGAAGAAGTTTTATATGAGAAATACTAAAATCAAGTCATGCACATGAAGAGAACAACTAATTCTGCCTATGAAAATATCAGGGAAGGGCATTTCAGGTAAATGAAAGAACATGAAAAATATAGAAGATGGTAAAAGCCCATGCTCTGCGCTCAGAGACTACTGATCCCTCATGTAATCATTTGGTAGAGGTGGGGAAAAGGGTGACAGATGGGAAAATAGCAGGAAAAGTCCCAGAAATAGAGATTACAAAGAGTTTCAAATGCCATATTAAGTAGTTTGGCCTTGACTAGTAAGTGATGACAACGTAGTAAAGAGCACAGGAATGGCATACTTTATTTGTGTTTTACAATTCACTATGGCATCTGTGTGAGGGATGGATTGGAGTAGGGCAAGACTGAAAGCAGAAACATCATTTAGTCCAGATGAAAGGTAGACTAGAGCAGGACAGAAGAAATGGACAATACCTTGAGTTGGAAGCACAATCAAACAAAAGATTTGGGTTGAAGAGAAATTGAACATATTTTTAGAGTGAGATTAAAGAGCCAATGGAGGGCACGTGATTGAAAATATATAAGAGAGAGGGTATAATAGATGGAGGATGTCCTAGCAGGGACTGAAAAGATTGCAAACTAGAACATGGGGTGAAAGATTAGTACTGAGCAAAAGGAGAAAAAGATAAGGATGTGATAAAAAAGACTTATCTCTTATTATAATAAGAGACTATGTCTATGAGCTTAAGTATTTTTTGCACTAGCTTGTTGAGCCACCCCTCTGAGTTGTTTCAAAAGACAGTGTTCAGGTTCACAAATGGGTGATACCATTTTTTCATTCACTCAACAGTAGTCTTTGAATACCCACTCTATGCCAACCCCTACAGTGAACACTGAGGGTGTAGCAGTGAATCAGACCCAGTGTGTAGTCCTGAGAAACCCCTAGTCCAAAGGGAAGACTATTGTATAAATAAGTCAGTGTACTAAAATGTTGCAAGTGCTTAACAAAAGTCGGAAATAATTATTCCAACCTGGGTTGGGAGATAGGGTGGACGAAAAAAAGCTTCATAAAAGGTAGATCTACTGCAGCTGATTTTGAAAGTGTGACTACTGTGATTTTGACTAATTAGGGATAATGTGTTTGACAAAATTCTAAGATGCTCCCCGTGTCTCTCCATACTCTTCCATGATTTATATGTCCTAAATAATTCCCTCTCCTTGAGTGTAGGTAGAATCTGTGAATATGATTAGAAGTCACTCTCCCTGATTATGTTAGGTTATATGGCAAAATGGATTTTGCAGATGTCATTAAGTTCCCCAATCATTTGAACCTAAAATAGGAAGATTATCTGGAAAGGCCTGACCTAATTACAGGAGCCATTAAATTTGGGTCTAGAGGTCAGAGATGGAAAAAGTCAGATTCAGAGTACCATGAGAAGAATTTGACATGCTGTTATTGACTTAAAGATGGAGTGAGTGCCTATCTGACAAGAAATGTGGGTGGCCTCTAGAGCGGCCCCCAGCTGGCAACCAGCAAGGAAACAGGTACCTCAGTTCTACAACCAGAAGGAACTGAATTTTGCCAATAACAAGAGCTTGAAAGCAGATTCTGCCCCAACCCCCAACCCCAAAGGATTCAGCCCATCTGATTTCAGCCTCGTGATATTCTGAGCAGAGAATCCAGCCATGCCATACCATGCTTTGGACATAAAGAACTGTGAACTAATAAATGAGTGTTGTTTTAAGCTGTTAAATTTGTGGTAATTTGTTACACAGCAATGGAAAACTAATACAGATGGCTTTGCAGTTGAGTCTGCCCTGGTGAGACTTGGAGCTTTGCTTTTTTTATAGAGCAGATTTGGAACTGGGCATATTTACTGAAAGATTTATTCTTTTCTTGCAGGTTATTTCTGTTACATAAATTACCTCTTCTTTTTCCTCAAAATGATTGAGCCAAATATTTCTGCTTTATTGTTGGCACCAAATTAAACTATTTTTCAATATTTTTAGAGATAATAGTTATACAGTTAATTTGAAGATACTCACTTTGCCTCTTTTTGCTTTTTGTAGGCTCCCAAAATGATATGTTGAATGAATAAATGAACGATCCTATCAAATATATCTGAAAGATCTGAAAGAAAAATGATTAATTTCTGCTATATGGAGAACTACAGCCATTTATAAGAGACTATATAAAGTCAGTCTAGGAGTTCCCACTGTGGTGCAATGGGTTAAGAATCCGGCAATGCTGCAGCCATGATATAGGTCATGGCTCTGGCTTGGATTTAATCCCTGGCCCAGAAACTTCCATATGCTGTGGGGGTGGTCACAAAAGAAAAAAAAAAAAGATAAAGTAAGTCTAGAGCTTTGACTGACAATTACCTCATCTGTACTATTTCCCATACTGGACTTTTAATACTCGGCCCAATTGTTAAATGCTAGTGTTCCTAGGGGTTCTGTACTGCGGCCTCTGTTCTTTTCACTTTATCTCTTTCCCTGAGTGTCCTTATCTAATGCCATGGGTCATAAACTAATGACTTTCAAAATTCTATCTCTAGCTTCAGATCAGAGTCAGGCAGAACCAGGATTTAAATAGAGATCTTAGATTTTCCCAAACTAGTCTATTCTCCTTTCATTAGTCCCTCCAGAAAATCCTAAATTGAGAACAGATTTCTAGTCAAGAAAAAAGCATTTTCTTTTTTCTTTCTTTCTTTTTTTTTTGTCCTTTCGTCTTTTTAGGGCCATACCTGCAGCATATGGAGGTTCCCAGGCTAGGGGTGGAATCAGAGCTGTAGTTGCCAGCCTAACACCACAGCCACAGCAAAGCAGGATCCAAGCATCGTCTGCGACCTACACCACAGCTCATGGCAATGCCAGATCCCTAACCCAGTGAGTGAGGTTAGGGATCAAACCTGCATAATCATGGATACTAGTTGGGTTCATTAACCACTGAGCCATGACGGGAACTTCAATAGAAGCATTTTCTTATGTCAAACATTTTAAATTTGAACCAAAATGTATTATTGAATTATGGTTTCTCTAGGAAAAGTTTCATGTGCGTAGATCTAGCTGGCAGCCAGGTGAAGTGACCAATATTTTTGGAGTAGATTCCATGGCATTGCCTATAATATGTATTCCAAAATTATTCTGAAATGCCCCTCCATCTCTGAAGTAAAATTTAGATTTGGGCACTCAAGGAAGGAGTGCAGAAAACCTGAAATGAACAGATTGATAAGAGCTGATACTAGTGTAGTGAATAATGAGGCAGACACTGTCCATAAGAATTTGAAAGTTATAAATACCAAACAGAGAGGGACTGGCTCCCTGGAAATGAGTAGGTGAAACCATGTAAATCCAGAAACTTTGTAGATGTAGGTTGGTTTATCAAGGAATACCACCATATAACCTGCTGTACGTGTGTTTGTGGCAGCAACCCCTGGGAAGTTAGTGACTACTTCCCAGAAAAGTTCTCTGCAGATCCCACACCAATATCAGTCTCCTGTCCACCAGAAACACAGTTACTCCCCATAATGTCACATCATATCTTTTCTAGACAGTGGGGGAACTTCTTCCTGTACACAGCTCTTGAGGGAGTATGTGCATGCCTTCTGAGATAATAAGACATGTTCCAATTTCTACTACTGAATACACCTTAAGCATTCCACATTTTAAGCACCTCATAATAAAAAATTAGTCCTCTCCATCTTAAATGACCTAATTTTATCCCAAATATCACTGCTGCTATTCTGCCTTATCAAAAGCCCTTCCTCAATTATAAATATCTTTCATTGAAAACATCCTCAGAGTTTCCATTGTGGCTCAGCTAAGAACCTGACATAGTGTCCGTGAGGATGTGGGTTTGATCCCTGGCCTTGCTCAGTGGATTAATGATCCACTGTTGCCCTAAGCTGTGGTATAGGTCTCAGATGCAGCTCTGATCCTGTGTTACTGTGGCTGTTGCCATTGCAGCTGCAGCTCCTATTAGAACTCTAGCCTGGGAACTTCTGTATGCTGCAAGTGAGGCCGTAAAAAGAAAAATAAAAAATAAAATAAAATACACTCATTTAACACAGTATTTCAGAGAATGGACTTTGAAGTCAGGCAAGACTAGATTTGAAATCTGCCTCAGCCGCTTACTAGATATTTCACTTTAGGCATCTTATTGCTTCAGTATAAGCCTCTGTTTTCACATCTATAAAATGGAGATAAAACATATTACCAGGCTTATAGTGATATTAATTTAAATGATATGTGTATCTTTATATACCACATTTAGTATAATAACATACCTATTGAAAAAACTCAATAACTTTCAGCTTTATTTTATAAGTATTATTTTCCATTTTAACAATCTTCATTATAAATATTGATCAATCTTACATACCCTCACATTAAATACCCTACTTAGGTCTTAAATATACTCCTATCTTTGAACTATTAACCATATATTCAAAATTGTCTTAAACTTAATTTTAAATACCCATGTCTTAATTATCTCCCGTCTTACATTTTCCAACCAAATCTTAAATAGCATGCATTTTAATTGTCCTACCTCCGTCTTAAATATGCTATTTCAAATCCCTGTTTCAGTTTAAAGAACCTTCACCATAAATACATTTGTAGAGGACATCTGCTGTTTTAGTTTGCTAGCATCCTTTCCTCCCTTCTTGTAATGATACCTTCTTTGGGGAATAGTTCTTCCCTTATGCTTTGTGGTTCTGATGGGGCTTTCGAATGTGATTTTCTATCTCTCCCATCACAAGACTGCCATTTGACTCTGGCCCTACCTGTTATGGCCCCTCATCCCCTTGGCAGCAATGCTAAGTTCAGGGCGGGCAAGTGACACATGCTGGAGGGACCAGTAGGGATTTTTAATTCTGAAGCTGGGAAGGGGAAGTCTCTCTTTTTCTTTGAAGTTTAAGCCATAAAGGATAAAATCCTGGAGCTGCTGGCAGTTCCATCTCCTTCCTTATAAATGAGACTGAGAGCATGAGGCCAACATAGGGACAGAATCTGAAATGAAAGGAAGAGAGAGTTTTAGAGGCATTGTTTGAGTCCCTGATCCAGTTCTTCAATTTGTTCTCTCTAATTTAAGAGTCAGTAAATATTCTTATCTTAAAAGCTGGTAGCAGACTTTTCGTCATGTCAAATAAGAGAGATCTGAATAATACACATGCATTAATCTTATAAAGATATTTTCTAAACTTGGATTTCTGAGGTTTTCTTCTGGACCCAACCTTAAGAGACTGTGCTAATGTTGAAGATTATTTTAAACTAAAATAGTGACTTTAGAGCATATTTAAAGGAATTTTTATCTGTGTCAATTGGAAACAGAGTTGCGATTAGAACATAACATTGTTTATAAGTTTCAGACTCCAGGTGCAGTTATATTTAGGGGCATATAGATGCATGAATATTTGGTATTGCACCTGTTGTGATGAATAAAAGCCAGAATGTCAGGCATCCTGCATTCCAGGACCATCTCTGCTCTCAATTTGCTGTGTTATCTTGGACAAGTGCTTTCCCTCCAGTGGTTTCAATTTCAAAATTAAGTTGTTGAACTTGGTTTTCTATTTCAGCCCAAATAGACTGAGTTTCTGAGGCTTCGACTGGTTCCTAGTCAAAAAGTTAGAGACATCAACAATATACCCAATAGAATGGGCACTGGCACAATCTGAGTTGACTTAAAAATCTAGTAAGATAAAAGGAGTTTTGAAGTATATTATCTCAAAAGATTTGTTTACACATTTGTCTTAAAAGTTGTAAAAAAAATCATAGCATTAACCACATTTCAATATACAGAGGCTTGCTCATAAGAAAACCGACTTTGTAAACTTCAATATATTCTCAAAAAATTGACTGTTGAGAGAAAGAAAGAGAGAGAGGTGCAATTACGCTGACATTTCATTTTGTTCCAAGTAAAATCTGTGACTATTTCCATAAGCCCCCAAGAATCACCTTCTTATAAATGCCCCATGTTCTCATGTTTTTGCAAATGATGTTTCCTCTGCTTAAAATAGTCTTCAAACCCCAGCAACTCTATTATTGTGTTTTTCATATTGTAAACCTACTTTTCACACTAAACCATGAATTCTTTGAGAGGATTATGTTTGCTCTATCAGGTCCATTTAGAAGCTTGGCAAAGGATATCTGCTCAGTAAATATGTTAACTACTTTTAAGCTTAAGCAAGTCACTCCTAGGTCTCTTATAGTTGAGTCTTATTCATATGCAGCTCCACTGAGAAAGGACACATTGTTAGATAATGGTTCTTTGCCCACAAAAGGTTGTCCATACTTCTTACCCTTACATTCCAACTTTACATTATAACTTTTAACACTTGATTAAGTACCGTTTTCTAACAGTCCCCTTCTAAAGCATTCTTCTTATTTTTGTGTCCATTTAACAAACACTTACTGAGCATTTACTCTATTTTAATATATCCTATGTTAAGCATTAATGATTCAAGAGTAAATAAGATATATCCTGCTAAAAGAAACTCATAGATTGGTCTCAGTTATCTTGAAAATACCACACACATTTCTGTTTTCAAACATTTGTAAATTTCATTCCATTTGCCTAGGATGGCTTTCCTCATGCTGTCTACTTTTCTGAGTCCATCCCATTTGAGAATGTCTAGCACAAGGCATTTGTTGAGCCCTCTGGGGAATCTGGCTCCTCTGAGCCCCTACATATAACTGCCTTGGTTTTCTCTTTGAGCAGTTTGCCAAGTTTCCTCATCTTCCTAGTAATAAAATCATATTCACACTTGATTTTGAGCAAACATTTCCTTGCCACAGTTTCACTTCTCAAACATTTGGAATGGATGAGTAACGGGGTCCTACTATGCAGCAGAGGGAACTGTGTGTGATTGGGTTACCTTACTATACAATAGACATTGAAGAAACATTGTAAATCAATTATACTTTGATTTTTAAAAATGAAAAACAAATATTTACAAAAAGAAAAAAATACATTCACATAATTAATGTGCCATTTTTGCTCCCTCTGCTGTCATCCATTCTCCTTCTTTTTGGAAATTCCCTCCAAGGCCCCAAGTATAAAGAGGGTTAATATTGGTTGTCACTGCAACATCCCTATGATTTAAGTGCTCAGTAGATAGCTACTGGAGTCATGCCTGCTTTCTGCTATAGCTCAGCCCAGCTTCTCTTATCTGACACCTAGAGATGGTAGATTGTGCCATTTTCTATGGAAAAACAAGCAAACAGATATATCGCTTCCTGCATTAATTATCACCCAAATTCCGCAAAATTTCTTTTCATATCCATTTCCTCTTCATCCTTACTACCAGAGTCTCACTTCAAATTATCCCCACCTCTTATTTGGATGATTTAAGAAACTTTTAATAACTGATCTCCCTGTTTATAGTATTACATTCATCCTTCACATGAGGGGAAAATGGCTTTCTTTCAGAGCTGAAAAGAGAAACTGAGAGAAAAGAATGATAGAAGACAGAGAGACCAATGGAACACAGCTTAAGTTTCCAAAACTCAGATTTCTGGCTACACTTTCATCCGTGAGGACCTTGTAGACAGAAGGGACAAAAAGGATCCTCATTCTTTAGATAGTATTCTATAAACACCTAAGTATGACTTTCTGCCAGGCATGCTATGCTCTAGCCACACTTGCTTATGGTCATTACTAGACATGGCATGCTTCACACGTCTGTATTTTGAACTTACTATCCACTTCTTTCCCATTCATATTCTGGCAAACTCCTACAGAACACGTGTCTGTTCCTCTAAGAAGTCTTCTGGCAAAATCATCGATTTTGGTTTGACATATCTCCTCTTATTAGTTTGTATTAAAATTGCTGATTGGTTGTTTTCTGCTATTAGTCTGTGAAAGTTTCAAGGACTCAGGTACTTTCATCTCCATCTCTTCTGTCTAACTCAGGGATGCTTAGTGACTGATGTTTAATGAATGAAGATGTCTTATTTCTTTAGTAGGTCCTCAAGGATGAGATTGTGGATACAAAGCTGAGTTTTGGAAATTTTTTCCATTGGTCTCTCTGTAGTCTAGTGTTCTGTTATTCTTTCTTCTTAGTTTATATTTTTGGGTTGACCTGGTATTAACACCTTGTAACCAGCTCATCCCTCCTAAAGAAGGCACAGGGTTATCAATCCCTTGCCAAGGAGTTATGAGTTCCTGCTGAGCTTCTACTCCCTTTTTCATGTTAAAATAGTGCACAAATCACCGAAGGAAGATACAGTAATGTCTACCTTCTTTCTGAGAGAAGTAAGCATAATTATAATTTATGATTATTTATAATTAGGAAGTGTCTTATCTAAGAGGCAACCATGTAAAGGAGACGAACACAAATGGTGCTGGTAGATTTGGCTTTAGATCCCGTTTCTGTGTGACCTTAAACATGAATGACCTGGCTAAGTCAGTTTCCTCACATGTAAAATGGGAGTCGCTTTAAAATTAAAAACAAAACAGGAGTTCCCGTTGTGGTGCAGCGGTTAACGAATCTGACTAGGAACCATGAGGTTGTGGGTTCGATCCCTGGCCTTGCTCAACGATCCGGCGTTGCCGTGAGCTGTGGTGTAGGTCACAGACGCGGCTCGGAACTGGCATTGCTGTGGCTGTGGCGTAGGCTAGCACCTGTAGCTCCAATTCGACCCCTAGCCTGGGAACCTCCATATGCCACGGGTGCGGCCCTAAAAAGCAAAAAAAAAAAATTTTTTTTAATTAAAAAAAATAAAAAACAAAACAAAACACGATTTTAACTTTAAAAAGATTAGTGTTTTAGAAGGCTTGGCTTCCTCTAGATAATACCAGGAAGCCAATCCATTTTTTGCAGAGTACTGAAAAGGGGAAGGCTGATAGTTTTCCCCAGTGGAGAGGGAGAGAGAATGGAAAGAAGTATAGATGGTTTTCTATCTGAAGCTGCAGCCAGCACCCAAATTGCAGTCAACCCCCATGATCCTCTTAATTCCTTATCTTGCTCAGACGCTGATACCCCACTATGGACCCCTGAAACCCTCTTCCAACCATGGATTTCTGCATAGTACTGCCCCACCTGATGGTTTTAAGAATCAATTGTTCACAAAGAAAAAAAGAAAAATAAAGAGTATGAGATTCACCACATTTTGTTAGTTTGTTTGTTTCTTCTGGCTTTTTAGGACCATGTGGCATGTGGAAGTTCCCAGGCTAGGGGCTGAACCAGAGCTGTAGCTGCTGGTCTATGCCACAGCCACAGCAGTGCTGAATCCGAGCCATGTCTGCAACCTATACCATGGCTCACAGCAATGCCAGATCCTTAATCCACTGAGCAAGGTCAGGGATCGAACCCATGTCCTCATGGATACTAGTCAGATGCATTACTGCTGAGCCACAGTGGGAACTCCCACTATGCTTTTTGTTTCTTTTTTTCCCTACTTTGGGTTAAATTGATTCTTTTTTTTTCTGTTACCCTTGTAGAAGTCACAATTTCTATTTATTATCATATAATTGTTACTTTAAATTTGTAACATACATTCTTTTTAAAAATTATTATTATTATTAGAGTTATTTTTATTAGAGTTTAGTGATTTACAGTGTTGTGTCAATTTCTGTTGTATAGCATGGTGACCCAGTCGTACATACATACCCATCCATTTTCTCATATTATCTTCTATCATGTTCTATCCGAAGAGACT
Organism: Catagonus wagneri; assembly: GCA_004024745.2. NCBI lineage: Eukaryota > Metazoa > Chordata > Mammalia > Artiodactyla > Tayassuidae > Catagonus > Catagonus wagneri. The sequence continues at coordinate 24,784,371 of PVHT020000066.1, forward strand.
GGATATAGTTTATTCTTAACCACTCATTTCTCCTAGCAAAGTTGAAAATTATTCAATACCTTTATCTCTTCCTGGGAAAGGGCCGGGATGTTAACTTCGCTAAATAAACTATCCTCTGAATCACAGCTCTTCCTTTCCTAAAAATTTTAAGTATATTTTTAAAAATACAGAACAAATTTTGATTATTTTAACTAGTAAAGACAGATTTGCCAGCATGTTTACCATTTTTTCTCTCATCTTTGCTCTTGCAATCACAATCCTTCCCTCTGTCTTCCATTTTTTTTTTCTTGTGAAAGTAAACCATTTATTAATATTTTCAATGAGGATACATGAATGATAAATTCTTTTTGTTATTGTATATCTGGAAAATGTTGCAATGTCCCCCTAACTACTGAATGATTGTTTAGGAGTATTCTAAACTGGTGGAAATTTTCTTTTATTTCTTTGAAGCATTGTTTTCTAGTATCTATTATTTCTTACAAGAGTTCTGCTATTGGCTTAATTATTATGATGTATAATCAATGTGCTTTTCTGTGTGTTAGCGGTTAAGATGAGTTTCTGCAGTTTCATTTCTTTTTTGCCCTCAAGTTCTAAAGAGACACTACCTGTTGTACTCATCTATTTTCCAGGTGGCAGCTTTCTTTCAAACTCCTTCTATGTATCTATGCCATATTTGTACTTATCTTCTGAAACCTCACTGCATTTCCTCTACTCTACTGCCACCACTTTTGTATTTCCCCATTCCTACTCTCTTCATCTGCTGCAGTCCTCCTTGATTCTTTGGGTTCAGCCCAAGTTTCATATCCACTAGAAACTCTTGCTAAGCATATGAGTCATAATGAATCTCTCCCCCTTGCAAGCCCTGGTAACATGTATTGTTGATCCAAAATATTTGACATGTTTTGTCCACATAGCCCTCTCTTATAAATGTTGAAGAGCATATTATTTATTGGCTTTATAACAGACTAGCCAGAGTTCAAATCTCAGCTGTACTATATAGAAAAAGAGTGAGGTTCTGGGAAATGTAACTATAGCAGGTACTCAGGAAAGGCCTTGTTTAAGGTTAGTAATTTAAAAAGAAAATGAGGAGTTCTCTTATGATGCAGAAGGTTAAGGGTCCAATGTTGTCACTGAGGTGGTTCCAGGAACTTCTGTGGTGCATGTTTGATCCTTGGCCTAGGAACTTCCACATGCCATGGGTGTGGCCAAAAAAAAAAAAAAAAAAAAAAAGAAAGAAACAAAAAACAAACCTGAAAGATATAAGGAAATAGCTAGTCTGAGAGAGAAAACAGAAAACAGAGATTTCCAGTAGGAAGAAGAGCATGTGCCAATGTCAGTGCAAGGGTGCTGCTTCTATAGGCTTTCATGTTCTTCAATAATTAGAGTGCCAGAGTAGGCTGGAAATCCCTTTTGAAGTGGACAGAATGGTCATGTATCAACTTTGTGCTTCAGCTTTGTTCTTGGTACATGAAGCAGTACTCTTTGTCCTCACATTTTCTAAAAAAAGGTTCCCCATAAAAACTTCTTTTTCATCTTCTACAGGCTACTGTATGAAAACACACATACCCACCACCTCCACCATCACCACAAGAGCAGATAGCAATTTGCTGGCACAACACAACTCATATCCTTCCAAAGAAAACACATTCCACCCCCCCCCCCAAAAAAAAAAGCCTTGAGACATATCCATATTTACAATATAGGTAACCTTTTATATTTTTATACAGAGTAATTAATTTCTCTCAAACATTTCCAGGTCAGAAGTGGATCTTTGCTTTATTTTTGCTCAACCAAAAGGTTCATTTGAGTGACTTTTCCAAAAAAAAATATGGCAAAAGAGAGTGCTACTGAATAAAATTGGAATTTCAGTCTGTACCTTTTGCAAAATAGAAGAGCACTGAAAGTTGCAAAAGGACAGCTTTTCTTATTTCTCTTTCTACCTGTCCCTCTAACCCTCCCAAAACTTCAAAGACCTTTGTTCCACCAATTCAGAAATCTTCCCAGAGCCTCTATAAGAAGGAAGCTCTTACAATATATCTAGTACATGGATAGGAGCATATTGCACTAAGGATAGTTCTGTTCTTCCTATGCTGTGATGCCCTTTACAGTAAAAATGAAAGTGTAAAGCATGGACCTGGACATACAGTAGAAATCCATACAGTGAAAATGGATTTCTTCTTCATATACTGGTTTGTGCAACTACCGCACTTCGGCTGTTAAATTATGAGTTCCTGAAGGATAGTGGCAGTTTCTTATAATTTTTTGTGCTTCCCACAGATTCAGATTCAAGCAGATTTATTAAATGCCTTTTATATGCCAGTCACCTCTCAAGTATTTCCTCATTTCCTTATATATTATTTCATCCAATTCTCATGACAAATATATGCAGTACATTTTGTCATTCTATTTTTTGATGAATAAACTTAAGCTTAAATGTATCAAGTAGCTGGTTTCAGATAACACAGCTCCTTAGTGGTAGAGCCAGGCTTCAAATCCAGCTCACCCTGTCCTTAAAGTGCTGTTCCTCCCGGTGACATGACACCAACACCCAAAACACCCAAGCTGTGGGCATTTTGTGCTTTCAGAATATTTGTAAAAGAACTGGAATTGATCTTCTGCTTAAAATGATGATGTGTTAACATGTTATGTAATTTTGTTTGAACTTTAATGTATGTAAATTGATATGGAGAGATTTATAGAATATAAAAAGTAAAACCAGGTAATAGGTATGTAAATCTGATTTTATTTTTTATACATACCTATATACAGGAAAATATAGGAAAAATCTGGAGGAATATAAGTTTTAACAATTTTAATGAAATTTAGGATTATCATTGATTTTTATCTTCCTACACATTTCCTCTCTTTTTGCACACATTTTTTTCTGTACTATTATTAGTATACTAACAAATTTAAAATAATTGATGCAGGAGTTCCTGTCATGGCTCAGCCAAAATGAATCTGAATAGTATCCATGAGGACACAGGTATGATCCCTGGCTTTACTCAGTGGGGTTAAGGATCTAGCATTGCCATGAGCTGTGGTGTAGGTAGGAGATGCAGCTGGGATCTGGCATTGTTGTGCCTGTAGCATAGGCCATCAGCTACAACTCTGATTAGACCCCTAGCCTGGGAACCTCCATATGTTACAGGTGTGGACCTAAGAAAAAAAGAGACAAAACATTAATTAATGCAAAGATGTGAATAATTTACTCTAGGAAATGTTCATAATGACAAAGTCTAGGGATTGGTGGATCAGATTTTTAAAAACATATCTGAATACTACAAAATGTACAGTGGAGATACAGATAATATTGGCTTTGCATGTCAGTGTCCTTTCCAATCATTTCACAAACCAGGACAAGGTTATTTCTAAAGAAAGTGTTGACATGATACTGAACATATATGACCTAATATGTTTTTTAAAAAGCACACCAACATATGTCTTTCCACTGACACATTTGAAAGTGTGTCAAAATCTAATTTTGATTAGAGAAAAGACTGTGACACATCTAGATTATAAATGCAAATCTCAGTAGATATTTGATTTCATCTAATCAAAGATGTTATTTTTAATTGCCATGGAACAAGATGATGTTGTGCAAATGAGGCATTGAGTTAATAACAGAACTTTGTATTTACATACAGATTTTCTATGAGCTTAACATACTTCATGAATTAAGAGAAGTTCTGTGATGGTGCAATTACTTTGGAAAACTCTTTGATGGTTTCTTCAAAAGCTGAATATATACATACCTTGCAATCCAGAAATTACATCCCTAGTATATACTCAACAAAAATGAATATTTATGTTTATCAAAAGACATGTTCATAGCAGCACTATGTATTATAATATCAAGCTTGAAAGTACCCAAGCCCATTAACAAAAGAATGGATATTGAATGGATAAATTATGTTATTGACATAATATCATAATGGATGTTAAACAGCAATGAGAATAAATGATCTACACCAACATGTACAATATAGATGAATCTCAGAAACATAAAAGTGAGTGCAAAAAGTAAATACAAAAGAGTACAAACTTTATGATTGTGTTTATATGTTGTGCAACAGTACGGAAAGCTAAACTATGCAGAAGACATCAAAGCAGTTATTACCCTTGGTGTGCATAGTAATGTAAGGGGAGCATGAGTGGAGGATATGAAAGGCATTAATAATATTCTGTTTTTGGATATGAGTACTAGTTTCCCAGATGTGCTCAGACTATGAAAAGAATTCATTGAGCTTAACACTTATTTTATATATACTTTTTAATATGCATATTGTAATTTAATGTACCTTAGGATATATGTTTACTAATAGAGATTTAGATGTCTTCTAATTCACCTCTTCTAGATTTTGAGGTGTTGTCCATGGGCATCTAAATTTACTATCATTAATTTAATTCATTTATTCAAAATTTTATACTCTACTTCCTCTGTATCAGGTCTACATAGGATCTGCTGCTATGAAAAGAAAAGAATTGAAAGAATCCTTGTGCTCAAAGAATTCATATGAGTGGGTGAGAACAGATAAGTAATCAATTATGATACAAAATAGCATTTAGAAATAAGTGCAGGTTATTTTGCTAAAATCAAATAGGAAAACTCAAATCAGACTATGTGGGCTTGGAGATCAGAGAAGGCAACCTGGGATCTTTCCCTGAAAGATAAGCAATTACACAGACACAAACTAATAGGCAACACATTCCAAGCAGGGGAAACGCCACTTGGGACATATCTGAGATGAGCAAGAATATGGTCTCTTCAAAGAACTGTACATATTTGCTATATCAGGAATTTAGGCTGTGAGAGGAAGAGTGGCAGAGCTCGAGGCTAGAGAATTAGGAAAGGATTTTGAATATCATACTGAAGAATTTGGATTTTCCTTGAAATCTAAGGGGAGCTAGTGAAGGATTTAAAACAGAATGACATGATAAGATTTTCATTAAAAAATATCACTCTGGTTTGGATAGGGAGAATAAAATGGAAAGAGAAAGGACAAGTAGCAAGAAGATCAGTAAGGCATTAATACACAAAATGGTAACATGAACTAAGTTTCCCCAGAACTCCACTCATGTATGAATATGCAGCTGATTTTTGGTAAAAGGCAGTAACATTGTTCCACAGACAATTTCAATTAATATTAGACATATCTGTTCTTAAAATTTTTTTCTTTTCTTTTTCTGGCTTTTTAGGGCTGCACCTGTGCCATATTGAAGTTCCCAGGCTAGGGGTCAAATTGGAGCTGCAGCTGCCAGCCTGCTCTACAGCCACAGGAGTGCGGGATCTGAGCTGCATCTGTGACCTACACCACAACTCGCAATTGTGATTCTTAACTCACTGAGCGAGGCCAGGGATCAAACCCACATCCTCATCCTGCTGAGCCACAATAGGAACTCCCCATTCTTAAAATTCTTTAGCCAAAAGGATCAGTACTACCCATTATTATCTACAACACCCTCTGCTTCTTCCTGTGTGCCAAGAACCTAGGCAAGAACTAAGCCTGTTCTCAAGATCGTTGCCAAAGGGATCTTGGACTCTAGTGGAACCCCATTTATTGAGGTAGATCTTTATACTAGAAAAGTCTCTTCAGAGCTGTAAAGCTCAGCCAGTCTTTGTGATACCCTTGGATGTCATGGACAAAAGACTCTCTATGGGAATAGGTATCTCCAAGGTTGATGAGCCCATCACTAAAGCATTTGAGTGTTGTAGGATAGGAGAAAAAAGAATGGCGCCAAGAATAAATCTAGATTGGTGAAAACACACATTAGGAGGATCTTTTATTGTTTTTAAACTGGATTTACTCAAAAGGGAGTGCCACTGTACTGCCACATTGCTGACGTGAATGGCGATTCAGATGTCATCCTTTTAGCTCTAGCATTCGTTGATTCATAGGAACTCTCACAGTGGCAAAAAAGTGTCAGTTCAAGAGCAAACCAGTATTTCACAAGGACCTCTGGTCATTTTCTCTCATTTCCTCACATACCTGTGATGTTCTCAGTGCTTTATTTGAAATGATATATCAGAAGTCAAACTTACCCATTTGGAATCTTTTTGGAATATCTAGCCTTGTAGCCTGCAATTAGTTCAAAATTATATTTTTCTCTTTACCCCACCGTAAATCTGTGCATCCATGCACTTTTGGTGTGGTCCCCTGAGGTTCACAGGCAAGCTCCCCAAAGTTTTTATGTGATAAAAAATTAAAAGTCAATAACTAAAACTGTGCTTAAAAAAAAGTCATTAGCTACTCTGCCACCAGAGATTTTTTTTGCCATTGTCCATGTTATCCTTCATGGTATTCAAGACTTTCATCTTCTGCTGGTGTCTTTTCCCCCTTCCCAGATTATCCCTCCTTTCTAAATTCCAAATCTTCCCTCTGTTGTGTAGAATTTTCAACTCTTTCCAGATCCTAGCCCACATTCCTTTCAAGGTCCACATTTCAGGTGCTCAGCAGAACAAAATATCTGTTTACATAATGAGGTCCACCCCTCTCTGAATGACTCTGGGTTGTAAACAGCAATGTATTGCTTATGTCAAGTACCATCAGTGTTCAGTCAGAGCTTTTTCTTCTTTTCCCTTCTGCTTGTTTTATTGTTGTTATAGTCTTTTTCTTCTTATGTCAAAAAATAAATGCTTCATTGCATCTGTTGACATTTGTGTTCTTTTATTTTGGATTTAAGCTCATAAAAGGAAAGATGTGAGTCCTTCTGGCCTTGCTCAGTACAGCATGTATAAGAAAGACATGCAATATCTATTCTTCAGATTTGGTGTATTATATCAGAGAAAACTTAGAAGCATTTTCTTCACCTTTATAAGACTTTCTCCTCCTCCATTTAGGTAATAACCTACCATAGCTTGATAGCTTCTTAGATTATAAAGCAGAGTCTGGGAAACAGGTAACATAGTAATTAAGGTATGAGATTGGAACACATTACTTAGTATAGACTTTGGTTGGGTTACATCATCCTCTGGAACCTCAGTTTCCTCACCCATGAAATAAGTACTAATGCATCCTTCATAGAATTCTTATGAGGATCAAATTAGACTTTTAATAAAATTACTTGTCAGTGGAATAGGCACAAAACCAGTACTTCAAAAAATGGAGGCTGTTGTTCTTATTAATATTGTTGCCACACCATAATGATATTTGGCTTACACAGTTATCTCAAAAACTGAAAATAAATGGAGCAAACAATAAATGCTAGGAGGCAAACTGAGAAAGGGCTAGAATAAAGCCCCATATGCAACTAGGCTAGTATTCAATAATTCATGCTTTTCCACTTTTTACTGTAGAAAATTTCTACCTTACACAAAAGCAAACAGAAAAATAATGGACCTTATGTACATATAAGCCAGCTTCAACAATGATCATTTCATAGCCAGTCATTTTTCATTTTTATCAACTACTCCCTTCTAACCCCACTCCCAGTGTCTTATTTTGAAGTAAATCCCATATTGTATAATTTATTCCGTAAAATGTCAGTATATAATTATTTTTTAAAAAAAGGACTTTAAAAATAGCCGTAAGTACTGAGTCAATCTTGGTTGACTTGAATCTAACAGCACTGGATAATCCATTCACTTCCCTGATGATGTCAATACACGACCTGGGCCTGAGATTGTGCCCATCAGGAATGGTAGCAAGACTGATTGAGGGGACAGAAGAAAGATAAAGGTTACATTTTTATTTCATGAATACTCTAAATCTTGTTTATCAACACGAGTGTGGCACAGGCAAGGTGTGATTATTTTCGGGAGGTATCAGGCATGTGCCAGCTCCGGAAAGATCTGAGCTCCAAATCCTAATTCTACCACATATGGCTTTAGCCAGATTACTTACTCCTAATACTCTTATATGCAACCATTTGCAGTTTATCAAATGCATCTTTTGCAACTGCCAGATCATCTATTTCTTATCATCTTGAGGGAAGGAAGCAGGCTCAATAAGGTTAAAGAATTTGCCAAGAGTCACGGAGCCCCAGTTTCCTTAAAGATGATAAGGAACGATTGAGCTAATATTTGTGAAAGAAGCTTGATTTGAGCTTAGTTCTGTCTGATAGAAAGAAAGCTTGCACCCTTTGCACTGTACCAAGCTGCTCTGCCTTTGCTGGCTTCAGCTCCAGCATTCCTCCCCTTACCTGCCCTCCCCTGGTCTCTGATTTGGTGAGGCAGGGATGAGAGGGACTCCAGCTAAGTTGGGCTAGGCACTAGCGCATCTGACACTGCAAGTGATGAATGCATGTGAGCCAGGGATACGTCCAAGTTTGTGGGGCCTTAGGCTTATTCAGTTTGGTGGGCTGCTTTAAGACAATTTGACATTATAAATTCAAATATAGCGAGATTGGATTAAGATGGCGGAATAGAAGGACTGGAGCCCAACTTCTCTCCCAAATAACAGCAAAAATACAGCCAAATGCCGAGCAACCTTCAACCAAATGGACTGTAAACTTCCAAAAAAGATACTCTGCTCCAGAAGACACAGCGGAGACCACATCAAGAGGTAGGAGGGGCGATTACGCGATAGAAGCAACCCCATACCTCCCGGGTGGGAAGCCCCACAGACTGGAAAGTAACTGTGTCACAGAGATTCAGCTACAGGACTGAGAGTTCTGAGCCTCACGTCAAAACCCCACGCCTGGGGATCGGGCACAGGGAGAAAGAGCCCGTGGAGCATCTGGCATTGAAGGCCGGAGGGGCTTGTGTGCAGGAGCTCCACAGGACTGGGGGAAACAGAGACCCCACTCTTGAAAGGCACACACAGACTTTCACGTGCACTG
>PVHT020000066.1:24796151-24806782 GCA_004024745.2 Catagonus wagneri
TTGCAGCACTCTATGCAATAGCCAGGTCATGGAAACAACCTAAATGCCCATCCACAGAAGAGTGGATAGGGAAGATATGGTACATACACACAATGGAATGTTACTCAGCCATTAAAAGGAACGAATTACCAACATTTATAGCAACATGGATGGACTTAGAAATTATCATGCAAAGTGAAACCAGTCAGACAATTAGACATCAACACCCAATGATACCGCTTACATGTGGAAACTAAAAGACACAATGAACCTTCTTATAGAACAGACAATGACTCACAGACTTTGGAAAACCTTGGTTTTTCAAATAAGACAATCTGGGGGTGGGGTGGGGGGATGCACTGGGGGTTTGGGATACAAAATCTGTAAAATTGACTTGTGATGATTTATGCACACCATAATTGAAATAAAATCCATTAAGAGAAAACAAAACAAAACAAAACAAAACAAAAAAATAAATTCAAATATAGCAATGAGAGCTAGTATTGAGTTAGAATAAGAAGAGAAACATCACAAATTACAAATTTTTTAAGACTGACAAATTTTTAAAATTTTAAAAATTGCTACAGACATAATATAGTATTTTAAAATAGCAAAATATTTCTGTTAATATCCTAACACTTGTCTATAATAATTTTCCCAAAAAATTTTTGGATGCACACTCTGATATTTTCTTTATATGACTAAATTCTATAATATCATTTTCTGAAGAGAGAATAGAAAGCTAATTAGTCTTTCCTCTAGAATGGTTGATCAAATATGTTTCCTGTTATTGATTTTTTTTTAATTTTATTTTAGTGTTGTGATTCATTATTAGTTATGTAATGTAAAACTTTAGGATTGCTGTGAAATTTGGGGAAACTTCTAGCAAGTTTTTTATATGTAGATCTTATAGATTAAAATCTTAAAATCTTGTAGATTTTAGAAGTTTTGATGTTTTCTTGTGCAGTAACGAATCTTAAATTTGCTTTGATCGTTGACTTTCTTTAACCACATTACCCATCTTAGGTCCTTAAAAGGGTACTTTGCAAGTAGGGAGTTTCTACTTGTCTTTACTTCCCACTTCCCCATACACACATACCAAGCTTGAGTTTGATTAGCTTCAGGTTAAAGCTGATTCTGCAGATCAGTTGGTTACCTGTCTCCTCTTTTACTTTTCCTGGGGTCAGTTCTTCATTTCTTCACGAGGCCTTATACCCACCTGGAAAGCAAACTCTACTCCAACTCAGGTACAGAGCATTCATTCCCCTGACTCCATCCCTTTCAAAAAAATGGTATTGAGAGTCCCTGCCCTCACCCTTGGTGACTGAATCAGGCCCTAAGAGTTTTCTGACCCCTGAGTATCTATAAACAGGAAGACACATTGTAAACTTACAGGCTTTAAGTCACTGACTACCCTAGCTATAGAAGACAGAGCCCTGAAGATGATCTTCCACGAAGATATATGGCCTTGCTGGAGCTTGGACCAGGTCATTTCCTTCCAACTTTTTCTTTGTATAAATACAACATTTCAGATGTTCAATTATTATAAGTACTATTAATTTCAAGCCTTAGTTTTGTGCTTTAATTATTCACTGGGCTGCTTGAGATATTTTTCACAATTACTTTTTCTTACATTCCCTAGTGAAATTACTGGTAATTTTTGGTTTCTCTTTTATGTATCAGGTCAAAGCAAAGCATTTTGGGTCTGCCTGAGGCAAGACAAACTTGGCTTTCTTAATAATGGCTACCTCTTGGTAAGGGCAAGCTCTAAGAAAGGAGGAGGGGAAACCCAGGATTTATCATTTTTAAGTGAAGATTTGGCCCTTTTTAACTGTTTTTTTTCCCTCATAAGAAAAGAGAGACTCAAATGTAAAGTTTATATATCATGAACTGCTGAAGTGTTAGAAATATGTTGGGAGTATATCTTATAGATCTTGTTTCTCCCAGAGTCTTTAAAATGGCAATGTTCAGGTCAAATCTGCCTATCAAGTAGAATTCAAGCATTTCAGTCTGGCATTCAGGCCCTTCAGCAAACCAAACAAAGAGGGCTGTTGGGGGTGTATGTTATACTGGTACCTCCCAGGGTACAGAATAGGCCAGAAAAAAGGCAGAGAAAATAAATATCTTGGGATGCCAACTGGCATTAACTGGTACCAGTAATTTATTTTAAATATTAAAGATAATTTTTCATTGACATCAGAGATTTTGCCAGGGATTAAAATTTTAAAAACTTACTATTTTATTCACTAATGAGCTGGGGAACTTGGCTATGAGTTTTAATACTGAATTATCTTTGAAATGAGTACATTAGTTGCCCTGATCTGTTAATGTGAATATCTTTTCTACCAATTTGATTTTTTTATGTGAAATTCATTGATCTTCTCATAATTCATGGATATTCTGTTCCATAATCTTCTTATTCCTTATTTGAGAAACCTGAGCTTCAGCAAACTCCAGATAATTTACATGATGTTTATTCACTAACTTATTTGTTTTGCCTCAGACGGATCTAGATGCTTTGCTTCGTCCTGTTAAATAAAAGAGAGACTAAAAATTATAAATAATTTCACTGAGGAACTAAGGAAAAGTAGTTATGAGAAATATCCCAGAAATAAATGTTTATTTCCTGAGTACTTACTCTCTGTAAGCATCCAGCTGAATTTTATAAAAACAGAGATGAATAAAACATTGACACTAACTTTAAGAAATTCGTTGTCTCAGAGTTCCCCTTGTGGCTCAGCGGAAACAAATCTGACTAGGATCCATGAGGATGCAGGTTTGATCCCTGGCCTCGCTCAGTGGGTTAAGGATCCGGTGTTGCCATGAGCTGTGGTGTAGGTCACCGACACGTCTTGGATCTGGCATTGCTGTGGCTGTGGTGTAGGCCAGTGGCTACAGTTCAGAATATACCCCTAGCCTGGGTACCTCCATATGCCGCTGGTGTGGCCCTAAAAATACAAAAAAAAAACAAAGGAAGTTCATTATCTGAAAAAAAAGGTCATTGTCTGAAGACAAGACAGACAAGTAAACGTTTGTAAACATTTGATTATTCAATTAGTCAATATAAGCCACAACAAAAAAAAACCCTGTCGTGTAATAGTCCTCAGTAACTTAATTAATAGAAAGGTTTCCATCTCATTTAGTTATAATGTATGTGGGTTAGTAGAGGAAGTCAGCTCCACAATCAGTTGGGGTTCCAGATCTTTGTATCTACCTGACAGATGAGGGAAGGAAAAGAGTGTGGATGATTGGCCTGGAAGAAGTGAATATTTCTTCCATGCACAATCCCTTTGCTAGACTCAAACCATAGCCCTACCCAACTTCATGGAAGGCTAAAAAAATGTAGTCTAACCATGTGTTTAGGAGGAAAAGGAATTGGAGTTTGGTGAGCACAGAGCATTACCTTTGCCACAGTAATAATACAGGCTCATTGATGCTATAACGGAAATCAACACATGGATTATGGGAAGACGAAGAATTCTTAATTTAGTCTATGGTATGGGGATAGAGGTGGGAATCGGGAATGTCTTCCTAGAGCATGTGACACTTAAACTGACTTTTGAAGGATATTTAAGTGTTAGGTGAAGAGGAGGAGAGTAAGATTTGAATTGAGGGGAGGACATGAACAAAAGCAAGAAGACAGGAAATAGCAAGGTGTATGCTTAGAGAACTTATAGCTCAAAAGACTTACAAATTAGATCTTACGTTTTTGATAAGAGACATAAGACTTTTGATCATCTCTCCTTCTGAGGTTAGTATCAGCTCTGGATCACGTGGACACATCCTAATCCAATTGTTCTGATAAAATATACATTGCCCAATTTTCAAAATCAAAGAAGTATTTTTTTGAAACAAGTTGAAAGTCAAGCAGCCAGCATGACCTAGTTAGGAACTTTTTATACAGAAAAGAAAAAGAACTTAGAAACGATTTCCTTAAAAATTGTATCTCCATCTATTTGTGAAGACACAGAAACCGCATATTTAAGGCTACATGGAGAGGGACAGTTTGGTGCCTTTTTCTCCTTCTGTAAAATTGACAGCAAAATTTTCTGTTGTAGTGTTCAAGAATGTTTTGTTGTGTGCGTTTGAAGAACAGTTAATATAAAAAGTGACTGGATTAAAATCTATCATATCTTATACCTCCATCTATGCTATTGAGATTGGGGTAACAGTCTAAGGCTCTGGTGTGCCCTAGACACTTGGATTTTATAAATGTATATGTGTTACTTAAGACCAAAATCTATATGCATAAGAATCTTTCTAAGGAGGAAGTAAATCTCTTGGCTCAAACAGGGATTTCAAAACAGGAGTTACTGCACTGAAAGACACATTTCTTGGACCATTTTTAAATATGAGAAAAATGAATAGTACATCTAAATGTGGAATCCATATCGATAGAACTGGAGGTGGGGTGGGCGTCAAAAAGTGCTTATGGGAAAGGCAGGAGGGAAGTGAGTTAAAATAGGACCAATAGTGTTTATCTTGAAACTTGGCAGAGAAATCTAGAATTTTATAGATGGGAGATAGCAGAGAAAGTCAAGAGATGGGAGAGTATCATAAATTTCCAGGCAAGACCACACATAGTAAACCAATACAGGTAGAAGGAAATGTGCTAATGTGTATGTATAAAGCATTTCACATCATGCCTGGAACTTGATGAGCATTAAATAAACATTAGCAATCTATTATTATTATAACTACTATGTGTTCATTTTGCCTTATTGGATGGACTCAAAAATGCTCCTTCTTGTTTAAGATATTTCTTTTGTTCTTCTCTTGCAAATTTTCTTTATTCTCGATAACAGACATAGAAAACATTTAAAATGCTACAATACATTTCTCAAAGCTGGCTCTCCTGAGCCTTCCCTCCAAGAACCTCCACACAAGGTATTGTGCTTCTTTTATTCCATCACACATATCTTATGCTTTACTCCTTGAGCATTTATTAAAACTTTGTACTTGACTGAAAGTTCCTTGAGGATAACAACAGAATCTTTTTCATCCTTAAATCCCCAGGGAGACTACTGTATCCTTGGCACAAAGTGGACACTTGAATATTTGAATGCGGTCAACAACTTGCAGTTTACTTATGCTTTCACATACACTTTATGCTCGATTAAGCTCAGTTATATAGGTGTTATTATAAACAAGAACATAAAGGCTTAGAAAGTTTGATTTTTGCCTAAGGTGGGAAGTGGTGCCGTCAGCATTCCAAGCAGCCTGTCTGGCTCTAGATTCCTATGCTTTTCATCAAAACATGTCACACTTCTTGGAATTTATGATGGTTTCATCAAAACATGCCACACTTCTTGGAATTTATCATGGTGAGAATCTATGACTCAGTGGTCTAAATACGGAGGACCTTGATTCTAGCATTGCTCTCCCCTCTTTTAGGGCATTGATATTAATAGTCTTCACCACAAGAATGAGAACTTCTTGAGGGTAAGAATAACTGTTTTCTTCACCTCTTTATCCCCAGCACATAAAGCAGGGTATAGCATAGAGTAAGTTCTCACTATCCAGCCGTTGGACTGATTGAATGAATGCATGAAAAATAGTTATTATTGATAATAACAGTAGTGACAATAATTGCATTCTAACCAAATAAATAAAATGCACTTTATCATCCATTATCTTCTTTTATCATATCCTCACTATTTTAGATTTGACAAGGCTGGTTTGTTATCCTTGAGTGAGACAAACTGAGTCTCAGAGGATCTCAGCACTATGCCAAAATTCATACCTTTGATTTAGAGCTAGGATGCCAGCCTAGATATATCTGACTCCACATAGCATGTCTTTTCATCACTCTCAGTCTGTTTCAAAACCAGAGAGATTTTTATCTTTGCAGAAGAAAGACTTGAAGACCAGCACTTTTATAAATGGAAGGGATGCCAGTATTACTGATAGAATTTCAGGTCCTTTGAGCTATCAGAGGTGGAGATTCCTTGGGGTGTACTTTTATCCCAGTGCTTCTCAAACTTCATTGTGTATACAAGTCATTGAGAAATTTGTTAAAATGCATATTCTGATTTGGTAAGTCTACCACAAGCCTCAGAGTTTCCATTTCTATGGTTTTCATATGCATGTGATATTGATGCTATTGGTCCAAGAACCACACTTTGGATAGCAAGGCTTTTGTAACAAAGCTTTATATCACCCATGCACGGGCCCTGTCTCCTCCTAAGCCTGGGCCCTGTGAAGTGGGCTTGATATTCTTGATGCCACCTCTCGTTTGGATTTAAACCCACATTACTTTTCTAAGTAACCGTTTTTAGCTCACAGGGAATTATCACCTAAACTCCTAGTCACTTGGGTAGGAGATTTCCTGAGGAAAAGGATTTAATCTTTTTATTTTGTTCATGGGGCTACACTACACAAATATAACTGAAATGTAAAACCTCCCAAAGGGACTGCTTGAGATTTTGCTTGTTAGGTAGATGCCTTTGGGGAGCATTGATGGGTCCCAGAAGGGATCAGCAGAGATCCAGAGAACATCCTTTTTTTCATTCTGATAAAAAAACAAAGCAGTGGAAAATCATGAAAAGAGGATGAGGCTGGGAGTGTCAGCCTTACTGTCACTGAGATACCATTGACAAGCACTCTAGGTTTCAGCATTTGCAGCTGTAAAATGAGAAGTATGTTACCTACCTCACAGAATCGTTTTCAATTAAAATTATAGGAATACTATATCCCTCTATAATATCATGAACTTGTTAAAAGTAGAACCTGTGTATATTTGACTTCTCCCAACCAGAACTTTAAATACAATGCTTTCTGTGTAGTAGATAACCAGTTACTGATAGTAGAATAAGGAAACTGTTTATCCAGAAGGATACTGTAACATGTAAAACATTATTATACTGATATTTTTATAAGAACATCCACTTATCCAGTCAATTGCAAATCTATGCTGTTTTTACCTTCTCTTACCTCTCAAATTCATTCCATCATTACCACCTCCATCCTAATTAAAACCGTATCATCTCTCATTTGAGCTAGTGTAATAGCCTCCTAACTTAACTTTCCTTATCCACTGTTATCTATGATAAAGCCACAATGATGTTTTAAAAAAATTTTTGTCTGATAGTGCCACTTCCCTGCTTACCTCAGTGCCTTCCCATTATACTTTGAACAAAGACAGGATTCCTTAACAAAGCCTATAATGCCATCAATGAACTGGCATTTGCCTGTGTGCCTAGACTTAGCTTATACCTCTTCTCCATGATCTTTGCACACCAGTCAGTAGCACTGGTCTTTCAATCCCTTGAATGAAGCATGTACCTTTTAGGCACAGGCATGCTGTTCTCTTTACCTGAAAGGCCCAACCCACTCCCTACTTTAAAAGCCTTTGTATTTTATTTAGCTCAACCATCAACTGTGTCCAAGGAAATTGTCCATGACCCCATTGATTGAGTCTGAGTTTTGTTGTTGTTGTTATTAGATGCTCTCATAGTGCCTGGTATTTTCAAAGCACATGTCATATTTGTGACTATTTTTAAATTATTCACTCTGTATGCCTTTGAAGTAGAATATGAGTTCCATGTAGGTAGGGTCTTAATCTATCTTGTTCAGTACTATAACCACAGCTCTTGGCACAGCACTTTGCACATAGAAATATTGTCAAATATTTGAAGAATTGATAACATTGGATTAATTTATATTATTACTTATTAATCCTTTTGGTATCTTTATAGTCAAGTGTATATATATATGTATATATGTATACATATATATATATATATAAACACTTTCTTATCTCTCCCTTAAATATCTCATAAGTCCAACTTGTGAAATAGTTGTTTTTAACTCCATTGTTTGGAAGAAGAAACTGAGGCTGACTGAGGTAAAGTGGCTTGATCAAGGCTGCACAGCCAGTTTGTGGCAGAGTCTAGATTAGCTAATGATAAATCCAATATTCTTTCTACTCCCAGCTCCCCAGATTGTTGTTTAGCTTGTCAGAAAGCATGCTTGTGTACCATTGGGTGGTACTTTGGTACTGGGCCATTGACCTACATTGTAATTTAAAATGTTTATCATACCATTCAGATTCTAAAATGTAGGAGTAGGAAGAGCCTATAGAGAAATATTTTATTCGATATGTTCTACATGTTTTACATCTGCTCCTAAGCTCTTGAATTGCACTGTGAAATCACAGTTCTCCCCTAGTGTTATTTAATGCCCATAATTGGCTTTCTAAACCAAATTATGGATTTTTTTTACTCCAAGAATTCATCTAAAGTTCTTCTTTGTCACAGTAATGATGGTTTTGCTTTGCTCTTATCTCTTTCTCTAATAAGGAGCTAGCGCTTGACTCTCATACTTCTTTCCCAAACACCCATGACTGGAACAACTATCTGTGTGGGAATTTATAGGTTTAAGTGCCCCTGATTATTCTCATGCTCAGGTAAATTTGGGAAACACTGTGTCACCTAACACCTTCTTCTTAGGGGCAGATGATTACTGCACTAAACCACCCCTCAGCTTCTTATGGTTTATCCTTATTCAAGACTGTAAGATTACCTAGGAATGGAAAATAAATTTTTATTATATATTTTATAGAAATAAATAAAGGTTCAATAAGAGCCCCTCTTTTGCATTGCTTTAAACTACTGACAGATTGAATTGCTTTCCCAGGCATGATGGCTTCTCTAGCTGATTACATGTCAAACCAAAAACTCAGGTATATGAAGACCATTAAAAAACAATAACAGCAATTAATTTTAACCTAAGGTACATCACTTCAATAAATAACAAAGTTACAAAAACAAGAATGGAATACATCATGATGTTTCAAAACCACATTTGCATTCTTGTTTCCATCCTTAGGAAGTTCTTAGAAGAGATCCAACATGGATATTTTATTCCATGCCATTTTTTATTTCATTACTCTCTTAACACTGGAATGGTTATCCATTTTCCCTAACCCTCCCTGATTTCCTGCAGTCCAGAGGAACTCCAGTTGATCCAACTTCTCCTTCTCCCTTATATGGATATACTTTTTCCATAGGATGTTTTGTTGAGGATGTTTTGTTTTGTTTTGTCATTAAGAACATCCCTCTGGAACAGCAAAGAGGGGCTGTACAGCAAGCAGGCTCTAGTTTGTGACTGAGCCTTCTATTCTTCCATACCTCACTTTCCTCCTCTGATCACTCTTTTTCTCTGTCTCTTCAGCTTAATGAACCATTTGGTTAACTCTAGTGTTAAAAATCACCCAGCTTGTTTTTGCTACAGAATTCCAAGGGCATTCTTTTTCAAAGCACAGTATATATCCTCTGATGCTTTCTCTGGTCACAGCCTGTATTTCTTGTTTCTCCTTAGGGCCAAAGGGATAGAACTGAGGATTTTGGTTTATTGTCAGTTATACCACATGGCTGCATTATTTGTCTTCCAGGGGCCAGAACACATAACACAGTGGGTGATATTGTTTGTAGGTTAGGTCACTGAACTTTATCTGACTCTTCTAGACTTTTTTTTTTTCCGTTTCATTATTGCAATAATTAACATTCACTTTGTTTAATGGGTTCATATTTTTCTTTTCTTTTTCCCATTGTTGCAATTAAATATGAGTTAGCTGCCTTCCATGCCCATATGATAAAAATTCTAATAACTAACAAGCAGAGGGTTTAATCTATGCCAGACTATGAATTTATCTGTGTTGACTAATATGTAGCATATGTGTGTGTGTATTACATGTGTGTTCATACACACACACATGCACACAGGCATACACACACACACACACACACACCTTATCAGGTAAAAGTATTATAAAAATTTATTTTTTTAGGAGTTCCTATCGTGGCTCAGTGGTTAACAAATCCGACTAGGAACCATGAGGTTGCGGGTTCGATCCCTGGCACCACTCAGTGGGTTAAGGATCTGGCGTTGCCGTGAGCTGTGGTGTAGGTTGCAGATGTGGCTTGGATCCTGTGTTGCTGTGGCTGTGGCGTAGGCCAGCAGCTACAGCTCCGATTTGACCCCTAGCCTGGGAACTCCATATGCCACGAGTGTGGCCCTAGAAAAGGCTAAAAAAAAAAAGATAAAAATTTATTTTTTTAAAGTAAGAAATTAGAGCTCAGAGAGACCAAATGACATCTCATAGTTAATGTCTAGCAGAAATAGGGCTGAGCCTACTTCAAAGCCTGGACTCTTAAATATTGTATTGCTACATTTGTCTGAGGCTCTTTACAAAGTTTGTACACAAATGTCACCTGATCTTAACAGCAATCCCATAATTATTCCCATTTTACAAATGAGAAAATATATGCTTCAGGATATGAAGAACATGCTATGAAAGACATAGCTGGTAAGAAGAGACCTGGGCTATGACTCAAGGTTAATGATTTTAAATTTTCCACCAAACAGTTGATGTTGTAAATTCAAGCATCTCAGAATGAATTTGTATCTGATTTAACTTACAGGTATGCTCAGAATTTTATGCATGTGTGTGCTCACACATATATGCATATACATCTCTTTATATTAACATATATATAAACAAGTTATCTTGATAACCTTTTAACTTGGTTCATAAAAATAACAGGATGTGATGATTCTTTGGAAAAAAATCATTTAGTCATTTGATATACCTTTAATAATGACTGTGTCCATATAATCAAATTTTACCTTATTGGAAAGTTGATATTTTT
>PVHT020000066.1:24807782-24819523 GCA_004024745.2 Catagonus wagneri
CTCACACATATATGCATATACATCTCTTTATATTAACATATATATAAACAAGTTATCTTGATAACCTTTTAACTTGGTTCATAAAAATAACAGGATGTGATGATTCTTTGGAAAAAAATCATTTAGTCATTTGATATACCTTTAATAATGACTGTGTCCATATAATCAAATTTTACCTTATTGGAAAGTTGATATTTTTGATATTGACTGTTAAGAGTTTAAATGTGAGGATAATTCATTTTATCCATAAGGTGTACTCCCCAAAGACAAAGTTATATAGAATATCTCTCCATGTAACTCTCTGGTTTTCACATGTTCTCTAAGTCCTTTACCTGAGTGATGTTTGTGGTATGGTAGGTAGACACAGGATTCAGCATGCCATGACCTGGTTTTGAATCTTGATTCTACTTCTGAATTCAGCGAATTACTTTCACTTAACTTCTTTCTCTTAGCATCAGTATTCTATTCTGCTAAAAATAAGTAATTTCTCTGACCATTAGACTTTCTTCCTCTAATTTGCTCTTCACATAGTTGTCAGAGTGATAGTGCTAAAACAGTATCTAGATCATGTCTTTAACTTCCTTCCTTAAAATCCATCTCCCACTCTCCCTTGTTTTAAGGATAAAGTTCAAATTCTTTATCTTGAATCTTAAAGCTGTTGATAACCTATCTTTCTAGTTTTATCCCTCTTGAACTTCCCTCATCCTCCCTACATTGAGTAGCAATCCAACCCGAGTTCATTCAGTTATTAACAGGTTCAATCTTAGAGCAGGTTCAATCTGGGTTACATTAAATTCAATACTTTTTCTATTCTCACTTCATCTCTAATTAACAAACCTCTTGAAGAAACTTATTACTGAGGCTGATTCTAGTTACTTACTACAGATTATACCTGCTATCTGATTTTTCTTACGTTGAATAATAAAAAACAATTAATATTTGTATTTGTACCACTCTGCCAGGTGCTGCATAACCTGGTAAAAGTAAGATACAATCATTCTGTTATGGAGCTCACAATGTAGTAGGAGAGATAAAGAAAAAAAAAGATTCTAATTATGATAGACTGTCCTTTTTTTTTTTTTTTTTATGTCTTCTTGCCTTTATGTAGAGCCGCACCCGCGGCATATGGAGGTTCCCAGGCTAGGGGTCTAACAGGAGCTGTAGCTGCTGGCCTTCGCCACAACCACAGCAACTCGGGATCTGAGCCGCGTCTGCAACCTTCACCACAGCTCACGGCAACGCCGGATCCTTAACCCACTGAGCAAGGCCAGGGATCGAACCTGCAACCTCATGGTTCTTAGTCGGATTCGTTAACCACTGATCCATGAAGGGAACTCCTGTCCCTTTTTTCTGACTTAATGTAACGTATAATAGAGATGGACAAAGACAGAGCTTTGGGCTAGTGAGGGGGTAGGAAAGAGCCCAGCATTAGGAGTCAAGATGCCTGGATTGTGTTTCCAGTTCTGCTATGAACTTTCTACATGATCCGAGATAAATCCTTTTCCATCTCTAGGCCTCAAATTCCATATTGTAAAAATGATGGATTTGAAACAGTATTAAATGATGCTTATGGCTCAAGTGAACTTTAATGTTATCATCTTTCTTATAGCTAACATAGAGTATTCCTCCACAATAAAAGCTAAGTGCTTCCTATGAGCCAGTCATTGTTTTAAATACTTTATATGCACCTAATTCTCACAATAACTCTATGAAGTATGTATTATTATTATCATCCTTATTTTACAGTTTAGGAAGCTGAGGAAGAAAGAGTTAAAGTAAGTCATAGGTCTGATTTGAACCTAGGCTTTTGCAGAACTGGTACTTTCCCCACTGTTCTTTGTAGCTTCTTAAAGATACCTGTTCATAAAGCAATGCCTCTTAACCTTTAGCTCCATAGAGACTGGAGCATTAACTTTGCCATAGATCACTTGGTCATATTCTTTTGATCCGACAAGTTTTAAACAGTGAAAGTACATCTTCAGTGCATATTCATTGTCAGATGTAGTGATTCTCTCTTGGAATCATCTTATCATCTCCTATTCCGGATAATGCTAATTCAAAAAAATATTTAAGAAAACAATGTAAATGCTGTTGGTGATTTTTAAAAATTTTACAAACAAGTGCATGGTCCATTTGCTAGTATTTTGGAAGCATGATTAACAATATGGCCAAGCATATCATATTAAAATAAATAAAATGAATAGTACAATTGAAATTTTTCTCATGTATTTCCTATTTATTCACCAACCTATAAAATTGATAATTAAAATGGATTCATTCCTATTCATGTGAGTTTAATAAAGTGCTGCATTCTGTGGGTTTGTATATATATATGAATGTGTCTGTATAAGCAATTCTATAAATATATTTATATATATGCACATACATGTATTTAAATTTATGGTTGTAGAAGAGAATGTATAGAAACTTAGGGAGATTTATTCAGCTTTTATCATTCATTGTACATTTAAAGGGGCTTTAATACACATTGTAATTTGATCATAAGGACTTAATGGTTCTTCCCAGTAAAGAGATTCTGATTCTTTGATGTTATTTTTACTTGGGGGGCCACAAGTCCTCAATAACACTGTGAACTAGCCTGGGCACTAATTACACTCCTCATTTAGAGATGAAGAATTTGACCTCCAAAGAGATAAAATGAGCTGTTTCAGGCTACACAACTAGAAAGAAGAGAACCAGAACTTGAAATCAAGTTCCCTAACTCCAAATCAGCCTTCCTTTCAGTCTACGGTAATACTTCCCCTGCACTTTATATTTTATTCAAGCTTGGGATAGATCAGGTAAACTAGAATCCTTCTGGTTGTAGGCAGGCCCAGAGATTAGCAGTGTTTTATTGAATCAGCTGCATTAGGCAATATCCAATGACAGATGAGCCATATCCCCTTGCAGGGGAGTGAAGGCATACACAGGCCCGTGTCAGGACCATGGAGAGTTCCCCGTGAGTTTTGGGGTTTTTTTTGTTTTTTATTCTTTGCAGCTTGGGCTTTACCCTCAGGTCTAGGAAAATGCATTAACTATTTAGATGCAACCTAATCTTCCCTTTCCAGGAGGGACCCTCCTCATTCATATTTCTATACAATTCATTCAAACTGCTTTTTATTCCAGTTTTACTTTGTATTATTTTTGTTTAATGTCTCCTCTGCTCATTTTATCCCAATTGCTAAGAACAATGCCTGAAATTTGCAAAACACTCAACAAATGTTTATTAAATAAATGTTGACTGCATACAGATACCAGGTGTTAAGCACCTACCCAATCCTAGGCTCTATCCTGGATCATAATTGGACATAATCACTCAATGAGATTGTAAGGAAAAAAGACACTAGTAAGTTGTATGACCTCGTGGCCAGCATTTGTGAGACAGCTGCATGTATTTGCTGCTTCTACTTCCTCACTTCCCATTCAGTCTTCAACCTACTTCATTATTATATCTGCTTCCACTGCTCTATTGGAATGGCTTCTTTGATAAACTTCGAAACATCTTTTATAACCTCATTTCATGTGACCTTCAGCATTCGACATGGTGAATCATTCTTCCTCCGTCTCTCCCCTCTTATCTTTCCTGGCAACATTCTATCTTGGTTTTCTTCTCATATCTCCATCTATTTCCCATTCTCTTTCTTAGACTTCCTTTCTTTTGAGGACCCCCAAGTATTAGGATTTCCTAGGGTTCCATCCTCTTCTCTTCAAACAGTCTTCCTGATCTTCTCATTCACATTCTTTTAAATTTTTTTTTTATTCTTTTTAGGGCTGCACCTGCAGCATATGAAAGTTCCCAAGCTAAGGATCAAATCAGAGCTGCAGCTGCTGGCCTACATCATAGTAAAAGCAATTCAGGATCCGAGCTGCATCTGTGACATATACCACACAGCTTGTGGCAACAAGCAAGTGGATCCTTAACCCACTGAGTGAGGCCAGGGATTGAACCCACATCCTCATGAATATTAGTCGGGTTCTTAATTTGTTGAGCCACAGTGGGATCTCCTTATTCATAATCTTCAATCCTTACTACTTCAATTACTTCATACCTAGATATTGTTATAAGTTTTAAGGTCATATTTCCAAACATATCCTGGCCAGTGGAAAGGACAGGAAGGACATTCCTCCAGATGGTGTGGTGGGAATAAACGCATAATAATTAAAATGCTACTGGCATGTTAAGCAGGTGTATGAATAGCTAGACATTCATTTGATCTCACTGGTACAGATTAGATTTGCAAAAAAAAAAATCTACTATAAAGCAGGTACATAAATTTTTTTGAATATATAAATGAGTGAATGAATGAAACAGAGGAATTGATGGGTCTAGGAAAATTCTCTGATATTTTACAAATATAATTTACTGTTGTGGCCACTAGTAGTAATAACATATTGCATGTTTAATTTTTACTTTAGAATGTCCCCATTGCCACTATCTTCATTCAGGCCTCTGTCATCCCTGTTTTGGATGATTTGCTCCTCCTCTAATCTATCTTTCATATAACAGTCAAAATAATCTTCCTAAAAAGCAAATTTGCTTGTGTCAGTGTCCTGATCGAGCTCTTCAATTACCCTATGTTTCTATAAGATAAAGAACTTACTTTTTATTTTATTTAATGATTTTTATTTTTTTACATTATACCTGGTTTAAAGGGTTCTGTCAATTTTCTGCTTTACATCAAGGTGAATCAATCACACATACATATATACATTCTTTTTTCTCACATTAACATGCTGCATCATAAGTGACTAGATATAGTTCCCAGTGCTATACAGCAGGATCCCATTGCTTATCCATAACAAAGGCAATAGTTTGTATCTATTAACCCCAAATTCCCAGTCCATCCCATTCCCTCCCCCTCCCCATTGTCAACCGCAAGCCTGTTGTCCTTGTCCATGATTTTCTTTTCTGTGGAAAGGTTAATTTGTGCCATATATTACATTCCAGCTATAAGTGATATTACATGGTATTTGTCTTTCTCTTTCTGACTTACTTCACTTAGTATGAGAGGCTCTAGTTTCAACCATGTTGCTGCAAATGGCATTATTTTGTTCTTCTTTATGGCTGTGTATTATTCCATTGTGTACATATACCACATCTTCTTAATCCATTCATCTGTTGGTAGACATTTAGGTTGTTCCATGTCTTGGCTATTGTGCATAGTGCTGCAATAAACATGCAGGTGCATGTGTCTTTTCCATGGAAAGATTTGTCCAGATATATGCCCAAGAGTGGGATTGCTGGGTCATATGGTAGCTCTATATATGTATTTCTAAGGTACTTCCATACTCTTTACCATAGTGGTAGTACCAATTTACATTCCCACCAAAAATGTAGGAGGGTTCCCTTTTCTCCACACCCTCTCCAACATTTGTTTTTTGTGGACTTACTAATGATGGCCATTCTTACTGGTGTGAGGTGGTATCTTATAGTAGTTTTGATTTGCATTCTCTAATAATCAGTGATGTTGAGCATTTTTTCATGTCCTTGTTGGCCATCTGTATATCTACTTTGGAGAAATGTCTATTCAGATCTTTTGCCCATTTTTCCATTGGGTTGTTGGCTTTTTTTGCTGTTGAGTTGTATAAGTTGTTTGTATATTTTAGAGATTAAGCCCTTGTCAGCTGCATCATTTGAAATTATTTTCTCCCATTCTGTAAGTTGTATTTTCAATTTTTTCATGGTTTCCTTTGCTGTGCAAAAGCCTGTCAGTTTGATTAGGTCCCATTAGTTTATTTTTGCTTTTATGTTGTCTTGGGAGACTGAGCTGAGAAAACATTTGTAAGGTTGATGTCAGGAGTTTCATGGTGTCTTGTCTTACGTTTCAGTCTTAAAACTATTTTGAGGTTATTTTTGTGCATGGTGTGAGGGTATGTTCCAGTTTCATTGATTTATATACAGCTGTCCAGCTTTCCCAGCAACACTTGCTGAAAAGACTGTCTTTTTCCCATTTTATATTCTTGCCTTCTTTGTCAAAGATTAATTGACCACTGGTGTCTGTGTTTATTTCTGGGTTCTGTGTTCCATTCCATTGGTCTGTATGTCTGTTTTGGTACCATTACCACACTATTTTGATTACTGTGCCACTGTAATATTGCCTGAAGTCTGGAAGAGTTACGCCTCCTGCTTGGTTTTTGTTCCTCAGGATTGCTTTGGTAATTCTGGGACTTTTATGGTTCCATGTAAATTTTTGGATTGTTTGTTCTAGTTCTGTGAAAAATGTCATGGATAATTTGATAGGGATTTCATTGAATCTGTAAATTGCTTTGGGTAGTATGGCCATTTTTACAATATTAATTTTTCCAACCCAGGGGCATGGAATATCTTTCCATTTCTTTGAATCCACTTTAATTTCCTTGACGAATGTTCTATAATTCTCAGCATGTAAGTCTTTCACCTTCTTGGTCAGGTTTTTTTCCCGGGTATTTGATTTTTGGGGTGCAATTTTAAAAGGTATTATATTTTTATATTCCTTTTCTAACATTTCATTGTTAGTTTAGGGAAATGTGCCTTATTTCTGAATGTTAATCTTATATCCTGCTACTTTGCTGATTTTGTTGATTCGTTCGAGCAATTTTGGGGTTGAGTCCTTAGGGTTTTCTATACATAATATCGTGTCCTCTGCATACAGTGACAATTTTACCTCTTTTCCAATTTGGATACGTTTCATTTCTTTCTTTGTCTGATTGCTGTGGCTAGGACTTCCAATACTATTTTGACTAACAGTAGTGAGAGCTGGCATCCTTGTCTTGTTCCAGATTTTAGCAGGAAGGCTTTCAGTTTTCTCCATTGAGTATTATATTTGCTGTGGGTTTGTCATAAATGGCTTTTATTATGTTACGGTATGTTCCCTCTATACCCACTTTGGTAAGAGTTTTTATCATGAATGGTTGTTGAACTTTGTCGAATGCTTTTTCTGCATCCATTGAGACAATCGTGGTTTTTTACTTTTCATTTGTTAATGTGGTGTATGACGTTGATTGATTTGCATATGTTGAACCATTCTTGTGAACCTGGGTTGAATCCCACAGGGTCATGGTATATCATTTTTTTTTATATGCTGTTGGATTTGGTTGTCTAAAACTTTGTTGAGTTTTGGGTCTGTATTCATCAAAGTTATTGGCCTATAGTTTTCTTTTTTTGGTGGTATCTTTGGTTTTGGTATCAGGATGATGGTGGCATCAGAGAATGTCTTTGGGAGTTTTCCATCTTCTTCAACCTTTTGGAATAGTTTAAGGAGGACGAGAATAAGTTCCTCTTTTTATGTTTGTTAGAATTTGCCCGTGAAGCCATCTGGTTCTGGGCTTTTATTTGTAGGGATTGTTTTTATTATATATTTAATTTCCTTTCTAGTGATCGGTATGTTCAGTTGATCTATTTCTTCTTGATTTGGTTTTGGCAGGCTGTAAGTATCTGGAAAGTTGTCCATTTCATCTAGGTTGTCAAATTTGCTGGCATATGACGGTTCATAGTGTTCTCTTACAGTATTTTGTATTTCTGCAGTATCTGTTATGATTTCTCCTTTTTCATTTCTTATTTTGTTCATTTGGATTTTTTCTTTCCTCTTCTCAGTGAGTCTGGCCAGATGCTTGTCCATTTTGTTTACCTTTTCAAAAAAACCAGCTCTTGGTTTTACTGATTTTTTTTCTTTTTTTTTTTTGAATCTCTATTTTGTTGATTTCCTCTCTGGTCTTGATGATTTCCTCTCTGGTCTTGAAACCTTGATGGTTTCGTTTGTTCTTTTTCTAATTCATTTAGGTGGTGGGTTATGTTGTCAGTCTGAGTTTTTTCTTCTTTTTTGAGGAAGGCCTGTATCGCTGTGAATTTCCATCTAAGCACTGCTTTTGCAGCATCCCATAGATTTTGAATGGCTGTGTCTTCATTATCATTTGTCTCAAGGTATTTTTAAATTTCCTTCTTGATTTCCTCATTGGCCTATTGGTTTTTTAGTAGTGTGTTGCTTAGTCTCCATGTAGTCAGTTTTTTCTCATTTCCTTTCCTGTGGTTGATTTCTAGTTTCATGCCATTGTGTTCAGAGACGATACTTGCAATAACTTCTATACTCTTAAATTTGGTGAGGTTAGCTTTGTGCCCCAGTACGTGATTGATCCTTGATAATGTTCCATGGGTACTTGAGAAGAATGTATATTCTGGTATTTTTGAACGTAATGTCCTGAAAATGTCATTTAGGATCTCTGTTGCCTTATTCATTTTTTTTGTCTAAAGTATATGTCCGTTGATATGAGTGGGGTGTTATAGTCCTCTACTATTATTGTATTCCCATCAATTTCTCCTTTTATATCTGTTAGTATTTATTGTATGTATCTGGGTGCTCCTGTATAAGGGGCATATATATTGATAATTGTAATATCCTCTTCTTGAGTAGATCCTTTGACCATTAAATAGTGTCCTTCTTTGTCTTTATTTACAGCCTCCATTTTAAAGACTACTTTGTCTGATATGAGTATTGCAACTCCTGCTTTCCTCTCTTGTCCATTGGCATGAAATATCCCTTCCCATTTCCTCACTTTCAATCTATATTTGTCCTTTGCCCTGAGGTGAGTCTCTTGTAGACAGGAAATTTAGGTTTTTGCTTTTTATCCAATCTGCTACTCTGTGTCTTTTGATTGGACCATTTAGTCTATTGACATTTAAGGTAATTATTAATAAATATGTATTTATTGCCATTATAAACCTTGTTTTCCAGTTGATTCTATGTTTCTCCTTTCTTCCTTACTTTTTTCTGGTTGGATGATTTCTATTTATTTTATGCTTGTATACTTTTCTTTTTAGTTTTTGGGAATGTAATGTTTGGTTTTGATTTGTGGTTGCCCTGTTTTTCAAGTATGTAAACCCCTTCCTGTATCTGCTTGCTTAAGCCTGACAGTCATATTGACTAAAACACATGAGTAAAATAAGAAAAAAAAGAATCTGTGTTTTTTTACTTTCCTTCTATTTTATTACTTTCCTTCTCCACATTCTATGATTTTGAAGTCCTTTTTGACATCTTCATGTTTGTCCTTTTGCTGTTCTCTGTGTTTATCATCGCTTTTACAGTAGTTTTTGTTTGTTTGTTTCCACTTTTGTATCTGTATGCTGGCTTATTTAAGTGATTGCTTTCTAATTGTGGTTTTCTCCATCCTATTTATTCTTACGTCTTTTTTATTTAGAGAAACCCTTTTAGCATTTCTTTTAGAATGGGTTTAGTATTGCTGTACTCTTTAGCTTTTGTTTGTTGAAGAAATTCTTTACTTTCCCTTCTATTTTAAATTATGTTCTTGCTGGTTAGAGTATTCTAGGCTGCAAATTTTTTCCTTTCAGAACTATTAATATATGTTTGCCACTCTTTTTTGACCTGCAGTGTTTCTGTAGAGAAATCAGCTGATAACCTTATGCAGGTTCCCTTATAATTAACGCTTTGTTTTTTTCTTGCTGCCTTTAGAATCCTGTCTTTAATTTTTGCCATTTTTATTGTAATATGCCTTGTTGTGGTCCTATTTGGGTTCAACTTGTTTGGGGCCCTCTGTGCTTCCTGTATCTTGATATCAGTTTCCTTTAGATTTGGAAAGTGTTTAGACTTAATTTCTTCAAATGTGTTTTCTATCCCCTTTTCCTTTTCTTCTCCTTCTGGAATTCCTATTATGTGTAGATTGTCCTGTTTTATATTATTCCATAGATCTCTTATGTTGCCTTTGTTTCTTTTCATTTGGTTTTCTGTCTGCTGTCCTGATTGGGTGATTTATATTATCATATCTTCCAAGTCACTAATTCATTTCTCTGCATTATTCATTCTGTTCTTTAGTGCCTTTAGCTCAGTTTGCATCTCTGCAAGTGAATTTTCTAATTTTCTAGGTTCCTCCTTATATTTTCTAGTTCCTTTCTAAAGTATTCTGCATTACTCTTCACATCTGCTCTGAATTCCTTGATATTCAGCCTTGACTCCTTTAGTATTTTCACTGTCTCCTTTTTGAACTCAATGTCTGTCAGTTTGCAGAGGTGTGTTTGTTTTTCTGCTTCATGTGAATTCCGTTCCTTTAACTGGGAATGATTTCTTAGCTTTTTCATCTTCCTTATGATTTTCTTTTTCTGTGAGTTTACAGATGCCACACTGTAGTCTTGGAGGGTTGCTTCTATGCAAGAGCACCCCTTTTTATTTTGTGAGGGTTACTATTTATTTTTGGAAGTTTGGATATTTCCTGTCTCTTTCTTCGGTGTGAGCAGGCTGTTATGCCCAGGGTTCCGGTATGTTTCCAGGAGAAGGAGGCAATAGGTATGGCTAGTAGTCGGTGCCTGGTTTCTGGGCTCTTAGCAGCAAAAATGACCTGCAGGAAGTTAGGCAGGCTACTCCTAATTCCAGGGCCCTGGGAAGTGGTAATGAGTCTTAGGCAGATTGTCAGTGGCAGCAGTATTTGTGTGTGTGAGTTCCCAGTTGAGTGAGAGCAACAACAGATAGTGTTCGATCTCAGTGCCCTCCTCTGAGGTGATTGGGGCCACAAGCGGTGCCTGTTCAGGGGTCCCTAGTTGTAGGGGGCCACACCCACCTCTGGAATCAGTGATAACTGTGATGGTTTGCCCCTGCCACCTGTAGACCATGCAAGAAGCACCTCGTCCCACTTATCCCACTCAGGAGGTGCTGCCCATGCTGCTCTTGTTGCAGGATCCTGGGAAGTGACAGTGATCAAGCATGTGGGCACTGCCTGGAGCATTTGGCAGTGGCAACATCAGGGTGGGTATACTCTCAAGAGAGTGGAAGCAACAACAGGTAATGTTCAGTCATAGTGCCCTCCTCTGTGGTGCCCTCTGAGGTGATTGGGGCTGCAAGTGGTGCCTTTTCATGGACTCCTAGTGGTGGCAGGCCACGCCCACCTCTGGAGTCAGAGATGACTGTGGTGTTTTTCTCCCGGCACTGTAGACCATGCAAGAACCACATTGTAATGCTTACCCACCATAGGAGGTGCTGCAAAGGCTGCTCCTAGTTGTAAGTTCCAGGGAAGGGACAGTAATCAAATGTCTGGGCACTGCTCAGAGTATTTGGCAGTGGCAGCTGCAGGACTGGTGTGTGCAATAGCAGGTAGTGTTCAGTCACAGTGCCTTCCTCTGAGATGGTTGGGGCTGCAAGTGGTTCCTGTTTAGGAACTCCCAGTCATGGTGGGCTACGTCCACCCCTCTGGAGTCAGAGATAACTGTGGTGGTTTGCCCCTACCAACTGTAGACCACATAAGGAGCACCCTATCCTGCTTAGCCAACGCAAGAGGTGATGTACAAGCTGCTCCTAGTTGCAGGGTCCTGGGAAGTGACAGCGATCAAGTGTGTGGGCACTGCCCTGAGTGTTTGGCAGCGACAGCATCAGGGTGAGTGTGTTCCATGGGGAGCAAGAGCAACAATGGGTGTTGTTTGGTCACAGTGCCCTCCTCTGTGGTGTCCTCTGAAGTAACTGGGGCTTCAGATGGTGCCTGTTCACTGACCCCTTGGGGTGGCTGGCCACGCCCACTTCCAGAATCAGATATGACTGGTGGTTTGTCTCCACCACCTGTAGACCATGAAAGAAGCACTTCATACTGCTTAGCCCATGCAGGACGTGCTGCACCAGCTGCTCCTAGTTGCAGGTCTTGGGAAGGGACAGTGATCAGGCGTCTGGGTGCTGCCCAGAGCATTTGGCAGTGGCAACAGCAGGGTGAATGTCTTTCCAGAGGAATAAGAGCAACAATGGGTGGTGCTCGTTTGCAGTGCCCTCTTTTTT
>PVHT020000066.1:24819623-24924550 GCA_004024745.2 Catagonus wagneri
CTCCGGTAGCCTGCGTGAGTGGCTTTTCACCATCCAAGACCTGTGCCAGAGGTGCCCTGCCCTCTGAGAGCCTGTGTGTGTGCAGGGAGATTCCTGTGGCAGTCCGCCCTTCCTGCTCTTGCCCTCCCCAACAATGGCGTCTTGCTTCTCCTGAGGGCCTGGTCCTCCTCCCAGGTTCCCTCTGCTGTGGCCTTCCACTCCCCAGCCCGTATCACACTGCTTCTTAGCCCGTCAGACTGTACCCACACAGCCAGCCCTAGTCCTCACCCCAGAACTGACCTCCGGAACCTGAGTCTCAGCACCCAGCCCCTGCCTGAGTGTCTCAGGCTATGGTAACTGGGGAGGTGGTGCAGATAATCTATGTGGCTCTCGCTCTACTTTGCCTTCCTCAGTCCAGCTGCTGTGCTTAGCCCCTGCCCGGGTGTCTCAGGCTGTGGTAACTGGGGAGGTGGTGCAGATAATATGTGTGGCTCTCACTCTACTTTGCCTTCCTCAGTCCAGCTGCTGTGCTTTTCACAGTGACTTTGAGGTCCCTCCATCTCAGCTGATCTCCCCAAAGGTTAGGTTGCTTCCCAGGGTGTGGGTTCCTTTTCTCCTTCACAGCTCCCTCTCAAGAATGCTAGTCCTGTTCTGATTCCTGTTTTTTCTCTCTCACTCTTTTTCTTTTGTTCTACCTAGTTATGTCAAGGGTTTCTTGCCCTGTTTGGAGGTTTAAGTTCTTCTGCCAGTGTTCAGTAGATGTTCTGTGCAAATCGTTTTACATGTACATGTGTTTTTTTGATGTGTTTGTGGGAGAAGGTGAACGCGACCTCTTACTCCTCCACCATCTTGATCCTTTCCCTCACTTTTTATTTTATATTTAAGAGTTGTCTGTTTATGTGCTGTAGTCATATTGGATTACTATATGTCCTTGATTCATTATTTTCATATTATACATTCTTTCTAGGACTTTGGCTACTTAAGAGAGCCTTGGTATTCTCTTATCACAGCCGTTTATACAATACTGTGTTATCTGTCTGAAATGCTTAATTTTAACTTTCCTCCTTTACCCTATAGTTCATTATAAAGCATTTAGTACAGTGTATGACATATGGTAAGCATTCAATAAATTCAGTGAATGATGGAATTCCCATTGTGGCTCAGAGGTAACGAACCCAATTAGTATCCATGAAGATGTGAGTTTGATTGCTGGCCTTACTCAGTTGGTTGGGAATCTTGCATTGCCGTGAGCTGTGGTGTGGGTGGAAGACGCAGCTCAGATCTAGTGTTGTATGCTGTGGCGTAGGCCAGTGACTGCAGCTCTTATTCGACCCCTAGCCTGGGAGCTTCCCTGTGCTGCAGGGGAAGAAAATTCAGTGACTGTCACTATTATCATTGTCTTTATTGTCATAATTATCATTGTCATCATCATCATCTTCATAAAACGTGAGGGAGTCTAGCTGCCAAGTATATCAGGGATTTTCCAGATTAGTTAGTTCAATTTACTATTTATACATTCTCAAACTGATCCAGGGTAAGGAAGAGGTTTGTTCAAACTTATATAGCTTGTTAAATAGCAAAACAAGACAGTTAGAACCTAGCTGAGCTGACTTTCCTCACTATGCAAATAGGCGTGTTATAGCTTTGAAATGATCTTATCTTCTGACCAATGGATGACAGCAAATGGTATATAGGAAAAAGCATAGTCAGGTCTCAGCTCAGCTCTACTCCTGGCTCTTCTGTTTACTTGATATTACTCAACTCTTAAAGCTGTTAAAATGAACAATATATATATAATATATAACATAAACGGTGGCACAAAGAAAGTACTTTCCCCTTTACCTCATACTCGGTCCCTCAGATATGTAGGCTTAGAGGAATTCTAGAACCTTATATTTATGTTGGCCAAAATAGTGGTTAGTTTTAAAAATTTGCAGAAGGGAAATATCATAGGAAGAAAGTTGAGACCATATTGTCTTCAGCAGGAGCAGAAACCCAAAATAGATTGCTGCATACGGGTTTCTAGTCGTGCTTGGGAATACAGCCGACTGAGCACAACATGGCCCTGTCCTGGGACTCTGCCAGCCCTATCGGCCCTGTGTGTAGGACAGGTGCATCTGGGCCTATGGCCCATATTCTGCACCCATAAGACATTAAGCAGGTTTTGATTTTTAGAAAGTTATAGAGAGGTCTGCAGAGGGGTCTAGGTACCCCAATGCCAGTTTCCTCTATCTTAATACTCAGGAATTTTCTATCTGTAGAAAATTTTATGGAACTGTTTATCTAGTTTCAGGAGGCAAGTGTCCTGGTAGTTCTGCCTGTCTTCTTCCTGCTCCTACCTCGTTTTTCAGACCTGACCTTTCCCTTTTGAGCTTAGATATAGTAGACTTGGGTGATGCTCAGCTGAGGAGTTTAGAATATTTCTATCTTCATGTTCAAAGGAGCTGAAATTGTATCAAAGAAAACTGAACTGTCATTCTTTAAGAGGCAGTAAAGTAGCCTTTATTTATTTTCCCTATTTTGTTTGATTTTAATTAACCCTCTGAAGTAAATATTAATGTCTTTTAACAAATAACGAAGTTGAGATATTAATAACCAGTAATTATAATAACTTAAGCCAGGTCATAAAGTTGGGAGCCCCAGAGCAAAATTTTAAATGCATGACTATCTGAATTTAGCTTTACCATGTAATCCCCAAGTAGATGCAGCGTCTGTCTTCACTTCTCAGCTAAGCTTTCTTCAAGGGTTCTGGGTTTGTTTGTGCCCATATTCACAATGGAAGTACTAATTGTATACTTCCTGGCCTCAGTATGTATTTTTTTCCTCCTTTCCCTTCCCCAAAGGTATCTCTCCTTCTCTCCTACTTGACTCTTAGATAGTGTGACATCGATCACTTAAAGTATCACTTTTTGTCTTCCTACAAATCTTCACCAGTTGTGTGTTGAGCAGTTTTCTAAAAATAGACACTAGATTTCTTTGTTTCATGGTGTGCAACAGTAAGAAGTCACACTTGCAGGCTGCAATGAAAAAGTCATGTTACTGATTTCATTAGTTTGATAGTTTGGAGGAGTAATCGAAAGAAAGAGAAGAGGAGAAAAAGAAGAGAGGAGCGCGAGAGAGAGAGAGAGAGCGAGGGAGCACTGGGACTAGGAGTATGTGTAATTTCTGTGAGCCTTCATTTCCTCTCCTGACTTTAAGGAGACTCATCTCTGCCTTCTCTTCCTTACCATGTTAGAATGAAATCAATGAAAGGTAGATATATTTTACAGATTATAAAATGCTTTACACTTGCAGATTTTTATTAATGCCATTTTTTCAGATTTTTAAAAAATAACATGAATTTTTTTCTCTTTCTTACATTTTCTTAATATTTTGGGCCATGAAGTGTTATTTCATGGGCCAAAATCTTCTTTACTTGTGTGAGAGATTTGGGTTCTAAGGCAGGAGATGGAGGAAGCAGTCTCTTACCTGAGGATGCCATAACCCTGAAATCAGGGAAAGGAGCAGAACTGTGAAACTTGGAACACAGAGTGGAGAACCAGAATCTGATGAGCCAAAAGTAAGCATAGTGTCTAAACAGGGTGTCTTGGCTGGAAATGTGATCCTAGAAATCTGAAAGTCTCTAACCTGAGAGCAACATAAGCCAAATATAGGCTGGGAATATTTCTTCCTGTAGGCCTGGCTATTTGCAACTATGTGCTGGCCACATTTAAATAGGACCCTAGGTTATTATGGACACACATGATGTGGATGTTTTCATTTTGATGTGTTAGATCTGACTATCAAACTGCTCTTCCAGATGGGTCTTATAAATCACTTTCCAGGCAGCACTGGCCTGTCGGGTTCTTGGAGCTGAATTCACACCATGACCAAAGCTATTTGAGCATATTTTTTCAACGTTGTCATCTTTATGGATTCATTAAAAAGTGTGACTTTTAAGAAATTATAGTTGATTTACAATGTTGTATCAATTTCTGCTCTAGAGAGGCATGTATATATGTGTGTGCGTGTGTGTGTGTTCTTTTTCTCATATTATCTTCTATTATATATATATTATATGTGTATATATATATATTATATGTATATATAAAATCAACCTCATTATTTTCCTTTGTGGAAAAGTTCTACTTTACTTTGGAGATATGTCATCTCAGAAATAATGGTTTCTTTCTTACCACTTATGAGCACGTATATGTGTATTAGTTGGGGTTTTCCAGAGAGGCAGACCCAATAGGTTGAGTAAATATGTAGAAAGAGATTTGTTAGGAGGAACTGGCACACACAGTTATGGAGGCTGGCAAGTGCAGTATTGGCTGACAGGCTGGAGACCCAGAAGAGCTGATGTTGTAGTTCCAATCTGAAGGCCTAAAGACTAGAGACCCAGTCTAGGCAGGACTAGACCCAGTCTAGATGGAGCAGTTAAAATCTGAAGGCAGTCTGCTGGAGAATTATCTCCTGGTTAAGAGGCTGGGCTTTTTGTTCTATTTAGCCCTTTGACTGATATGATGAGCCCATCTGCATTATGGAAGGCAGTCTGCTTACTCAAAGTTAAATTGTTTTGTTTTGTTTTGTTTTGTCTTTCTGCTTTATCTAGGGCTGCACCCGTGGCATTTGGAGGTTCCCAGGCTAGGGGTCCAACAGGAGCTGTAGCTGCCGGCCTTCGCCACAGCCACAGCAACGCGGGATCCGAGCCGCATCTGCAATCTACACCAAAACTCATGGCAACGCTGGATCCTTAACCCACTGAGTAAGGCCAGGGATCGAACCCACAACCTCATAGTTCTTAGTTGGATTCGTTAACCATTGAGCCACGACGGGAACTCCTCAAAGTTAAATTGTTAATATCATCCAAAAATACCCTAGAAATTGACACATAAAATCAACTATCACAGTATGTAAAGAGAAAAGAACATGTAGTGTGATCCTTATATACATATTAAATAGATTTGCTTTACACTGATTATATATATTTTTAAAGCGTTAGTTTATTTTTATTTGCTTTATATGTAGAGATTTTAAGTTTTGTTTTGAGGAAACTTAGAAATTGACGAAAACATTAATAAACACACATGAAAGTTTGCAATACTAAATTATGTCACAAAACTAATTCATTATTTTTTCCAATTTTATTGAGATATAATTGACATTTAGTGTTGTATAAGTTTAATGTGTACACCTGTGTTGATTTAATACATTCATATATTGCAAAACTATAACCACCATAGTGTTAGCTAAAGCCTCCATCATGTCATGTAATTACTATTTCTTTTTTGTGGTGAGAGCATTTAAGATTTACTCTCTTAACAATTTTCAAGTATATAATATATTATTGTTAACTATACTTACAATAAAAAACTATACTTTTTATTTTATTACTTTATTAATCAGTTAATTAAACAAAACAAAAGACTGGTAGACTTTAGAAATGCAGATATAATCAAGATATACTGGATCACTACCCTTTTGGTTTTTTTACAGTCTAATGGTGCTTACCAAGATACAAACAGGTGATTATGTACCTTATTACAAGTTCTATGACAGAAAAAGTGTGGGAAATTATTTGGTCGACTTGGGCTTCTGTAACATAATACCAGAGACTGGGTGGCTTAAACAACAGAGATTTATTTTCTCACACCTTTGGAGGCTAGACATTCATGATCAAAATGTCAAAAAAACTTTCTTTCTTCTCCTCCTCCCCTTACCCCTCACCCATGTGGTCTCATTTGACCTTAATCACTTCATAGAGGCCCTGTATCCAATTAGAACCACACTGGGAGGGATCAGGACTTCAACATATTAATTTGAGGAGTAGAGCACACACATTCAGTCCGTAACAAGTGGGCTATGGAATAACATGAGAGCTCCAACTCAGGCACAAGGGTGGTGAGGCAAGAAATTATTTTTAAGTTTAGACCTGAGGAATACAAAGAAGTTAGCCAGATAAATGGCAGGAGATAGGAGAGTGACCCAAAGCTGTGGGAAGAAAGGTAACATGACACTTTGCAAAGAAGGAAGTTAGTTTTTTGTAGTTGCCTCAGAGTAGGAGTAGGAGGTGGGGGATGGAAATGGGAAAAGTCAGCAGAGGTTTAGTCAGGCAAAACCTTGAAGCCTACACTGAAGAGCTTGAGCTATATTGTAATGGCAGTGGGAAATCTTTGAAGAGTTTTACTTGCGGGAGTAACATTATCAAGTTTTGTTTTCAGAAGTAGAGCTCTGTTTGTAGTGTGGGAGATGTCTTTGATGGGGAAAAATCTGAGGCTTGGGGATATGTTAGGAGGCTCTTAAAAGTAAGCATGGTTGTAAAAGATGAAAACTTATAATAGTGGGGATGGGCAAGAAATGGACAGCTTTTGAAATGTATTTCAAGACAGAATGCAATATTTTATGATTAAACATTGATATAAGAAAGGGGGAGGAGTAATTATTCTTTAAGGTTTCTGTCTTAATAGAGTTGTACTGTTTACTTAGGAAAGAGACAAAAGAAGAAGAGAAGGTTTTTGTATTTGAGATCATTTTTGACAACTTATGTTAAAAGTATCCAAGGCAACCAGAGGATATTGTCCATAAGATGATTGAATATACACCTGCAACTCAAAGGAAGTATCTGTTTTGGAGATTTACATTTACAAGTATCAGCATATTCATGATGATAAAAGGTGTTTATGCCAGCACCTAATAAGAGATGAGAGTCAAGGACCACTTTTTTTTTTTTTAAATGAAGGACCAATTTATAAGCATATGCAACATTTAAGGAACACACAGAGTAAGAGGAACCCACAACAGAGATGGAAAAAGAGCAGCTATAGGAGGAAGAAGAAACCTAGGAAGTCAAGGGAAGAAGAAGTAAAGTATTAAATGCTTTTGGGAGATCAAGGAGATCAAGCAAAATAAGCACTTTAAAAATCCCATGAGTTAGCAAAAGAATATCTTTAGTGATATTCAGAAAAGCAGTGAAAAAATCGTTGTTTGAGATCAATCCATAATGACATGGATGGAAGAATAAGTGGGAACTAGGAAGTGGAGAGAGTGAACACACTCTTTAAGTTAATTTAGACTCAATTTAGGTAATCCAAAAGTAGTTGTTGTTTTTTCTTTTTATAATCCTGCCCGCCATATCCAATCTATCAGTAAATCAACTGGTTCTATCCTCTAAACATATCCCCTGTCATCTATTTATTTCCTTAGTCACTACTACACCGTAACTGGAACCCCTGTAATTGTTTACCTGGATTGTGGCAATACCCATCTCATCCTCTGATTTAGTTTATAAAAGAGTAATCTTTTATAAACTAAATCAGATCGTGTTGCTCCCCTGCTTAAAACCTTTTTAGTGGCTTGCGGTTGGACTTAAATTTCCAAGCATCATACTCTGGCCTACACGTCTCTATCAAGCTTATGCTTATTTCTCCAGCCTCATTCTTTATCACTCTCTTCATGCCCACTATGCTCTAGCTGCTCATATTTTCCCTCAAATAGTTTGTGCTTGTCTCCACTGTAGCTTTTTGCACCAGCTGTTCTTAATGCCTGGGATACTCTTTCCATAGATCTTTACTTATCTAGTTCCTTTATTTAAATTTCACCTTAAAAGTCACCTCTCCAGTGATGAGTTTTGACCACACAATCTAACTACACAGTACTTTCCACTCAAATATTTTACTTTTGTGGTATCTCTAACTCTTTGGTATATTCTCTCTTTCCTTTCTCTCTCTCTCTCTTCTATCATCTGTTTATTTTTGTTTGTATTCCATTCAACAGAGAATTCTATGAGAATAGGAGCCTTCCTAGTTTAATGATGTTATCCCTGCACTGAGCTCAATTTTAGGCACATAGTAGGTCTCCTAATAAGTTTATTAGATGTATGTGTGACTAGATGGATGAATGGAGTTTTTAAGGAGGTTGAGAGAGCTAGTGTGCTGGCTGAAAAAAAAAAGATGGGAAGTTAAGGAAGGCTAATTTTTAAATTATAGAGACTTGAGCAAACAAATATTTATAGGAAAGGGAGAAATTGAAGTAAAGTAAGGACACAGGAGGATGATTTGACTGGCATTGGTCATTTTTGTCCAATTTGTCGTCTTAACCAACTTGTTTTTGACCTAAATACTCTTGACCCAATTCTGTTACTTTTACCTATGTGTTTTTGAAATCTGTTACCACTTTTACCTATGTGTTTTATCATGAGTTGTTCTGCAATTAGAGAAGACCCCAGGACAGTAAAGAAGGGTCTTGCAAGTATCCAGGGGTCTGACTTCTATGGGTATCTGGCCTCTAATGGTCTGAGGAAGGAAATGATAGAAGAGAGCATCTGCCTCTCCCACACCACATAAAGATACATGCATATTCATTTCCACTGTTTTTATCCTCACTGTGCTCCTTGGGTGGATGGGAGACAACTAACCCCAAGAAAGATCCATTTCTCAGTAGGTGCAACCTTTGACAACAGCCATCGCATGTTGAGTGCCTCCTCTTCTCAAGAGGCGTAGCACATACCTGTGTTTACTCATTCTCTCATTCATTCAAAAACTGTTTATTGAAGTCCTGCTTTGTGTCAGGAGCAAGGACAGAAAGAATAGAGGACTGGGACTTCTTTCTGTAAGAAGTAAACTCATATTTAATTTGCTGGTAGTGGAAAGATGGGGAGAGGCATAAGGAAGTAATTTACATGGAAGAATTTGAAATTTTGCAGTATGGTTTTGTATTCTGCTTTATTTCACATAATATTAATCTTGAGTGTTTTATACTTAAGTATTCTCAGAGTTCATAATATTCAAACATAAAAATGTATCACTATTTAACATGTTGAATGTTTTTTGTTTTACCTTTTGTGATTAAAGATGATGATATACAATTTTCACTCTAATTCCCATGTTTAAAATAGTCTTTTTTTTTTTTTAACAGTGGGTATCTATGGCACATGCAGATTATTTTACTTCTCCCACTACTTGTCAAACACACACACACACACACACACACACACACACACACACACACACTGTACCTCTATCTTAGTTTCTCTATTTTCTGGTACTTCGAGCTACTGTGTATATTACATGGGATACTATATAATTTCTTGTTTATATGGTTCTCTTTTTCTGGTATCTGACTTTTGCCTTAGGAAGTGTGGTGAAAACATATTCCGCAATGCTTTGGGCTAACAACTAATCTCTCCTATATTTTTTCCATTCTGCTTTCTGGGGGCTAAGTCTTTGAAAGATAAAGGTAGGTGAAGATTATGATGGGAGGAATATTCCATCAAAAAGCTGTTCCAGTTCAGCAGAAGAGCAGCTACCTGTCTAGTTCTCTGTTCAATGGATGATTTGTTTAATTTTGATCTCCAAGTGTCGGTAAGATGGGGAAGAACAGATAGAATATCTTCCTATTTTCTTCAAGTCAGAAGGGTGGGGAGGATATTTTATATCGGTGAAATTATGTTTTAGGGAGGGTCACTGGTATGTACATGTAGATAGGTATATTTCTGGTGAAATGGTCTTGTCTTATTGCAGAAAGAATTCAGAGAGGGAGATTGAGGAGGTAAAGTGCAGATTTATTTAAGTGTGAGCATACTCTCAGAGGGAGAGTGGGCCGACAGGTGAATAGCTGCCCTGTGCTTTTATTGGCAAGCCTGTTATGAGGGGCCTAAAAATGAAGGGGCAGAATATTCACTGAGGAAGGAAGAGTTTGGAGGTCTTATACCCTGATTTTCATCCCAGCACTACCTTCCCTAGGGAAGGAGAGATTTTTGTCCTTATCGGAACAAAAGTAGGAAATGTCATAGTGTCAGTACATGATGGGTACCTCTTACCTACAATGCTAATTTTATTGTAATGAGAGTAGAATTGAGCAACAGATTACATTGGAACACTGGAGATTCTCACCTTTTACCCCCTTTCTTTGTCTGCCTTCAGGACACTTAAAACCCCAAAATGTGTCCTTACCTGTTAGTCTGGAGGTTCCTGCTTTTCTTTGTCTGCCCATGGACACCTGTTGTTTACAAAATGTGTGCCAATTGCCTCCCTTTCTCTGCTCATATATCGCTATCTTCCTGCTATAAAAGATATAGGCCGGCTGCTACAGCTCCGATTAGACTCCTAGCCTGGGAACCTCCATATGCTGTTGGTGAGGCCCTAAAAGAAAAAAAAAGACCAAAAAAAATATATTGTCTATCTATCCAATAATAATTTAGTATAATTTAACATTACTTCCAAGATATGCTTCATGATCCTCCTTTTCTATGCTCACGTCTTCCTTCCTTCTCCTTTCGTTGCTCCTGTTCTCCTTGTACTTCTCTTGATTTCATTCAGACATTCTTTGATTAATTCAGCAGTTGCCGAATACCTAACATGTTCCATGTGTTAAGCCAAGTACTGGGACTATGATTTTTTTTTTTAAAAGAAGACCAGTCTTTTTTTCTTCAAGGTGATATTTGTACCCAAATAGTTGCACTATAATATATAAATATTTTTGGGTAGCCCAGGGTATTTGGAGCATGTTAAAGACCACATTTAACCCAAGA
This sequence comes from Catagonus wagneri, assembly GCA_004024745.2. Taxonomy (NCBI): domain Eukaryota; kingdom Metazoa; phylum Chordata; class Mammalia; order Artiodactyla; family Tayassuidae; genus Catagonus; species Catagonus wagneri. The sequence continues at coordinate 24,830,113 of PVHT020000066.1, forward strand.
CTAAGCACATATTAAGTATTTAATTCAAATGAATGACCCCTTAATATGTATGTATATTTCCATGCAAACTATGAAAACAAATGTCTTTTTTCCCCACAAGAGATGGACTAAAGTCTACCAAATGGCATCTCTGTAATAGCAAATATGTTTCTAGTGTGGCTTGGCATACAGGGTTAGACGTGCCTGACATTTTTCTCTTCTCTGGTCATGCTAGAACAGGGACTGTTTTAAAAAGATTGATGGTTTGGCTTACCTTTTTTTTAGAGTTTGGGAAGTTTCATTCTTTTTGAAGCCAAGCATTAGGCAGAGAGACCGTAAGGACAATGAATACCCAATTTTCTGTACTGTGGGTTGAGGATCATCTGGGGATTGAAAAGCAAAGTTTGTAGATATAAATGAAGCTGCTTATTGACTCAGCCCATCCTCCCTGCTGAGGCAAACTTATTGCTAAAACAAAATGCAATACCTAGTGAATTTTAAGCAATGCTGGAGCAGAGAGAAGGTTAGGCTGACATATAGTGAATTCCTTGCACCAAATATATCTTTGCCTTGGAAATTCTCAATTTAATAAACTTTTAATATATTTTCAGTTTTGTTTTTTTTTTTTTTTGGGCTTTATCTAGGGCTGCACCAGCGGCATATGGAGGTTCCCAGGCTAGGGGTCTAACAGGAGCTGTAGCTGCCGGCCTTCGCCACAGCCATGTGCGATCCAAGCCGTGTCTGCAACCTACACCACAGCTCACAGCAACGCCGGATCCTTAACCCACTGAGCAAGGCCAGGGATTGAACCCGCAACCTCATGGTTTCTAGTCGGATTCGTTAACCACTGAGCCATGATGGGAACTCCTATATTTTCAGCTTTTTTTTCTCTTCTTTCTTCCTTCCTTCCTTCCTTCCTCCCTCCCTCCCTCCCTTCCCTTCCCCTCCCTTCCCCTTCCGCTTCCCCTTCCATTCCCTTCCCTTCCCTTCCCCTTCCTTCCTTCCCTCCTTCCTTCCTTCCTTCCTTCTTTGAGTAGGTTGGGTGTTTGAACCCCATTTAATTGTTAAAATATCAACCACTCTGATGTGCCTGGCATATGAAGCACAACAGTGAGGGGGTGGGAACAAGCTGACCTGATGTTCCTGTATTTCTTAAAAAAGCTGTCCACTTTTAAAAACTGGTTTTGGCCCAATGGGTAAAGCAGAAATGTTGAACATGAATTTCATATTGATCTCCTGCCTCTGACAGTTACTGCAAGAGTTCCAATCACATTAGCGCCTCTTCAACTTGAGCCAGAATTTATAGCATAAATTCAGCATTTTTCAAATCTTAATCAACCTAGAGGTCATTCTCCTCAAAGTGCAGTTTTGCTACTGCCACTGGAAAAATCAATGGGGAAGGGTTGATACTTTCCTGTTGCCACAGCACCAGACACGAAATGCTCCAGAAAGATCTGCTCCATTTTCAGATGTAGTGCTGTCTTAGAGAATATTTTTGTTTTAATACCTGTGGCACTTTTGATCCTAAATGAGTAGATCCTCCCCAGGGGAAATAGTTTAGTCAACAGTAGCATAATCAGATAAAAAGAAAGGGAGAAACTTTGGTCTTATTCCTCTTCCATGTTAAAAAATAAAAAAACAAAAAACTGCTGTTTCTATTGTTTATGGAATAAAGTCCCACTTCTTTGGCTTGGCAGTTAGAGCCCTTCACATACCACCTAGTCAGCTTTGCACGTTGCCTGGCACAGAGGAGTGCTTAACAAATATTGTTTTAAGTAGTTGAAGTAATGAATCGGTTCTTTTGCATCCACAGCAGTCTTCTCCCGATATAACAATGCACCCTCAAGGCCTTCAGATCTTCAGTCATATAGAACTTTACGCCCTTGGTGCCTCTTTCCCTCTTAATTCCGTATCAAAATATTCTTGTTTCTTTGAGACCTGGCTCAGATGTCACCTCTGTGAACCTTTTCTGTTCCTGCCCCAGGCCAAACAGGGTTACCAGTTTTTTCCTCTTTGGTCCCACTATGGAGTTCCGTACCTGTGTAATAGTCCTTGACAGTGCTTTCAAAATAGGAATGGGTGAGCCAGATTCTCTGATAGAATGAAATTTTACTAGAGGTAAGACCTTGTCTTGCTCACCCATTGAGGGTATTAAAACATGTCAGTTGAACTAAGTCAACATTATGTATAATCTAAATTTTTTGAGCTATACAGGCAGAGATTAGGAATGAGAAGAGATTTTTTTTTTTTTTTAACCCAACTGAGCAATATAGATTTAGTGCCTCTGGACCTCAATCTCTTAATCAAATGACACAATTAGCCTAACTGATCACTCAAATTCAGTCTTACTTTAGCATTATTATTGTTGATGATCATTGTTATTATTATATCTGTTATTTTACTTTTGCTTTTATTACTACTGGTAGTACCACTATTATTACTATAGCAACTTAGTCTCTGTAATAAGAAATTAACTTATGTTATTACATTTAACCTTTAAAACAACCCCATGAGTTAGACATTATTATTTTTATTTCACTGAGATAAGGATTGATGCTCACAGGCTAAAATCCTTGTCTAAGTCACATTTAGAATGTGACAGAGCTAAAATTTAAACCCAGTACTTTGATTTCCAATCCCTTAAAAATTAGCTTTTTACTTGTTATATTAATTACTTTGAGCCCAAGCAAAATACACATTTTACTAGAGATACATAATTAGCTTATATTTTTAAAATAATATATCCTCATGAAAGATAGAGTCTTCCAAAGCAAGGAGTAGAAAATCACTCCTAATTCGATTACCCAGAGAGATCCCATATTAATGTGCTTGTAAATCTCCTTCCCATATTTTTTCCCTGTATGTGTGTATATACAATTGGCAACTGCATGTTACTTGAAATATAAAATTGGCATGATAACAAATCTAGTATATAGAGACTTTAATAACCCTTTTGCCATTGTCTGGCCTGAGCCTCGTGTACATTAATATTAGTACTTCAACTATTTGGGAATTGCTCCTACCAAAATACATTTGAGGCATTGGACTTTGACTAATAGCAATTTGTCTCCTCCAAGTGCCAGAGTTAGGTAACTTTAATTCAGTAGAGATATTTGAGTTCTTGAAGGATGACATAAAAATCATTTGGAGAAGAAATTAATTTCAACAACTGACTGAAATTTCCCTGTGTAGGGGGGGAGCTACTCCTTGAAAAAGCCAAATCTTGGAAAAAACATCCAGATTTTGAGATTAGATTAACTAGATTACAGTCCAGTATTATTAATTCTTTACTCATGTTATCTTAGAAAGTACAGAGTCTTAAGTAGAAGCCTGAGTCTGAGAAGTTTGAAGTTACTTGCTGTAATTCACACACCTAAGAGATAAGGAGACTAAAACTTAGTAGGACAAAAGAATAAGCATCACTGTTGACTCAGCATCTACATTGCCCACACTGTGTGAGTCCTTGCCATACATTTTATTGCTTTACATTCTCATTGACTCTCTAAGATGAAGGTTTTATCTCCTTTATAGATATGAGAAAACTGAGATAAAATGATCTACTCAGGTTGCAAACATCTAGTATGTGGCAGTGCCAGGATTTGAATCTTTGTCTATTTGACTCAAAAGTCTGTATTCTTTCAGTAGTACCATGCTTCTGAGGCATTTTGACTCTCAGAACAGAGATCTTGCTAGTAGAGTCCTTTGCTATCATTTCCTGGAATAGCATGGTACCATGAGAGGAGAAGATTTATTATAAGTGTAGAAGGGATGGGAGTTTTCATTAAAGAAATTAGACTTTTCATAACTGTAGGAGGACCTGGGAAATGTGATAAGGAAGTTGGAGGGTCAGAGAAGGATGGATCACTAGCCCATCAGTCTAAGCAAGGCATCAAAATGAGACAGCACAGTGGGTAATTATGAAGAGACTGGAAACTGTGGCCTCTTTACAGCTGCGGATTCTGTGAGTCTGCATCCGAAAATCTGGTGGCAGGTGTGAATTCTCCAGTCAGCAGGGCCAGTGATCAGGGGAAGGAACTGAAATTAGAGCAGGAGGAAGGACAGGGTACCTCCTGTCTGATGCCTGACTAAGCAAAGGTGAAGAGACTAGTGCCTGCTGCTTTATTTTTACCTTTTTAGTCATCTGCAAGTTCCTGTTTTAACCAACTTTAACAAATAACCATAAAGGAAAAGTCATTCTGAGAAACATAGTGCCCTGCTTAAGTATATCCTCCACAGATTCCAGTAGCACAGCTCTGGAGTCTGTTTTGCTCCAGAGGAAAAGATGTCCCATTAGCTATTCCCAAAGGCAAGTATCTATAGCAGCACTGTCTAACAGGCCTTTCTGCACTGATGGTAATGTTCTGTATCCATGATTCACCCCCATGCCCTTTCTTTTCCATTTTGTATGAACTTGTTTAGGTTGGAGACTATGTTATAGTCACAAAGGTCAAGAAAAAGATCTAGCATTGTGGAGTAATGAATGGTCAGAGTCACTGTAATAGGCAGTAGCTGTAAGGTAGATGCTAGTGGACCAAAAAGCAGAATAGAAAGGCATTATCATAGAGTAATATAATTTTAGGGTTGGGATAGGCAGCTTATAGGTTATGATAGAAAGGATATAGGCTTTGGGGTTCTAATCCTATCTCTTCTACTTCTTTGGTTATGTATCTTGGGCAAGTTATTGGGCCTTTCTAAGCTTCATTTTCCTTATCTGTAAGAACAGGAAGAATGCAGCTATTTTAGAGTTGTGAGATAATGAAAGGATGTAAAATCACCTAGCATGGGACCTGGCAAGTATAATTTTTAGTACATAGTTTCTTTCTTAGTATGTCTCCTTCATTATTAGTGAAGTTTTCTGGCAGCTCTGTAATCCACCATTTTAGGATATATTGCAAATAAAATGCTATTCTTACTATAATTGCTCATTCTCTGGTACCAAGATCACCAGGCCATTTGAGTCCTTCTTTTCCCCCTATAAGAAAAGAGTGAAGCTAAGGACGATTAAAGATTTTATAGATTTGGGAGTTCCCTTTGTGGCTCAGTGATTAACGAATCTGACTAAGAACCATGAGGTTGCGGGTTCGATCCCTGGCCTTGCTCAGTGGGTTAAGGATCCGGCGTTGCTGTGAGCTGTGGTGAAGGTTGCAGACGCGGCTCGGATCCCACGTTGCTGTGGCTGTGGCGAAGGCCGGCAGCTACAGCTCCTGTTAGACCCCTAGCCTGGGAACTTCCATATGCCGCGGGTGAGGCTCTACATAAAAGGTAAAAAGACAAAAAAAAAAAAAGATTTTATAGATTTAACAGCATATTGTACAGGTCCTCTGGGACCTCAAAGCCTTTCTGAGAATTACAAGGTGAGATGTTGATCAAATTATTTTTTGCTGCATGAACATAAATGTCTGTGGTGACAGTCGCTACCCTGTGCCTCTGACCACTTCCATCTGTAGAATCATCATTTTGTTTCATTTCACTAACCATTTAGGAAAAAACTGAATTCATCAGAGCACAGGACTGAAAATACATTTGACTGGAATCATAGAAACAGAATCCAGGAGAATAGCTTAGCATGGAATTTGTTGGTTATTCAGGGGACGACCCTCTTTCTCCTTGCTTAGTCTGCTGCCTGCACTTCTACAGTTATCAGAATCCTCAATTGGATTATACTTTTATGTAAGTCAAGCTAGTGGAGTATTAAAAAATACATAATTCATTTTTACCCAGAAATTTAAACCATGACTTCTATTGTAGTAGTTAATCTGATTTCCTGGTCATATGAAACCTTAAAAGGGTCTTCCAAGGGCACAGAACCAGAGTTTCTCCTTTTCCCTAACTCTTTGTCAGTTCTATATAAAGGAGCTCAGATTTCCTCTCAAGTCAGGATGTTTGTGGTGACATTTATAGATGAGTGCAAGTTTAAATATTTTACTGAGCTCTCAGCAATATTTGTAATAAGTAGTGTCAGAAAACTACTTAGTTCAGGCATGAGATAGGGCTAAAGAGGACAGACAGTATTGGACTAGAAATCAAGAAACCAGAATTTGAATTCTAGCTCTGCTATTAACCTGCTGAATTACTTGACTTCCTTAGTTTCCGCATGTGTAAAATGAGAATAATAGAACATAGTTTGCAGGATTGTGGTGGTCTGAAATGAGATAATATGCAACTAGGTGAAGAGAAGAGCAAGGGGCTTTAGAGACTGGCAGGTTAGATTTGGGGCCTATTTTCTTTTTTCCTCCGTTAGCTCCCTGTTTGCCCTCAATCAAATAACATAACCTTTCTGAGCATCTAGTGCCTCACACATCGAAATAAAAACAGATGGCAAATAATCTCCTAAATTCTCTCTAGGCTAGCAAGTCTGTGATAATCACTTCCCTCTTCATTCTTAGCTAAGAAAAGAAGCTAATGGCACTATAAATCTCTCTGCAAGAGGTTCCTTTTTTTTTTTTTTTTGTCTTTTTAGGGCCGTATCCGTGGCATATGGAGGTTCCCAGGCTAGGGGTCGAATCAGAGCTGTAGCTGCCAGCCTACGCCATTGCCACAGCAATGCAGGATCCAAGCCTCACCTGCAACCTACACCACGGCTTATGGAAACATCAGATCCTTAACCCAGTGGGAGATCAGGAATGGAACCTGTGTCCTCATGGATACTAGTCAGATTTGTTTCTGCTGAGCCACGGTGGGAACTCCCTACAGAAGGTTCTTGATATCTCTAAGCTGGACCTTAAACAAAGCAAGTTACAGATGCCTTGTTTTAACTCCTTAAAGTCCTCTTCATTCCTCATATTCTTCCAGATTTAAATTGTGATTGCATTGTTTTCTTCCATTAAATATTTTTTAAAAGAACATGACATAAGTTCCCACATGATCTTTCTGAAAGATTTGATATGTCCATATTACATGTCTAAGAAACCTGGGTCTCGGCTCTAGGAGGAACCTCAACCATCATTCTGTGTAAATTTCTCACTCCCTTTCTATGGTGCCTTATGCACTTCTCCTAAAAGAGGGCATTCAGCTTCTATTTGAAGGCCTCTACTGATGGAGCAATCACTGGTATCTTTAGACCATTCTTATTACTCGTACCAGATTGCTCCACAGAGCTTGAAGTTTGGTGACAGAACTTATAGCAAAGGATTTTTATATAGTATACTTTAGATATTATGTATTAATAAATAACCCACAAACTTGCTGATTTGTAGAAATGCTCTGACCTTAACTTATCCTGACTCATACATATGGGCTATTGTAGCATATTTAATCAAAAATTAAAGATCCACTTTTGTTTGCTGGATCTTTTTTTGTCTACTGTAAGGTTTTTAAAAGGGCTACTTACATCCTTGTTTTTCCTCATTTGTAAAATGCGTATAAGCATAATTAGTCTGCCTTTCTATAGGTTTTCAAAAGCGTGCACTTAAGGTAACATAAATAATATGCTTTATAATATACTACAGCCAGGGTCAGCAAACTATGGCCTAGGGGTTGGCAGCTTGTTCTTGTAACAAAATTTTATTATAACATAGCCATGCCCATTCATTTATGTATTAGGCCTTTGTCCAAGTTGAATATTTACAACAGAAATAATATGGCCTACAGGTTTAAAATATTTACGGTCTAGCCCTTTATGGAAAAGTTTGCTGACCCCTGTGCTGTACAAATATATGTTCAGCATTAAAATTACTAGAAGAATTATTTTAGGAAAAGGCCTAAGATGATGATATTAAAGTGTAATAGAAAGAAATCTAGTCAACTCACTGGCAAACATTAATTGAGCGCCTGAAAATATCAAGCACTGTCTAAGTTTTTTTACCTGCATGTTTGTGTTTAATTTTATGGCACTATGTATTGGTTATCTTATCACATCTATGTTACAAATGAACTGATTCTCAATAAATTGACCAAGGCTACAGTGACAGAGAGCCATGATATAAATTTGTATTGGTATCTGATTAAAACATCTGTGTTCTTTTTATGATGCCACCTAGCCTCTTATGAGACTTACAATTTTAAGTATTGTAATTCTTCCCTTTTAGAGCCTTTATGGAAAGCGTTAAGAATCTGAAAACTTGTATATGATCAAGCTAATAATGGGTACAAAAGTCTAGCATGCATCATAAATATATTACTATGAAAAAGGAGTTCAAATATATCAGTGGAATCATTTCTTTGAAAACAGATAACAGCCAAAACTTACAGGTTGATGAAGACTGAACAGTAAAGATTACTGAATCTTTAAATGTTTTGACATCATCACGACAGTTTTGTCAGTACACACCCTTTTTCGGTTTAGGTATCTATTAGTTCAGTACTTAAAATATCAATGGAATCACACATGGTGAAAAGATAGGATGAAAGGATAAGGTGACAGCCTGATTATTCCTCCCATCTATGTTTTTTTGAAAATCTTCTACATTAAAATAGTCAAAATTTTAATAGGGTAGGTTGGGGCTACTTAATTAAGTGAGGTATAAAGGAAACGATTATTAGGAGCTTCTTTTAGAAAGAGCATGAAGGTTATCTTATTAGCTATTAAAGGGGAAAAGAGATAACAACATATATTCCTTTCTTTACATGAAATGACCATCACACTTGTCATCCACGTATAATTTGTAGAATTTATAATTAAAAGGAAACATAAGGGTTCCCATTGTAGAGTAGTTGGTTAAGAATCCAACTGCAGTGACTCAGGTCACTTCAGAGCTCAGGTTTGATCCCCGCCCCAGTGCAGTGGGTTAAGGATCTGGCCTTGCCGCAGCTGTAGCGTGGGTTGCAGCAGTGGCTTAGTTTCAGTCCCCGGCCCAGGAACTTCTGTATGCCACAAGTGTGGCCATTAAAAAAAACAAAAGGATATTTAAAGATCCTTCCATTTAAACTTCCTTAATTTATAGATAATAAAACTGAGGATCAGAAAAGTTTAGTCATTTGCCTGAGTCCAGATAGATAATGTATGTCAAAAACGGAACTTAAAAACTCCTTTCTCATTCATTTATTTGTTTATTCATTCATCCACTCATTCATTTAAAAAATTTAATTCAGCCATTCATCTAACATTTATTGAGGGCTTGCTATATCCACTATATTAGATGTCATCATATATGTATTATTTCATATACTACTGATGAGGTAGATATTACATTCATTTTATAGTCAAGAAAACTGAAATTAAGAGAGATTAAAAACCTTGCTCAAGATCTCACAGCTGGGGCATGAATTAACTAGCTAGAGAGTCTGGAGCCAATTTGAAACTCCTTATATAATTCCAAAGTCAGGCATAATAAAACTAAGCATCGTATTGTCCCAGCTCTGAAATAATAACTGTCTTGGTTAGACTTTCATCCTAAACTTGTAGAAAACTTACTATTTGAAGTCACTAGCCAGAACCTGAAGAGATGATATTCTGAATTATCAAGTGAACAGGGACTTAACGTGTTTTATTTTATATTTTGTTTTCTTTAAAAAAAAATTGATTTTAAAGAAATTAAACACTAATACAAGTGACACACAATTCCATTTTTGCCTCTTTCATTCCAGTGTTTTCTTTATGTATACACATTTGATATGACTGCAGTGAAGTTTCTTGTGGCTCAGCAGGTTAAGAACATTGTGTCCTTAAGGATGTAGGTTCAGTTCTTGGCCTCGCTCAGTGAGTTAAGGATCCAGCATTGTTGCAAGCTGTGGCATGGGATCCATTGTTGCCATGGCTGTGGTGTAGGCCTTCATTCTGTCTCTTGCCTGGGAACTTCCAAATGCCACAGGTTTGACTGTAAAAGGAAAAAAATGGCTAAAGTCATAGAATTGCAAGATTACTTACTGTTTTTTATTCCTTAACATGAGAATATCATATAATCTCTCAATGTCAAACTATATCCATCCCTTGCATAATCTTTGCAATTATAATTTTAATAGCCAAAGAAAGACTATCTAGTATAATCATGGCATAATTTATGTCATTCTTTTTGTTGTACTTTATTTTTTTGAAACTAATGTAGCTAGTGAATATATTCTAGCATTTAGTGTTATTTAGTGTTTCTTTTGTCTTCTATTTTATTATTTATCTAAGAAATAATGGGGGAAATAGCTTAAGATCATTGGGCCAAAGGGTATGAATCTCATTATTACTTTTTATAATATCTATATTAGTATCAAAATGGTTTGTACATATCTATATGGGTACAAAAAGGAGTCTATCACATTGGGATCTCCTATATATTTGACAGATTTTGCTAGTGTGGTAAATGGCTAGATGCCTTACATACCTGGCGTATATATAGCAAAGGTGATGTTTTGTAATCTATAAATTTGAAGATCTGACTATCATTTTTGTCTAAATAGAAGATTAACCCCCTATTTTGGTTAGCCTATTAATCACAAAGCTTAGGTCATGGAATATCAAAAATTTTAGATGCCCTTCAGTGAGTGATGATGATAAAGAGAAGGCAATTTCAAACTTGAGATTTTCTGCAATATTTATGTCCTCTCTTAGTTTCTTTTGTAATAAGGCTAAGTGTAATTTCACTTAGAAAGTTGTGCAAAGGATATAAAGAAGTTCGATTAAATACTCCTTCAAATGTTGTTGTATCTTTTTAATATATAACCTTCTTTAATATTGTAACCAATAATTAAAATAAATGTACATCAAAAAATGATAAAGAGGCTAGCCACGAAAAATCTCATTAAATATAGTTTTAGTGTACTCATTTTATTATGTTTATGACTATTTTATATAGGCATATATTTTGGAGTAAATAACAGGAAGCTTCCTTAATACATCTTAGAGTTTGGATCTTCTTTTGTATGAAAAAGATTTTAGTCATTCATTTAGTAAATCTACATAACCTAATGTCTTTTTTCTTTTTATTGTGGCAAAAATCACATAACATAAAATTTACAGTCTTAACCATTTTTAAGTATACAGCATAGTAGTGTTAACTATATGAACATTTTTGTACACTAGATCTCTGGAAATTTTTCATTTTATAAAACTAAAATTGTACCCGTTGAACAACTTCCCTTTTTTCACTTCCTCACCCCTGAGAGCAGCTGTTGTATTACTGTTTCTAAGAAGCTGATTACTTTAGATACCTCATATAAGCAGTATTTGTCTTTCTGTGACTGGCTTATCTCACTTAGCATAATATCCTCAAAGTATAGCATCTAATACGATTTGCTTCATTTTTAAGACTGAATAATGTTCCATTGTATGTTATGTACCACATTTTCTTTATCCATTTGTCTGTCAATAGACATTTAGGTTATTTCCAGCTCTTGACTCTTGTGACTAATGATGCAGTTAACATAGATGTGCAAATATCTTTTTAATTTTTTTTTTTTTTGTCTTTTTAGGGCTGCACCCATGGCACCTGGAAGTTCCTAGGCTAGGGGTCACATTAGAGCCACAGCTGCCGGCCTGCACCACAGCCACAACAACATGGGATCCGAGCCACGTTTGTGACCTACACCACAGCTCTTGGCAACACTGGATCCTCAACCCACTGAGAAAGATCAGGGATCAAACCTGCATCCCCATGGATGCCATTTGGGTTCATTAACTGCTGAGCCACAATGGAAGCTCCCAAATATCTTTTTATGACCATATTTTCAATTCTACTGGATATATACCTAGAACTGAGATTGCTGTTTTATGAATATGTATGAGTTTCAGTGGCTATGGAACTTTGAACTTTAATTTGATTTTTTATTGGCTACATTAGATATATGCTGCTGTTGAAGGAAAGATGCTTCCATGTTATACCAAGCTATGCAATCAAGAATAAGCATGAATGCCTACTCTGTGCCAGGCAGCTCTATGATGCATTAAATAAGACACAGATCTCGCCACTGAGAGAGCAGCTTTCTAATTGATGAGACAAGTATGCAAATGTAAGTTCTAAAAGCGAAGTATGGTAGGATCCCAGAAGTGAAGAAAAGTGAGTTGCAAATTATGAAATTATAGAAGATCAAGGAAGGCATCATGGAGTCAGTGGAATATTTGCAGTGAGACCACAGCTACAGCAATTCCAGGTCCAAGCTGTGTCTGTGACCTACCCTTCAGCTTGCAGCAACACTGGATCCTTAACCCACTGAGCAAGGCCCCAGGGATCAAATCTGCATTCTCATGGATACAACTGGGTTTGTAACCCACTGAGCAACAATGGGAAGTCCCAACAATTCTTAATCTTAGATCACTATCTTAATCTTTCATATATCCTATTTCCCATTGCAAGTACCCCCGACTACATAGGTTATATACAGCATTTACTGGTAATAGGTCTGGTGGCTAGGTGTACAAGATCAGTGTTCCAACATGGTCAGATTCCAGCAAGGGCTCTTTTTTTAGTTGCAGATGTCTTGTATCGTCACAGGGAGAAAGTGGGTGGTGGAGCTCTGTGGAAATCTCTCTCGTAAAAGCACTTCAGGCTCTATGCTCATGACTGTATCCTCTCTTAAAGGCCCCACCTGCTAATACTATCACTTTGGAGATTGAAATTTCAATACATGAATCTTGGTAGGGTATAGACATTCAGACCATGGAAATTACATTATGATTTTTCAGTTTTCAAAATTAATAATTCTTCTATAAGGAGTTTGGATTTTATCTTCAGAGCAATAGGAAACAAAGTCAAAATAATATAGTGGACTGATCCCTGGAAACATCTCAGAGATCTTGAGTTTCCCACCTGACCGTGAGACTTTCAGCAAATTCTCATCCTTAGATCTTCTGAGCCAAATATCACTCTCCTCCGTACCCCCATCACAAACCAGCACCACTGACATGCTCAGATTTGCATTTTAGGCAGATTTCTCTGACAGCTCTGCAGAGGGCCTTGGAGGAGGCCAGACAGATTGCAGTCTGTAATATAAATGCCTTAATGTTTAGCAGCAGATAGTATTGTTTATATTGTGACTGGGTGAAGCCTCTTACCACTTAGTTGGTATAGGGCCACAATCCTTCATCTTTAATTCTGAAGTCAAACAGTGGTGGATTTTTTTTTAAGTAATGTTAAACTTATTTTATAGCAAAATATGACTTTATCTGGATATGAGGTGACAGTCTTTATTCATACCATTTAGTGTGAATACTCATATATTCCGCTACAGAAATACTGTGTTTGACTATTGATTCCTGTGCTGAGACTCACTGGATTTGTTAAAGAATATGTAGTATGTATATTTTAAAAATTTAGTAATAAAAAAAATCCCCCAATTTTTCAATTCCTTAAAGTTTTGGCTGAGGGAATATATACCAGTATCTCTTCAATCATTGGTGAAAGTATTTATGTAGGTTCAAAGAGAATTGATCTCAAGGAGTCAATTTTAAGCCCACCACGTCTTCCAGAGTCAGTGATTTTTGGAACTTCTTGGCCTCCTGAAACAACCTCAGTAAGAACTCTTTGGAAGAAGAGGGGTTCAAAGAAAGTAGAATTCAGGAATGAGTTCTAAAATAAATCTAAAGATTATATGGATATGTAGATTGAAAACAAGGCTCGTTGCCTGAATTTCCATAAATTGAATTACTTTTGTCTAGGACCTATGGAACTTGCAATTCGTTCAAGTTGCTTGTATAATTAAGAAATTCTGTTCTATGAGTTGGGCATAGTATAGTCAGGATACTTAGCACAGAATAGGAGCTTAGTAAGTGCTTGTCAAATAAATAAATCGTTGAAACAGTTTATTCACATTTACATCTCTACCTGTGATGACACCTATGTGCTTCAAATAAATATGTTCATTTAAAAAATAGATTAGTGTTACTCATTCAGCTATCTTTCTAAAAACATTAATAAAGAAAAATTTTAGGACTTGGATACAGCTTTATTCATTCAGCAAACCTTTATTTGGTACCTACTATGTGCTAGGCCAGTAGCAAACCCTAGGAGTATAATGATGAAGCACAGTTTTTACTATGAAGAGTTTACATGCAGGATCCACAAGAATGATCAAACCCTGCGCCTCTTTTCTTTTTCCATGACTCACTAGCTTCCCTTGCTCTCCTTAGTGTGTATTCTTAAAGATTCATGACTTTTGTCTTCTCCTTCTAAACTCTCTTGTTGTGGTAGAAAAAACACATTTTTATTTTTTTAATTTATTTTATTTTTTGGTCTTGTTTTAGGGCTGCAATGCAGCATATGGAGGTTCCCAGGCTAGGGGAACCTCGAATCAGAGCTGTAGCCACTGAGCTACGCCACTGCCACAGCAACGCATGATCTGAGCCACATCTGCGACATACAACAGCTCACAGCAACACTGGATCCTTAACCCACTGAGCAAGGCCAGGGATGGAGTCTGCATCCTCATGGATACTAGTCAGATTCATTTCTGCCAAGCCACGATGGGAACTCACCAAAAAACACATCTTTAGAGCCAGAGTTCTGGCTCTACCACTTTCTTTTAGGTGAATTACTAAGTATCACTGAGCTTCAGTTATCTTTTCCATAAAATGAAGATTAAATAATAGTCTTATTTACCATACACCCTTGTGAAAGCTGTGAGTAAATGTGGAGGAAAGTACTTTTACTTGGTATAACTTTACAGAAAGTTTATTGTACTAATTCCTTGGATAACATAGTCCCTTTAATTATATATCAAATCTCTATTTCCAAATTTCACTGTACCTGCTGGGTATTTCTTAGTTACTTTGCTACCAGCTGAAACTTTTTCATAGAATGACTTCGCTGCTTGCCTCTTAACTCTGAATTGTTTTATGGTTTGTTCTGGGACCTGCTGTTCTTCTGATACTCCTTGACTTTTAGAGAATAAAAAGTGTCTTCTGTTCTAAGTAAAAAGCATCTAATTGATCTAAAGAGTTCTTGTAAGAAGGATTCAAGGGGAAATAAGGATGGGCCCATATTGAGTATGCTTTTAATGCCAAACAGTCAGAATCCTCCTGGAAGATATTTAGTAGATGATTCTTCTTAAATGACAATGAACTCACCTCAAAGCATTCAAAGTATTAACAGAATATTTATTGAATACCTGCTTTGTACCAGGCTTCATTTCACTTATTCTTCTCAAACAACCTGTGAGAAATTCTTCTGTGACACCACAGTTGCCATCTGACTGGATTGGTGGCCTTAAGAGATGATAAGATTCTTGTCACTAGAAATATTTATGAGGAGGTAGGAAAAGAAGTTTGTGTTAGGAGACAACGCATGCATATTGCATGTTTTCGTATGCCTCATTTACAAAAGGAAACTGATTGCCTTTGTTCCAAACTATCTTTCCTGGGATATTTGTATAGTGATCATTCCTGGAAGATAGAGATACTCTCTCTCTCTCTAGAGCAGACAGTGTGCTTACTGATAGTATAACCAATTCAGATTCTCACAGCTGAGTTCCTCTCTTGGAACACAACCCACTCTGTGTGCAAGCATCACCTGGCCATCTTTGCATTGCCCATGGGAGGTGGAGCTGCAGGAACCAGTACAAATGATGGCACTCTAGCTGCCACTATTGGCATGAGTCCTTTGTCTGTGACCCAGGAGTCTGCTAGTGTCCATAAAACTATGGTAGTTATTTTGTTATCTTGAAAGTAGGGTAAAATCTCAGACCCTTTACATTTCTTAACAGTTTGAAGGTGTCAGGGAATAACATCTGAAGATTCTTCCTTATGTTGAGACCTAAGAGAACTATACTTAAAACCAGACAGTTGTAGGCAGGTATGAGTCCCTGCTTTGCCACTTGAATAAGTTACTTAACATTTCTGAAAATAATGTTCTTTTTCATAATATAAAGATAATAGCACCAGCCTCACTAGGTTTCCGGGAGAACTAATAGGGCTAGTAACTATTTGAATGTCATTAATATAGAGCCTGGGACATGGAATGTATTCTACTAGTAGAGAATTACAGTCTTCATATTTCTAGTCATATGGTTCTGTATCACTCTCATTTTTAAATGTTTCATCTTCTCTAACCGTAGCTCCCCTGAGTGGAAAGAAATAGGTGTTAGTATGAGACTTAACTGATTTATCTTCTCAACAAAAGTTTTTTTTTTTTCTTCTCTCCCATACCTACCACTGAAAATTTACTTTATTTTCTTAAAAGTTTAATTCAAATAGTATTTATGAGGTAACTTCTCTGGGTCATATGCCAAAGCTATAGAGAGAATTTAGACTTACCTCTCATTTCAAGTAAGGATTCATTGAACCTTTATTGAACACTTAGAGTGTACCAGACACAGATGCCATGTTATTTGTTGGATAAACAACATGAACAATACAGTCATGGAATTTATATTTTTTTTCTGACAGTTAAAAATCCAATATGGTAAGGGAGTTCGCATCGTGGCTCAGTGGTTAATGAACCTGACTAGTATCCATGAGGACACAGGTTTGATCCCTGGCCTTGCTCAGTAGGTTAAGGATCTAGTGTTGCCGTGAGCTGTGGTGTAGGTTGCAGATTTGGCTCAGATCACGTGTTGCTGTGGCTGTGGCATAAGCCAGTGGGTACAGCTCCAATTGGATCCCTAGCCTGGGGACCTCCATATGCGGCGAGTGCTGCCCTAAAAAGACAAAAAAAAAAAAAAATCCAATATGGTGAGTACATGATGGCAGTACAGGTAGGGACCTGTGTTAACAACTGGCTCTGTAACCTAGCTCTGAAGGTTCGTGGGGGTCACACCCCCTAAAATGATCTTAAAGGGTGAGGAAGGATTAGTCAGGTTTGTCAAGTCAGTCTGAGCAGAAAGCAGATGGCATATCCAAAAAGGTATTTGAAGAGAGCTTTTAGAAGACTGTTAACAAAGATGAGTTGAGGTTTAAGAGAATCATCTGGGATAGAGGAGCCTCTAGAGACCTACAATAATAAAAGCTGTTCTCACCTCAAAGATTGAAGACATAAGGGGACAAGCTGTTGTTAGAATCTTGTAAGAATTCTAGCTAACCACGCTGTCATGTGGCTGATGTGAGGGGGGAGAGACAGAATGAATATCTCAACCTCTCTCCCCTCCTAGCCTCCAGTCTCCTGACAGTGCTTTCCACTGGCCTGACCAGTAGGAAGAAAGAGGACAAGAGATCCCACAGAGTGTGGCCCGCAGTCAGCCTCTCAGTCTCCTAGAATATGAGCCAACTGAGAAGAATAGGTCTGAAAGGGAAAACAGAGAAAAACTAGCATAGGAAGGGGACAAAGGCATTCCAGGAGGAAGCAACAGCACCAGAGCATAGACATGTGAAATGGGAACGATACAGGCCTAAGAGCCTATAGCAAGGAGTGATTTGCAGAGGTAGGTGGGGTTAGGATGTGGAGGATCTTAAATGCCAGGCTGAAGAACTTAAACTTCCTCTTATAATAATAGATAGGGAGATATGGCCAAAGGGGTCAAGGAATAATACAGTTAGATTTGTGTTTTAGAAAATTAGCCTTTCTGGGGGACAGAGGGGGATATGGGGGAGATGTTTCTGTTCCTAGATTGTCTGTGGGCATGAAAAAGGAGAGAGGCAATGTCATTAGAATTAAGAAGGGTCTGAGAAAGGCAGCGAAGGCCTTGTATAAAATAGCCTCATTGTAGGGTATTCTTTCTTGAAATGTAAGTGGAATCTTTTGTGAAGCAGGGCAGAGCTGGCCTTGAAGCTACCTTTCTCCTGATAATCACTTTCCTGGGAAGAAATGATGAATTGTGCTTTGTCCATATTCCATCAAAGATTGCTTCTGTAACCTTCCCTTAAACACATTCCCAAGAGCAGCCTCTTTCATTAAGATGAGGCCATTTTCCGTCTTCGGTTTTGTTGGAAATGTCCAAAAAGGAAATGCAGTTCTATTTCCTTCCTGTCCTAAGAGTCATTATGTATTAATAGAATATCTACATGTAGATAAGCTCTGGGTTCCTTTGTCCTACAGGAAGGCATCAAAGGGCACCATGACTTTTAAAACAGTCCTTCAAGGTGGGTAAAGGTGGCCTTTAAAAAGAAATCATCACTTCTCAGAAATCACATCCCCTGAGAAGTTTTATTCATTCATCCAAGTTGACAGGCAGCAATGCCATTTGAAAGGATAAATGGCACTTTCTAGAACTAAATATCAGGACACAATGAAGCACAAGCAGGAACCAGGAAAGAGGACACTTGGGACCTTCCCCTGTAGGCTACTACCCACTACTACCTAAGCTTCTTAAGGGCAGGTATTATATCTAAATCATATAATATTCTCAGATGCCATAGCCAATGGAAGTTACTCAGAAATTGTATTCTGAATAAAGAGTACCATTCTAGATAGTATAAATAACCTATGAAAAGGTCCAGAGTCATGAGAGGGCATGGTTCATGTCCAGAAATGGAAGTAATACTGAAGAAGAGAGTGTTTGGGGAGGCGGAGAGACTTTATCTTGGTAAAGATAAAGCAATAGAAGTAGTCAGAAATAGAATTGCCTTTGCCTTAAAATTCCACTGAGAACTTTGGATTTCTAAGAATTATTAGGGAACTATTGGATAGATTTAACTATGGGCATGACATGGTCAAGTATAAGATTTAGAAAGATCGTTTGACTTTATTACAAAGGATGAAACAGAGATGAAGTTTAGGGAGGAAGTTCATGAAATAACCTGTTCTGTGCTAGTGACAGTGAGGATGAAACTAAGTGTTTGAAAATAAGCAATATATAGGAAATGGAATGGATGGAATATGATGATGTTTAGAAGTAAATGATGAAGGTAAAGGAGAAACGAAGTGTCAAAAGTGATTCCTACTTAACTAAATTCTTTGTGGGAAGAGACTCATTTGATTCATTCTTATGCTGGTGATTGTAATTATATCCTCTCTTGTGTATAGACAGAGTGATGACTCAGGGAATGTTTGCTGAGTGTTTGAGGGGCTTTGGGAAGGGCTTGATGAGGGACAAGTCCAGGAGCATGTCTGAAGCAGGAGGTTATGGATAGAGATGGTACGGGTGAGTGATTGTTAGGACTGAGTTAGTGGGAGTAGATTATGGAGAGAGTACAAAATATCCCTGATTCCAAAAGTTTTTTTTAGCTAAAATATATTCAATTTTTATTTGTCAAAGAATAAGATAAAATTTTAAAAAGCAAAAAAATTGGTAAAAAATTACAAGCCATATATATTTTAAAGAAAAATTATGCATTTTAAAATACCTTCAGGATACATCAAATTCCTAGGAATAAATCTAACAAAAGATATGCAGAACGATTACAGGGAAAATTCAACACATTAATGAGAGAAAAAATAACACATTAATTAACGGAGAGATATGCCATGTTTGCTGATTAAAAAATAGAAAATTAATAAAAGTTTATGTTTTTTCCTCTATCCTAAGAACTCATAAACTTAGGGTAATGTCCATACAGTCCCTTGAAGATTTTGGCTTATACGTGATGGTAGATCTTTAGAATGGATTTTGTTCCTGCCTAAGCTTGGTCCTCTAAGCCAGTGGCATCCCTCTGACTTTTTTTTTAATTAGTCATTAACTATCCTGTCCTGTGACGGACCTGGGTGCCTCCCAGAGGGCACTATGCCAGGTAGAGAAATTACAATGATCATGCATGCCAAAGCCCAGCATTCTGAAAGGTATAAATGTCTGTTTTTATGCCTCACCCAGCTTGTCTCCCTCGTGCCATGCCAAGTAGGATGTCAGTTTTCACTCAGAGATTCCTGGCTCCAATCTGTTTTTTGTTATAGCTCAGTCCATCTGCTTTAGCAAAAACTTTAGCTCAGCTGTAGCCAAATGAGAACCTTTCCATGTCTAGAAAACCTTCACAAGACTATTATCTAGTAAGTTTGAAAAGCAACAGGAAGAACAAAGTCAGGTTGAGCCTAGATAGGAATGGTATAGGTGTCTGTTCATTCAGTAGATATATTGAGCATCATCTTTTTGTAAGATTTGTGCTAGACCTGGTAGAGGATAAGAAGAAGAAATGCTAACCATTCATTCACTTATCATTCACTCATGCACTCATCAATCTAATAGTTATCGATCTAATACAATTGCCTTTGGCCCTAGGGATATAGCAGTTATCAAGACAGAAATAATTTCTGTCTTTAAGGAGCACAGAGCAGAAAGGAATTCATCTTTTCTGGAAGACTGAGGGAAAATTTTCTAGAGGCAATGATATTTGAGTTCAGCATTGAGAGCTGAGTTGAATTATCACTGCTGATGGAGAAGGGAGTGGGAATATAGGAGAGTTTAAGCGTGGGAGACAGAGGAGACCATGGGTATTTAAAATATCTGTCTTAAAACTGCTAAAAAATGCTTTCTCTTGGTACTTGGGTCTGCTACCCCATTCAGTTATCTTTAACAACTTTGTGGGTTTTCATCATCTTTTTTTTTTTTTTTAATAGGCAAAGGTTCAAGTAAGTTTAGTAACTTGTTCATGGTCTACTAGCTAGTAAGTGACAGCTAGGATTCAACACCAGATCTCCCTGAGGCCAAAGTTCATGCTCTTTTTGCTATCCTGCTCCTCCTTCCTAGAAAGCAAGTGCGCATTGATAATACCAAGGGTAGTTGCTATCAGGCATGCAGCTCTCTATAGCTGTTATCTATTACAGAACAACCAGTCTAAACTGAAAGTGACCAGGAAACACTTAATGAGAAAGATAATGTTCTAAATGTGAAAGATGAGGTGAGTGTGTGTAATGTGTACTGGTTGGTGGATGAGGGTGGGTTTCCCCCAGGAGGTGGAGTACCTACAGAAACCTTGAGACATGAAGGAATCAACTGCTCTCTGGCAGACTCAAGGCTTTATATGGTTTGTGCTTTGCCACAGTGTATGTGAAATCTATAAATTATTTCATAGGAGCTGATATCTATCATTTTTATTAAATAGAGGAGACATTGCTTTGCTCATACACTCCTACCCCTTATCTCCTGTGAATAGGATGTGTGAAGATAGAAATGAAATCAAATTATTTTTTACCATGAGCTCAGACTGAACAGAACTCATTTGGAGTGTCAACACTCTGATCTTTCTGCTCTCACCACATCACCACCTTGCTCACTCAATGGAATGAATATTGGAGGGGACAGGGGAAGTGTCTCAGAAAAAGATGCTGTGCCAATTTCTAAGTAAATGTAATAAATCAGGAGGGTTTTTCAAAGGAAATAAAAAGTGTCATTTATGATGGTTATAACTCCTACACCCTCTAGATTCTTGTACTGGTGCAGTTTAGACTCTCCCATGGTAGATAAAATTATTACTTGATCTGTCAAAACGGAGGGACAATTTTTTTCCCTCCTTCATGCAGGCTTCTTATTTTAAGCAACCAATTCTGTTATTTCCTGCCCTCTTTCTGTGGTGGTGAAAACAAAGAAAACAAAGACAATGTGTTTAAAAAGTTGCATCAAGGAATTGAAATAGAGGGAAGTGGCACAAGCCATTGAAAATCATAATTATTACCTGCAGGAATTTCTAGGAAAAATAAACATATTGGCATTTGAAGAGTTATTACTTCTGTTTCATGGGGGGGGGTCTGAGTAATAATGAAAATAACAATATTTATTATAAATATAATAATAATAAACAAATGGCTACTATTGCTTGAACATCTACCCTATGCCAAGTATTATAATAGTTTGTTTTTAGATGTTATCTCATTGACTCCTTCAGATAGCACTGTGTAATATATATCAGTATATATTATTATTGTTATGCTATTATTATTACTATGATTTCTATGGTACAGATGAAGCCCAGAAGTATGAGCTGATGGGCACAAATCTACATACTGCTACTAAATGGCTGAGGTAGATTTCAAACTCAACATTCTCTGACTTCAAAACCAATGGTGTTTCTTTAATATCTCTGAGCTGTGGTCTGTTATCTCAGAGATACTGTCGAAAACAATTATTTGTGTTGTTAGTAGTTTAGCTTTTTTTTTATAAGTGATTTAAGTCTACTTTCTCTTTTGACCTACATAGCAACCATAATCTAATAATAACTACTAGCAATAATTCTTACGGGTTATATTAACAATAATGAAATAAGTACCATTTATACTTATCATTTTTAGGGTATTTACTAGGGACCAGATGTTGTGCTAACCACTTTACTTACATGCATGAGCTTTTAACCATCCAACATAATAGGTGAAGTATATGGTTAAGAATGCATGAACTGGTGTCAGGGTACTGGGTTGGATTCCTGGCCCTAGTATTTGTCACCTATTTGTGTTTGAGCAATTATGTAATTTCTCCGCCTTAGCTCTTAGGGTCAAGTAATGGTACTTACATGGTGGTTTTGAAGATTAAATCAGATAACCCTAAATAATAATTACTTCTCTTTTATAGATGAGAAAATTGAGTATTAGATTATAAGAATTAGAGAAACTGCACTATAATTACTGATGATGAAAATGATGATGATGACAACAATTAGGAAAAAAGTTGGTGAATTTAATGAAAAATTCTAAGCATATGGAAAAATTCTCTTTCCAAGAGAACCAAACTGTGTTGCAGTTTTACTACAACAGGTTTTAAAACGTAGCGTGTTGGTGTCTGTGCATACAAGTGAACGAGAGAACAACTACAAACAAATTTCCGAACATAGTCAAGACAGCTCAGTAGGTACCTTCCAATTCAGAGTAAAGACCACTTCTCTATGCATCAGCAATTAATACAGCTCCACACAGTACGAACACAGCTTTTAAAAAAATAAAGAGAGAATAGAAAACATATTAGGAGCTAGTGAATCAACATGTTTTTGTGGTTATACTTCAATGGTGTTTTCTTCTTCTCAGTGGATTTTCTCAATATTTTAAAATAAATATGTCAGTTTACTTTAATGATTTTAAAAAGCTTTAAATTTTCAAAGTCCCTTTAAGAGCTCCCATCATTCCTTACTGACCTCTACCTAGTTCTCCATCTGTATCACTCTTCCATCACAGAGCCAAACTCAGAATTAAAAAAAAAAAAAATTAAAAATATCCTGTTTATATTATAAGGCACCTTCAAATGTAACAAATCCTTTAAATTCAAAATAACCCTCTAAAAATATACTCATTCATCATTTTATGGGAAAGGAAACAAACAATTCCTCCTACACACACATACACACACGCGCGCGCGCGCACACATGCACACACATACACAGTCACTCACTCCTCTTCTATATTCTCTTAGTTGATTTCATCCAGTCTCCTGGTTTTAAATACCATATTTATGTTGATGACTTTATCTCCAACCTTGGCCTCTCTTATTCCTTCTCTATTTTCCTATGTTAGCAAGTGGGACTACCTTCTACCCAGATGCTCAAGGAAAAAAAACAAAACAAAACAAAACAAAAACAGAGGAAAATCCTTGACTTTTCGCTTTTGACATCTCCCACATCCAATCTATGCCACGTCTTAACTATCTCACAAAAATGGTGCTGTTTTAATCTGACTCTCACATTTCTCACTTGGCTCATGCACAGTTCTTGATTTCTTGCCCCCACATAACTAGTGGAAGTCAGGAATGCCCTTCTGTCTCTCTCCTCACCCACCTTCACAAGTTACTCTAGCCAGTTTCCCAAATTCATAATTCTGAAGCAAAAAGTAAGCGTTGGCATCTATGTTTCCATATGCTCCCAAACCCTAGTATACATGTAGACCTCTCCAGAGAATTCTAACCATGCTTTGCTAATCTAAGAGAGGCTAAAACGTTTCTGCAACCCAACAAGCTTCAGGCCAGGAAATTCTCCTCTCTCAGAGTCTTCTACAGTCTACCTCACCTGCCTGGGGTGCTTCTCCAGACCAACAACTTATTTCTTCAGTGACTCTGCTTTGTATGTCCAGTCTGATATGTAGCCTGGAGCGCGATGATGAAGTGAGGGTCTCAGAAACAATGCAGGCACCATTTGAAGGTCCTAAAGGTATGACTTTAGCAGCCCTTCTTTAGAATGTGGGCATACCTACTGCATATGTAGTCACCTTTGGGCCCTAGGTGAACTTTTGAGATGAGCAAATGTTCTTTCAGCATTCATTGGAGGATGATCAAGTTCAGAGATAGAGAAAGATAATGACCAAAATTTTAGACATGTTGAATTTGAGGTGTCTGGGGCTGTTTCTAATATATCTGTCTAGACAGTTTGCAGCTGCATATAAGGGTCTAGAGCTGTGGAGAGAGAGCCTGCCTGGAGATGGAGGTGAAAGTCATTAGCATATAGATGGGATGTGTCCCATGAGAGTGGGAAAGTGAGAAAAGTTGAGGACTCAGGACAGAGGTGGGAAAAACCAAAATTCAAGGACTTGTTAAGGCAAACAGAGGTAACGGCTAAATGGCAATCAGATAGGAAGATAAAAACTAAATATGGCACTCATAAGCTCATTTCCCAAGAGGTATATTTTACTCTGTTCTCATCATAAAACAGGTTCTTATTGATGTCATGTGAGCCTTGTCTAATGAGGGCCCCAAAGGTACACAGGATTGGCTGGTCTAGAGAACTCAGCTGATAGTATTTAAAATTCCACTGTGTTCTTCAATTGGCAGGAAAAGTATGTCATTTCCATCTTTGTAGCAAGCACTAATGATACTTGCACAGATGACAAATGTCTTCTCTGGTGAAAAATTAATGCACCACAATAATTTCCTTACCTAGGGTTAATGAACATGTCAGATGCTGCAAATGAGTGTTTGAAACTAAATTACTATAATCTATATTTAGAAGATTGCAACTGGGGAGGTGGTGGGGGAGGTGGAGAGTTAAGGGTGTGTATATGTGTGAATATATGAAGTTCTCTTTACCTTTGGTCTTAATTTTTATCAGGTCTTTAAAACACTTACTTGCTCAGTAGTCTCACAAAAAGAAAGAACATTTCATCATATATTCTATAATGAGTTAGCTAGAACCCTCCTGAAAAATTATTTTTATTTATTCATTTGTTCATTCATTCATTAAATGCGTGTATATATAAAACACTCATTATGTGACTGACCCTCTGTTATGTAGTAGAGAAAAAGAGATGAATAAGAAACAATGATCCTCACCCCCAAAGAGCTCATGACTATTCATAAAAATATAAAATTACAAATAACTATACTATAATACTTGTGGCAAACCTGTGGGGAGGTGAGCTGTGACTATAAAGAGATAAAACTCCCTAATCCACCTAGAATCCTTTCTGGAAACTGTGGTACTTCACATTGAATCCTGAATGACAAGTGAGTTAGATAAGTGGGGAGAAACTACTGCAAGCCAAGAAAAAGAGTTGAGCAGATTCTTGTGAGTGGATGAGGCTTTGTGGGAAACTGAGCGCTTTTATAATGTATAACAGATTGGTTAATGGGAGACCATTCACATGAAAAAAGATTGACTTGACGTTTAAAAAAATTTAATGACTGGGCTTAATGCTTGTTGTTGTTGTGGATTCTAGAGTTAAGGGAAGAAACCTTGGGCCAGGCTGAGCTGCTCTACCCCATGAAAGTAGGTATCTTTTACTCTGAGTTGGTCTAGGTGATGCCAGCACTTGATCAGTCCTGTGACTGGATGGAGAGACAATGTCAACCTTGCCTCTGACTTTTTGTCCCCAGTGTCTTCAGTATGTGCAATGGAGGCAGATTGATCCCTAGAAGAGCAAGAGGCCTAAGAAAGACGACTAAATCTCCAAATCTCTAGCATGGGCTAGGCCTTTAGTTTCAGTCTTTTGTTGTCAGATTTATTTGCTTTGCTTTCTGAGTTATTGTCCTTTTGGAAACCATTTATTAAACATGCCTTACATGCCAGGGATTATATGAATAGCTTTTACATACCTTATTATGTCTACTTATTACCTTAGACCTGTGAGGTAAACAGTGTTATTTTTGTTTTATAAATGAAGTAACTAAAGTTTGCCAGTAATCACATAGCTAATAAATGGCAGAGCTGTTATTTATGCATTGATCTTCTAACTCCAGTTCAGTTCCTTTTGCCTTCTACCAAAATCCTATCTAGTAGCCAAATTTATAGTGTAGGAGAAAATGTCCCGATAAAAAGGTAGTAAGGAGACACGCTGGCCATGATAACTAAGCAAAGTCTAGCCAACTGCACCTAACACCCCTCCCCCATGCATCTGCCTCTGTAAACTTGCTTCTGCATCTACGACCTTGCCTGTCCTCACTCTGGTCAGACCTGCCAAGCATGGACCTGGAAGATCTAGCCCTTAAAAGCCTTGTGAAACACCCTCGGGGCTCGGACTCTGGAGAGATCTCTGAGCCCGCTGGTGTAATAAACCTGAGTTCTCAGTCTCTCCAAGTGCTTGCTTGATTTCTCGCAGGGTGAAAGAGCTGCTGGAGCTGATACACTGCAGCCACAGGGCTTTTGCTGGATCTGATACACTGTAGCCACATGACTGCCACTAGAGCTGATACCCTGTGGCCCAGGGGCTGCTGGGCAGCTGCTGTAACAATAAAAAACTCTTTAATCTGATCCAACTCATACCAATCTAAATCATTGTAACTTAACATACTTACCAAAGCTGGTTTGTGTCTAGAAGTATGGTAGATATTTCGGATGAACCAAAATATCCAATTCCTGTCTGAGCCTCTAGCCTTTAGCATATGTACTCATGCAGTGTTCTCACCGGAAGGCTACTGAAATGAATGTAGACTGAATAAGACAAGTCCTTGTCCTCAGGAACATCTCCTCTTATGATGAAGAAAGACATGTAATTTATAGTATAAATTATAATATGGGGATTATTTGCAGAAATGCTAGAGCTATATAAACTGTACTAGGCTTTGTAACCTGCTTTTTCCATTTATTAGTAGATCAGTGAATATATTTCTATTTCAGTAAGTGTTGATCTGTATCATTTTTGAGATCTGTTTTTTTCCCATTGTAAAGATGCCTCATAATTTTTATGATAAACTTCCTATAGTCAGACATTGAAGTTTCTTATTACACGCAATGTACACCCTTGTAACTAAATCTTTGTGCAAGTTTTTATTTTGTATAAGTAATAATTTTTAAAAATATGGAATGCTAACCAAAGGTCATATGAACTTTTCATGGGAAAATGACTCCTTTTCAATAAAAGTTTAAAGCAGAGGATGATCATCACTTCTGGAATAGAGTCCCGATTGTTGTGGAGTGGATAATGAGGAGTGGAGAAGATTGTGAAGAGAGAAAACTTGGAAAATATGGACATGGGACTTTAGGATGTGTATAATTCGAACAAGAAACGAAGTGGAACAAGCATCCCAAGACAGAAGGAAGACAGTTGAGTGTAGTTATGTACAACTGAGACAGAGGAATACCAAGACATGAGTTTGCACAGATAAACAGGGCTTCTGCTGTGTACCAAGCACTGTTTCTCCTTATTCCATATGATATGCTCTAAAGAAGTTTTTATATATTGTTACTGACGAGGAGACTGATACTTGAAGTGGTTACCCAGCTGTTGGCTCTGTGACCATGGGGCAAATCCCTTACATTTTGTAAGCCTTCATTTTCTCATTTGTCAAGTGAGGATTAGAATGTCTACCTTAAAGGGTAACCATGAGATAGATTTACAAAAGTTGGCATATAAAAAACCTTTCAGCGAGTTCCCATCGTGGCTCAGCAGAAACGAATCTGACTAGTATCCATGAGGATACAGATTCGATCCCTGGCCTCACTTAGTGGGTTAAGGATCTAGCGTTGCCATGAGCTATGGTGTAGGTTACAGATGCAGTTCTGGGGTAGGCCGGCAGCTGTAGCTCCAATTCGACCTGTAGCCTGGGGACCTCCATATGATGCAGGTGTGGCCCTAAAAAGACCAAAAAAAAAAAATTCATAGAGATTAAATATTCCAAATCTAATGCCTGTATTTTCCTGATACAAATGTTATTTTTCACAGAATGTTTAGGTCAACAGAGCACATTGCAGGCCTCTTGGCAATTCTACTCTTAGGGCGGGGCTCCTGATATCTACTTCTTGGTCTGGTTCTCCCAGGCACAGAGCCAGGGACTGGGTTTGGATTGCATATAGCTCATCTTCAATACCTGCAGGGACTAATGAAACAGGATCCTGAGAAGCTACCATCAGTTGGCTTAGCATCAAGGAGCAGTCTGCACCGGTAGCAACTGACTATCATCTGACAAGATGACAAGGTGAAAGCAGCTGTTAGCATCTGCAGGAGACCACAGAGAGGTGGAAGGGAGAGAAACACCCTAATAGTAAAGGGTACCCTGTCTCCTTATAAGCCATTTTTTTCTGGGCCTAAACCTAACTCTCTTCCCCTCAAGTTACTTTATGTGCTACGTTTGCCCATTAGGACAAACGTGACATCTCCAAATTTTATAACTTGGTTGTTGTGCTTAGACATCCCGACCTAAACATGGGTTCTGGGCAGCAGCCTCTACAACATTTATTGCTGAACTTGCTGTTCATTATTCCTTGCCAAAGCCACTGATTCCTTGACATGAGTTGAAATTCTACGGCATGTACAGCTGTGAGGTCAATCAGATGAAGTTCATTGTCAAGGTCTGAGTTTAAAGGACTTTGTCAGAAAGTAGTTATTCTCTTTAGGTAGCTGCCAGGTATCAACGAAGCTCCATTATTTAGATGGAAATTACCATTCCTTTCTAGGAAGGTATTTCCCACTTGGCCTGCATTCAGGATCATATCTCAACAAAACCTAAGGACCAACATACTTCTTTTCCTGCCTGTCAGAATGAAATACTAATCATGGTGTCCATCAATCCTAATGCTGCCTCCTTATTTTTTATAACCAAGGTCACTTTGCTCAGAATTTACATTTGCTATGCAAATTAAAATAAAACCATAAGAAGAATTCTTTGCATTTGTTACTGTGCTGATAGTGTCTTATTTTTCAACATTTTAAGTTAGTGAAGAGAGAGTATTTAAAAAACGTAAGATGATAAGAGAACCATTTTCTTTCCTGAAAATAACACTCATATGCTTTAAGGAAACATATCTACAAATCAGCCTACCTAATCATTCAGAGAAACACTGAACCTCTAGTTTATTGGATTAATCATCTTTTGGAACATTTAGAAGCATGTGAAGATGTCTGTGTCCACGGATTATCAGAACATCCATTTAAGGCAATAGTTAGGAAACAGATTTACTCTTCTTTAGGAAAGGAAGCCATGACAAGTGGGGGAGAAATTTGAATGAAAAATGGAAAGTCTTAGTTTTCTGAAATAGAGCGATATAAAATGGGTTCCCTCTATCTCTATCAGCACCCTAATTTCAGGAGGGAGTACTTTAGAAGGATCCTTGTGATTGATTCATAATGTTTGCTACAATGTGCTCTTTTATAGAACCATAAAGTGAGACGATTGTTTTATACTTCCAAAGATTAAAGAAGTATACCTAGTATCTTTGTCATTTTGGGTTGTTATGATAAAAGTTTTGGTAGTTATAACCGTAACCATTGACTACATGGCTTAAACAAACAAAAAACATTTATTTCTTACAGTTTGGGAGATGGGAAGTCTAAGATCCAGGTACTAGCAGATTTGGTGTCTGGTGAGAGCCCACTTTTTAGCTCATAGACTGCTATCTTTTTGCTGTGTCCTCACGTGGTGGAGAGAGATTTCTGAGGTCTCTATTTTCAAGGCACTAATACTATTCACAAGGAGTCTACCCTCATGACCTCATCACCTCCCAATGGCCCCACCTCCTAATGCAATTACATTGGGAGTTGGGATTTCAACAAAGAAATTTAGGAGGGCACACCATTCAGTGCATAACACCTAGAGAGACCTATTCTTAAGTGACCGTATTTCTTCACTGTAGTGAGAACTTTTCCCTGAGAAAGGACTGGTTCTTTGAGGGGAGGAGTGCTCAGGAGAGAACTATCTATTGGAAATAGAGATAGTCACCAGTGATAGCTGCTTCATTTTGAAAATGACATGCTCATTGTTCTTTTGCTCTCTGAGGAGGTAAACTTTTCATAGAGAACTGAACTAAAATGAGGAGGACAGCTCATAAAGATCCATGAAAAGTATGTTCCACACAAAGAGAACAGCAAATATAAAAGCCCTAGGGCAGAAACAAACTGGATATACTTGAAAAATAGCAAGAAGGCTATTGTGCTGAAGTTGACTGAGTGAGAGAACAGAATATGAAATCAAGAGAGAGAGGTAGCAGTCAGGTCACGTAAAGCCTTGTCGGCCATACTTAAGAGTTTAAATTTTAGTATGTGTCTTATGAGAAGCCAGTGATCAAGGGAATGACATGATCTAATACCCCATTTCCGATTGACAGTAAGGTGGCACATGTGGAATCAGGGAGAACAGTGGGGCCCCTGCACCAGTCCAGATGATGAGGGTGGCTTGGACCAGAGTTATGTTAGTGGAGATGGAGAGGTGTTGAGTGAAGTCAGGAGAACTTGCTGATGAATTAAGTGTAATAGGTGAAGGAAAGAGAGCAATCGAAGATGATACCTTAGTTTTGGCCTTAGTAAGCATTTTGGTAAATTGTGGGTCCATTACTAATAATAAGGAAGAATAGTGGTGGGAGGTGAGGATCATGAGTTCAACTTTATACATGATAACTTTGGGCTACCTACTAGACATCCAAAATAAAATGTCAAGTAAGTTGTAGGAGTAAGTATCTAGGGCTCAGAGGGAAACTTAGGGCTTAGAATATATATTAGGGAGTCATTAGTAAAGAGAAGATGTTTAAAGTGAATGGATGAGATCACCTAGGGAACAAGTGTTAACAGAGAACAGGAGAGGGATGAGATAAGAACTCTAGGGGTTTTGCAGCATTAGAAGTGTGGAAGAGAAGGATGAGCCAACAAATATAACTGGGAAAGAGTGACCAGTGATCTAGGAAGAAAACTGGAAAGTATAATGATATGAAGCCAGCTTTCAGTAAAGGCAAGAATGATCAATTGTATCAAATATTCTTTAAAGATTGAGTAAAATGAGAATAGATCATTGATCACTGGATTTTTTTTTTTCTTATCCACCCTCTCCTGGGATGTAGTTCTCCTTGTGCTGCAAAAGAAGCATGGCACAGTGATAATTGTGTGCTTATTAATTATACCCATTGTAATTATCATTCATTGCCTTCTGCCCTCTCTTTGAAGATGCCACTCCCAATTTAGGAATGGTCCATATATAATGAGTTACAGAAATAGGTCATATTTAACAAGTTTACTCCTGTTCAGGAACTCATCAAAGCCTGTTTGATTAAATGTACTACTATGCCAGAACTAGAATAGCTCTTAGAGATCACCTAATCCTATGTCCTCATTTTTTTGATGAAGAAACTGAGACTCTGGTCAGAAAGTGAATTGCCGAAGGGCACACAGAAGATTAACCTCAGAGCTGGGACTAGAACTCAAACCTCGTGCATCAGAGATGATTACTCTTTGTGTTTACACCCCTGTTCTATTTCTTCCAGCATTTGAGGTTAATCTCTTGGGGTCTTGAAAACTTTTCTGTCTTTAATAGACCATGATTAAAGTGAAAAAAAAATCTATAAAGAAATAGCACTTAACCTAGTTTAGGTGCAAATCCTTTAGAAATGGAATACAGTTATCTAGATGAGGGGAGAAAGATGAAGTTGGGGTAGATGAATCACAAGATACTGAAGACAGAGGCAGAATTATAGAGAAAAACCCAGCCTGACTTGGGTTTGAATCCCAGTTCCATCTATTTCTACTGTATGACTTCTGTTAAGCTTCTTAAACTTCCTGAACCTCATCTATAAAATAGGGGCATTATATAGGTCCTACTGATAAATTATGAAGATGAGGAGACACATCTAAAACACTCAGCTTCTTCTTGATGTGTGATAGACATTCATACATAATAGCTCTTGATTGCTATTTTATCTTCCTTCATTTTTATTCTACTCCAGTGCTATGGGTCTCACTGCCAGCAGCCCTAGATCAAGTCAGTGTCTCCAGAGTCTGGTTTCTCCTGCCTCTGGCCACTGTTGTCAGCCTTGTGGCTTCCAGACCTCTGGCTGTTGTGCCTCCTGGCACACTAGAAGGAAGGCCTTTAAAAGTGCCGGGGACTACTATTATCTGCTTCAGGGCCCCTGTGCAGGTCAGGCTGTCGTCATCAGGGGCAGCTAGTGCTAAGACTGTTTCTCCTCTTCCCTAAGGCTCATTCTGCTGCTTCCTTTTTGCAAAGAAAATGCCTAACTTCTTATGGACAAATACTTTTAAGAAAGAGAAGGCTTCGTTTAAATTGGCAGTTTGATGAGGTGTCTTCAGCATATGTTAGTCCCCAACCCTGAAAGTTTGATTTAGAAGGGGAGTTTGACAGGGAAACAATGAACTATTTCCCAGTTGAGTGAACTGACCACTCAGAGGTGCAAGAAACTTGCTATGGGGTTGTAGAATGGGGGAAAGCAAGAAGGCTTCCTGGAATGGGTATGGTTTAGGCTGGAACTTAAAAGATAAGTAGTGTGTCAGTGAATGGATAATTAGGGAAACTACATTTCATGCAAAGGTATGCAGACAGCAAATACAGGTGCTATATAGGGGAGAGGGGGCTAGGGATTAAAAAGAGTGCAGCAGGGACAAGCCTTTTATTGAAGCTCAAATGCTTTACTTAGAAATTTGGATACGATTAATGATGGCATAGGATGTAAGGAGATATAAGATATCTAGAGGCTATCAGGTATAAACACCTCATTTTACAAATGAGAAGACTGAAATTCAGATAGAAGAAATAATTTGGCCAGAATCCCATGACAAGTCAGTGGCAGAAACCGATTCCCAAGCCAATATCCTTTCTATCCATTACTCATGACTTCTGTGCATAAGAGAAAACAATTGTAGACAGATTAAAAGGCAGCCTAAGGTCTGAGATCTATTTGGGAAACCTAAATAAATGAAAAATATATTAAGAAAGCATTGCGATCATTCCTTAAAAGTACTTTGGATCTAGAAGTAAGATGGAGTCTGAAGAGTTTTCGTTGCCACTCTGTCTGTCCTGTTGTACTTTCTCATCTGTCACAGAGACATAATGGCATGTATCTTACCTTCCTCATGTGTTGGGAGGGTTTGTATGGATCAAACAAGGACCCGAGGAAGCAGGAAAAGCAAACTAGCTAAAGGAGAGATGAGATGGTTTGGTGGAAGTCAACAGTTCCTTCCTCTCTGGTCTTTGTTCCTGATCTGGAAAGATTTCCAGAACGAATGTGGAGATGAAACTGAAGACAGCTAAAGAATCAGACAGTGATGTTAAGGGCTAACTGAATTGCATGTAGAGGTCACCAAACAGGATGGGTTAAGTGACATGAATGGTAATAAACATCAGTGTTATCAAAGTCTTGCTGATGCTTGTTTATTCTAGAGGAAAAGCTGCAAAGGATTTCATGGCCAAGCTGGAAAACAATGTCTAGATGATGCTGTTTTCTAAGTGATTTTTCTGATCTAAAGAACTAGAGAGTCAAAACACAGAAGTCTGGCTTACATGCAGTTGCATTCTACGTTGCCTTTATAACCTTAGCAACAACTCTTCTTCTTCTATCAGCTGTTGGGCATTGCTAGATGACAGGCACTGTCCCAGGTATGCCACATGCATTATCTCACAACAGTACTATATGGTATATGTGCATTATTCCTATATTACAAATAAAGAGCTCAACATTATAAGTAACTTTTCTAAGTTAGCAACTTGAGAGTCCAAAGCTCAGCCTTACTGGAGGGAAGTAGGGAAAGGAAGTTGGAGCTGCAAGTCTTCAAATTCCTTTCTATCTTTAGAACCACTGAGAGTGAGTTTGTGACTCAATGGAGGAAAAAAAAAAGTAGGCCTTTCAGTAAAGGTTAGCCAGCTAAAATCTTTACTTCCTTAGGACCGATGCTGTTCTTCTACCCAGAAAACTCTTCCCTTGCAAGCAAGGCTCCTTCTTGCTATCCTAGTTTCAGTTTACATGTTACTTCCTCAGTAAAATCTTTCCTGACCACCCAGTCTAAAGTAGCTGTCCAGTCACTCTGTTTCACTATCTCATGTTGTTTTAATTTTTTATAGCACTTATCAGTTATATTTTCTTGAATATGTTTTATTTTTTGTTCATTGTTTCCCCTCACTCAAATATAAGCTTCACGAAAGCAGTACCTTGTTTGTCTTAGTAAAATCGTATATCCCAAACTAGGAGTACATGGTACATAGTGAATGTTCAATAAATATTTGTTGAATAAGTGCATGAACAAACTCCCTAATGTAATAGATGGAAGAACTGCAGACCAGAGAGATGACTGGATTTGCCCAAGGTTTAGGAGTGTAGACTGGGTTTGTAGAAAGAGCATTAGCTTAATTTCCAGACCTAACTCTAATTTGCTCTGTGACTTTAAATCAGTTCTATCTTTTCTAATAAAGTTTCAGTTAAGATTTGCTGAAAATCTTTTACATGATATGCCTTATTCTGCCTTTGCTTAAATTTAATGTAAATCTTTTCCCAAACTTTGAGGGTAGGTAGTAAGCATAAGTAATAGTGGCCCTGCATTCCAGTAGCTCACCACAATGAAGGTTTAATCCCCATAAATATCACAAGGTGATCTGAGTCAGTTCCAACGGGTGATTCTTTTTCAAGGGATAACTCAGGGATCCAGCATCCTTCAGTATTAGGATTCTGTCCTCAACCCATTACCTTCAAGGTCTTCAAGAAGAGGAAAATAAAACGTAAATGACTGCATATGAGATTTTTAGTCTAAGTCTGGAAGTGGTTTACATTATTTCTATCCTTACTGCTTTATGTCTTAGAACTTCCATCCATACTGTCACTTGGAACAACCTAACTGCAAAGCGTACTGAGATATGTACTCTTTCATGGAAGGAGAAAATGGTATTGGTCAATAGCTAGCCAATATCTACCATAATATTGTCATTATCTTACAGATGCAATAAAACTAGATGGTGGCTTGCCTTAGATCCTACAGCGAAGGTGAGAAGATACACAACCAAGGAATCATGGCAGACTCATGTCTCTATGTCTGTATAGATTATTGATTTTCAAGGTTGTTTTTGCTGGAGAACTCTTGCTATTTTGTAGAGAATTCCAGCATGTAAAAGAGATAAACAGGAGTTTTGAGGCAGTATAAATCCTAAGATGCTCTGGGAACATTCTAAGGCTCTCCAGGGCCCAATGTGGAAACCTGGGACCAAATGTTTTGATGGGGCCTTCGAGCTCTGTCTCACATATTTCGTCCCTTAATTGCATGACATTCATAATGTGAGGCAGAAGGTTAAAGTCATGAATACATCTCA
This sequence comes from Catagonus wagneri, assembly GCA_004024745.2. Classification (NCBI taxonomy): domain Eukaryota; kingdom Metazoa; phylum Chordata; class Mammalia; order Artiodactyla; family Tayassuidae; genus Catagonus; species Catagonus wagneri. The sequence continues at coordinate 24,865,165 of PVHT020000066.1, forward strand.
AAACTGGATGCTTGTCATCAAAGATTTCAGCCCCAGGGCCCAGAAATAAGCTATGAAATCCTGGTACTATATGTTCTGAGCCTTCAGAAGCCTTTCCCCACTACCCACCGTCCATGCAAAAAGTTATCTGATTGCACAAGGCATACTTTGGAAACTTTCCCAGTGGAATAATAGATAAAGTAAGCAAGAACTTTTTAATTTTGCAAAGTGCACTCTTTCTTATAATTTACTTAATATAGAAATTTAATGTTCTGCAGTTTACTGAACAAATAACATCGAAGAGTATTTTAGAGTTAGCTTGGGAACTCGCCTTTGGTTGCCAGTTTGACTTTTATTATTTGATTATCCAGATAAAGGCCAGCGGTAACAATATGCTCTGCCTTAAGTGGTTCAGAGGGGTTATCTCTTGGTCATTACCAATTCTAAATACAAGATTTAAATTCAAGGAGAAAATCACACAAGAGCAATTTGCTGAATTTGCTCAAGATAGTCCCTTGAGTAAGATGCTTGATTCTTTGGACCTGGATTATGATGATTTTACTTTTCCAGAATGCTTCTTACCTTAGAGGGTGATAAATTCTGTGGCAATATTCATTTGAAAAACACATACTGAGGACCAACTATGTGCCAGACACTGTGATTGGTGCTAGAGGTGTCCAGACTGGCTCTGAGCCCTTAATGCCTGCCCCTGGGTCTCATGGCTTGTACTTCAGTAAAGGCTCCTTCTGCCAGCCTTGGGGTACTACTCTAGGCACCTGCTCCTGAACACACTTACCTGAGCACGTTCTGATCACCAGGGTAGATACTTCCTTTTAGATCTGAGCATTGAGAATTAGTTACTCCTGGCTTCTTAATGCCCTTTTGTTCTGGTCTTAGAGAATGTTATTCTTTGACCTAGGCTCACAACTAAGGACCAGCCTCGCTACTCTCCTGCCTGGGCAGGCACTGCAGAACCCAGCCTGAGCCAAGGCTCTGAGCCCATTTGCCTTGGAAAGGATATGGAACAAAGATGTAGTGATGACTGAAGACTCTACTCAAAATATAAGATAGGAAAGGCATTTAAGAGTTAAAATTGGCAGAATAGAATCTATTAATGGATAGATTTTTGAAGATGAAGGAAAGAGATATCTAGGAAGATACTAAGATCATTCTAGGTTACACGGTACAGTTGGCATATGAACGAACTTATTCTTAATACATACATTTTTGATATACAGAGATGAGGAAAAAAATGAGTTCCAGGTGGAAAGAACATCATAAGCAAAAGTTTATAAGTTGTATATTTCAGATTCCTTTGAGGAATGTCTGATTATTTCTTGTTTTAGACATCTTTAGCTTCCTTTTTAATAGAACAGTTAAATTTTATGTTTTCCTTCTCCTAGGTCTCCCCTATTCCTCTTAGCAATAAGAGAGATGTTTTCGTTTTCATTGCAGAAATTTAGTCACCATTTTACTTGAGTAGCTAAACTTCAATAATTCGGGCAATTTAACTGATTCAGATTGAATGCCACACTGATAATTAACTTGTTCCTCTTTCTTCCCATCACCCACAGGAGCCTGATGGATCATTAGTGACACGATTAGAGATAGAGTGATCCCTGTGCATTATTGGTTCTCAGTAAATGTTAAATAATTGTAGAAATAGGACCCAGTGGAGATTGGCACTTTGCAGTAGAAACAGAAGCTCACAGAGTGTGCCTTTGCTAATACTCAGCTTTTGTAATTCAGAATAGGCCCATACTACAAACCATTTCTCATCATTGAAATCCACATGGATTTGTAAGAAAAACCCTAAGTAATAATCCGTTCTCCTAGCTAAAGAGAAACTCACGCAGAGGGGAAAGTGTTAAACGTCATAGATGCTGCCTTGGGGAATTCACCTTTCCTCCATTTTGAGGAGTTATGGCCACCTAGATGAGCAGGTGCAGGAAATAAGGATGTGATGACCAGTGGATTACTGGGCACGTGAGTGTTTTACCCAGAGTACCTCTGAGTCCTGTCCCAAAGTGCTCCAAGAGCCAGATTCCCATCTGTTAATTGAAAGCCTATCTGCCAATTTAAGGACTAGCTTTGCCAAGCCTGGATTTTGTGGTGTTAATGGCTTTGGGCAGAGCCTTGTGCTGCTTGCTGGCAGGAAGAATCCTGTTTGATTCTAAAGAGTCCAAAATTTATATTTAAAAGCATATTTTATTTGACAGCCAGAAGCTAATGAATATGACTTTATCTGTCTGTCTGCAGATCTCAGCTTGAGAACATCAAACCTACAGTAAAATAGCTCCTCACAGTTTATAAAGCACATTTCCTATCATCTATCCCATTTGATCCTTGTGACAACTAAGGGCAGAAGGGAACCTAATACATGTGGGTGCTTTATGTGCTGTCTTATCTAATGTCTGAAGTCTTGCAAGGTGGGAGTTTTAAATGCTCATTTTACAGTTGAAGATCCAAGGCACTGAGAAGGAAAACACTTGCTCAGTGTGTGCTTGCACTGAATAGAAAAAGATAGTGGGACAAATATTAACCTTAGGTTCCAGTGTATGATGATCTTATTATTGAGGACCATGTATTCTGAGTGCCAACTTCACACTAAGCATTTATTTTCACATGTTATTAAATCTTTACTCTACCTTGCAAGATAGATATTACCATTCCACTTTTATAGATTTGGTCATTCAGTAAACATTTATTGAGAACCTACTCTATGCCAGGCACTGTTTTAGGCTCTGGATATTCACCTCTGAATAAGACAAGCATAGTTCTTCCTCTTGAGCCTACGTTGTAATGGAAGGAGACAGCAAGCAAACATAAATATTTAAGGCTGATAAAGTACCTAGAGACTCTACTTTAGATTGGGTGATCATGGAAGGACTCATTAAGGATAAAGCATTTAAATTAAGACCCAAATGTCAAGAAAGACCCAGTGTTAGAAAGATCTAGAGGATTATTATCCCAAGTGAAGAGAAGAGCAAATAAATAGAAACTAAGGAGAAAATAAGCTTGTGCCTTTCAGAAAAAAGGAACATGCAAAAATGGTGAGAGAGTAGTCAGTGATGGAAAGAGAGATCTAAAATGAGGTTGCAAAGTTAGAGAAAGGTCAGATCTCATGGGCTTTTTAGTTCAGGTTTTATAGTGCATGTGATAGGAAGTTACCAGAGGATTTAAAGCTGGGGAATAACACAGTTTACTTATGTTTACAAAAATGTCACCATACCTGGTGTGTGGAGAATGGATTATATACAGGAAAGATTGAAAGATTAGTTAGGAGATGATCACAGTGATTTCTATGAGAAATGGTGGTAACTTGGATAAGAGTGATAATAATAGAGATAGATAGAAGTGAATAGATTTTGGAAATATTTTAAAGTTGGGTCAACATGATTTTTTAGGTGTTGTTTGAGAAAAAGAGAATTCAAGACTAGGCTTTTGACCTGAACAACTGAGTGAATGGAAGGGTCATTTACTGAAATAGGAATGCTAAGAGCAGAGCCTATTTTGATAGGAAAATGTTAAAAGTTCTGTTTTGGCCACATTGTTTGAGATACCTATTAGACAATAAAGTGTATAGGTCAAGCAGGCAGTTGAGTGTATGCCTGGAATCAGAGGATATATACACTCAGAGATCAAATGGCTTGTCAAATATAATGCAGAAAAAAAAAAGGTGGAGCTGCTTTGTTTGGCAAAAAGTTCCACCCATCCCTGGCTCCAAACGAAATTGGAATTGACTATCACTTGGGCATAAAACCAAGCTCAGAAACAAAATCTGCCTGTGATAGGAATTTTCTTTTGCCATACTTCCTGTGGTAAAAATTTTTCTTCTGCCATATTTCACTGAAATCCCCTGGATCCCTCATTGTCCCTATAAACATAGTTAGAAATTGAGTTATTTTAACATTTTCTCTAGCTGTTGGGCTTACTGTATTGCCATGGAGTTAATGGGGAAATAGTAAGCTTAACTCCCAGAGTCACCTGTGGCCATGAAGTTTCCACCTAATATGTATAATGTTGAAGAGCACTGATTTCAGATTCAGCCCTTGAGATTAATTCCTGGCCATGTGATCTTTATCAAATCTAAACTAAAAACTCTCTGTACCTATGTCCTCATTTATAAACACTTAGATTAACTGGGACAGCCTATGTAGTGTGTAGAGTAGTGTGCTTAGTGTAGCCATTTGAAAAGTATGGATGATAACTATCATTAATAGTGATGATGGGAGTTCCCGTGGTGGCTCAGTAGTTAAAGAATCCGACTAAGAACAATGAAGTTGTGGGTTCGATCCCTGGCCTTGTTCAGTGGGTTAAGGATCCGGCGTTGCCGTGAGCTGTGGTGTAGGCTGCAGACACGGCTCGGATCCCGCGTTGCTGTGGCTGCGGCGAAGGCCGGCGGCTACAGCTCCTGTTAGACTCCTAGCCTGGGAACCTCCATATGCCACGGGTGCGGCCCTAGATAAGGCAAAAAGACAAAAAAAAATAGTGATGATGATAATATTTTATAGTCATCTTTTAGGTTAAATTTTTGAGTATGGTTTATAAAAGTGTGATTAATGAATCAAAGGCTATGACTGTCTTCAAGGGTATAAATGCTCAAAGCATCCTCCAAATTTTTAATTTGATAAAAGAGATGATAAGACGTAGCTTGGTATAAGAGTAGATCCAGAACCACACAGAACTGGACTTGAGTTCTTGTTTTACCTATATTCCCCTTTCACTTTCTGTGCTTCATTTTCCTTATCTGTATACTTGGGTAACAGTACTCACCATGCACAGGCTTATGAATGGAAAGGAAATGACATCTTTGAAAGTACTTTGGAAACACTAATAGCTCGTGCAAAATTTCAGGGGTAGTTATAATTATAAGTTACTTATGTAAACCCAGTCAAAAGATGGTAATGGCTAGACAGAATCTGGCCTAGGACTTCCTAACTTCTATTTCACTGCATCCTGATACCTGGGCTGTTGATGGACACTGCATCTGCCCTCACTCGGTCTGGCTGGCCTGCGGGACTACAGGATCAACCAAAAATTTCTGGGCTGGATTTTATAGTATTTATTATTAAATGAGCTCCAACAAATTTAAATGGTAATATTTGTCCAGCTGGACTGAGTTGGCCATGGCCAGACTGAACTGGAAAGTTTGACTTGAGACCCATCCCTAATCTTGCCCATAGTGTTTCTAGCCTTGAAAACCTTGGTCTTTAATTTTAATTTTTTAAAAAGAACTTTAGGTATGCTGAATTAATCATAATCCTCATTTCACATATGCTGTAATTTTAGATCTATATATGGCCATTTAATTTTATTCTCTTTGGGGGGTGCTGCACCCACAGCATGTAGAAATTCCAGGTCTAGGGATCAAACCTGTTCCACAGCAGTGACCCAAGCCATAGCAGTGACATTGCTGGATCCTTAACCTACCAAGCCACCAAGAACTCCTATTTTATTCATTTATTATTTTAATAATATAATGAATACCCAAAAAGCCACTGTCCAATACAAGGAAAATAATATTAATAATAACTTACATCTTCCTTTGCCTCTCATTCCTATGCTTCTACAAGAATGATTACTATCCTGAATATCATATTTTTAAAATAGTTTTGTCTAATACATATGTGTAGTTAATATATTATTTAATTTTCATTGTTTTGGAGCTTCACAAAAGGGATAAAATGTAGTAGATAGTCTTCTGAGATTTGCTTTTTACATTTGATATGTTACTAAGATTTGCTCATGTCACTGGGTTTTACTATTCATTTATTCCTTTATTTTCACTACTGTGTATTATTCTGCTGTAAGAGTATGCTCTGCTAGCGTTTCGTTTAAAATCCTTGCACCAATATGCGTGAGTGAAATAGAGTAATTTTCCTCTTGTCCTATATTGGTTTTGGCATCAAAATTAAATAGGCTTTATGAAATAATGAGTCAGGATATTCTGCCTTTTTCTGTCCTCTGGAGGTGTTTGTTCCCTGAAAATTGGTTAGAACTCATCTATAAAATAATCTGGTTTGATGTTCTATTTGACAGAAGATTTTAAATCCCCTCTTCATTTTCTTCTTTTTTTTTTTTCTTTTTAGGTCCGCACCTGCGACATATGGAAGTCCCCTGGCTAGGGGCTGAATTGGAGCTGCAGCTGCTGGCCTATACCACAGACACAGTAATGCCAGATATGAGCTTCATCTGTGACCTATGCTGCAGCTTGTGACAACACCAGATCTTTAACCTATTGAGTGAGGCCAGGGATCGAACTTGCATCCTTATGGATACTAGGTTGGGTTCTTAACCCACTGAGCCACAATGAGAACTCCAACCTCTTCATTTTCGTAAATGGTTATTAGTTTATTTAGGCTTCTGATTTTTAAAATTCCATTTTGGTAAGTTATATATTTTAAGGAGTTTTTCCATTTCATCAGTCAGCATTGTCAGAAATATCACCATTCCATACTAAAAAAAAAAATTCCTATCTGTAAGACTTGCCTCCATGTTGTGTAAGTGGATTTTTTTCAAAAAGACTTTCAAATATGGTCAAGACAGTGAGAACTAACCAACGAATCAATTAACCTCCTCCTCTCCCTCCTCACTCCCTCAGTTGCTCCTTCTCTTCATTGCCTGTTATATTCTAGACACTTCATATATGTTCTCTCATTTAATTTATGCTGCATACCTGAGAGCAGATGTTTCCCTGTTTATGGATGAAGAAACTAGAGCACAGAGAGGGTATTTAGCAAGAAAGTGGTCAGTCTGAAAGCATGCTTGATTGGCCCTAAAACTTGAGCTCTTTCATTGCAATACTTGTCTCTCAGTCTGAGTAATTATCTGCCTTTTCTACATTCAATAGTCCTCAAATTTTAATATACATAGGAGTGACCTTAGATGCCTCTTTTTTTTTTTTTTTGAGTTTTCTGGGACCCACCAGAAATATTTAGTCACATTTAATATGTCTGTAGTAGCACCTGAGAAACTGCATTTTAGAAAAGCATTTCTGGTACACTTTGTTTTGGCCATGCCCACAGCATGTGGAAGTTTCCAGGCCAGGGATCAAACCTGTGCAACAGCAGTAAAAACACTGGATCCTTAACCCACTAAGCCGTCAGGGAACTCTCATCTCTGGTACTTATTTGATGCAATTGGTTCTTCATATCATAATCTGAAGAACTCTTAACTAGATTATGAATGACTTGAGTGTGGAAATGGCATTCTATTTATCTCATTCCTCTAGGAGGAAGAGCTAAACAATTTGCTGTAGATATGAGTAAATAAATGAAATACTGAATAAAATTAGTTATATTTAGGTGTTAGAGACTCATTCTTTCTAATTGAAAATGACTGCTTTGACCTAGTCAGTAGTCTCTAGTGTTTTATGTTTCCCCCTTCTACTTGGACTTGCTCCATAGGGTAAGTAGACTTTCCCTGCTTCCTATACATCAAACTCAGCTCTAGGAGAGAAAAAGATTTCCTATCATTTTAAGTGTCATCCACCATTCTATCTGCATGCTCCACACTGAGAATAGTGAGAAGGCTGTTGGATGGAAGGGCACAAGGGTAGAGAGGTGACCAAATGGAACCTTGCCAGTTTTGTTCTGCTTTTGCTAAGTGGAACTAGAGTCTTAGGCTGCAGCCTTTGGGGAAAAAGCATGGCAGCTACTATCTCAAGCTCTCAGCTGAAGCCACTGAAACTTTGAGGTACAAGCTTAATGCTTCCTCTGCTCTTCCACCCTTGAGCCAATCCAGATCCTGCCAAGGAGTCTGTCATCACACTCAACTCATCTATGCATAAGAGGGCTCTGAAATATGTCTGTTACCATAAATCTGGCAAGTAGTGTTATGCTTGAATTTCTTGGTGGGTTTCCTTGCCTAAACTCCAGTCCTCTTCCTGGGATGAGAAGACAGTCATTTGGGCCTGAAAGGACTAAGTGAGGGGACTTATACCCCGTCCCTTTTTACCTTTTATATATTGGTTCATAGTGAAAGGAAGGACTCCATTCAATTTCCTTTGCTTCAGTTCTAAACTTTGCTAATTTCTGTTCCAAAATACGACTTTATATTTGTCATAACTTTCAGCACTTTCTCACATCCTGAAAGGAAAAGCCAAAATACCTTTGAATTTTCACTTTCTTAACTTTTCAGAGAGGATCATAATGTTGACCTGCCTTACAGAGCATTAGGATTAACTAATTAACATTGAATAATACTTTGGAAATGTTAAATACTATAGAAATGCTAAACAGCTTTGTTAGGCTTGGAGTCTAAAAGGCAAATGAAGCAATTTAAATGCTTTTATATCATGGGCTTTTTTCCCCCTCTTCTCTCAGAAGAGATTTAAAGGAGGTTGTGTAGCTACATTCCTAGTTTCAGATAGAATATGTCACAATGAGTATAAAACATGGCTGTCTAATTTCCCCACCTTTCCTTTTATTACTTGTTTTTCCACAGGATTGTACATCCATTCAACAAGCATTTCCTGGTTGTCTTCTTTTTGACAAGTAGCAAGGAAGGCACTGAGGATAACAGTCTTGGTGGTCTCTGACCTATAGGAGAGATAGATACATATGTTCTCAAGTAAATGTAAAAGAAGACAGACTCAATGATATTATGGAGTATAGATGTGGAGAGGAGAGAATAATCACTTCCAATTGTGTCTATATTTCCATGGTGGATGGGAAACTCAGGAAGGTTTCCTATAACTGGCATTAAGGGGGCTATGCTTGAAAGATTAAATGGATTTTGATAGACAAAAGAAGTAGCATGAGGAACGTTCATGTGTGCATTTTTTAAATGGGGAAACTATGTTCACACAAGTTATATCTGATCCGAGGTCATATAATGAGTCAATTCCTGAGAAAGATTTAGTACCCAACTTTCCTTATTTCTGTTCCGATGTTAGTTCAACTGTGCCCCCTAGTAGTAAAGACAATTTTACTAAATGCCTATTTATCATAATTTGTAATGTATTTGTTATGGGAAATTGAGATCCTACACTAGGATGCTCCAAGGGAGAGGGGACTGCTTATATACAGAAACAATATATACAAAGTAAAGGTCCTTGGGATACTGAGGTGGGTAACAGGAGTGAGTGGGATTGGGGGAATAGCCCATCCACTTGCCATAAAGTGGAAGGTACTTGGCATTCACTGGAAGTAAAATTAGATAGCACATTGAATTATGAAGGGAATTGAATGTTAGAATAATGGAGTTTTTGTTGTGTTGAGTGTGAGGTGTGGTGAAATGATAGAGTAGAAATGACTAGTGGATGGTTGTTGAAGCTACAACTCTGATTGCTTATGAGAGGACAATATAATTTGGGAGTTATTAGCTTGGAAGTGACAAAGTCATAAAAACGAAAGCTCTGAGGGGAAGTCTGAGGACAAGAGCAAAAAACTCACCATTCAATGAAAAGAGAGTTGGCATGTCTGTTCATTCTAATTCTTGGTCATACATGGGGGAAACTGAAGCTCAGAAAGAAGAAATTTACTTAAAATTACCCAGTAAGTCAGCAGCAGAGTTGGAACTAGAGCCCTTTTCTCGTCACTCTCACTCCACCCCCCCCCTTTCTTCCACTAATACTCATTTTAACAAATTTAGGTGTTCTGCAATAGAAAAATGTAGTTGCTCAAGTGAAACTGAAACTTGAAATGGAAACCAAAATCATGAACAGGAAAGAGAATATTGCCTTCCTTATTTTTAATCATTTTCTGCCCAGCGATTCTTAGATTCAACTTGGAAGGCATGGCCTCTGGGGATCAGGGAACTGCAGTTTCCCAGGTGATTATCTATGGGTTCATTTCTCTCTTGCTGGTTCCATTCCCCTTAGGTTTGTTTTTGCTAATTTCCTTACTTGGAGTACAGTTTGCTGAAGGATATTTAGGTTGTTGCTAGGGAATATTTGGCTCCTTTTTCAAGTGAGAAACGTCACCTTTTCTGCAACTACTGGGGAACTTTTCCCTAAATACACCCACTACCTCTTACGCCAGGAGATTGCCTTGACATATGCCCTAATCCACAGCCCCCCGCAGCAAACCCTGCCTCACAAGTGGCAGAGAAATTAAAAATAAATTCTAACCACTATTTATTAATAACTCTCTACCCTGTGTCAGGGTTCAATTTAATTTAAATGAATTATTTCAATAGCCTATGATGATCAGTATAATTATATTCACCTTACAAATAAGGGGATTGAAACACAGTTTATCTTAATACAGGGTTATGTGACATGACTATGGTAGACAGAATGTGAATATACTCCCTTGAACTTGTGGACATGTCACCTTACATATCAGAAGAGACTTTGCAGATGTGATTAAGTTAAGGATTTTGAGATGAGAGGAATATGCTGAATTATCCAGGTAAGCCCTGTATAATCACAAGGGTCCTTGTAAGAGGAAGGCTGAAGGGTCAGAGTCAGAGAAGACATGATGATGGAAGCAGAGAGATCAGAGATGTAGAAAGAGAGAGATTAGAGGATGCTCTGCTCCTAGCCTTAAAGACAGAGAAGAGGGCCTCAAGCCAAGGAAGGCTGGAAAAGGCAAGGGAACGGATTCTCCCCTTGAGCCTCCAGAAGGAATGTTACACTGTCAGCACCTTGATTTTAGAACTTCTTACCTCCCAAACTGTAAGACAATAAATTTGTGCTGTTTTAAGCCAAGTCTGTGGTAAATTCGTTATAAAAACAATATGAAAGTAATACAATAAAGTTGTATAGCAGGTATTTTTTTTCTGGTGATTTCCATTTTTCCAAATGTAAAGGACGTCTTTCTGCACTCATGTAACTGAAGCCTGTCTTGACACAGCTGACTGCTCATTTATTTGTTATTCTATTCCCTTTACTTCTAAAATATCTCAAAATCTTTAATCTCTTTCTCCTTCTATGATCATTCTATCAGCTATGGGCTCCACCTCCTCTGTATTGCTTTCTAATTATTTTTCTTTCCTTTTTACCTCTTTTTTCCCTCTTCTTTTCCCTTCTCTTTATTCTGTCCCTGAATAATTTCATTCACCCCTCATGACTTTTGCTTTTCACCTATATCCAAAGATGTTTCTCCTCTGAACTGTAAACTACCTATTACAATTTAACCTTAGAGACTTTAAAATCAAGGCAGAGAAAAATCTTAAACACAGTTTTAGATAAAAGAGCAATAATCTTTAAAAATACAATGGATATTGTCTTTCCATAGAGATGATGAAAGTCTGAAGTAATATTGACATCTTTAAAGTGCTGAAAGGAAAAAAAAAGAAGAAAAACAAAGAATTCTACTCTTAGTGAAAATATCCTTCAAAATGGAGGAAAACAAAATTTGAGAAAATTCGAGATTGTAGACTTGCACTACAAAAAATACCAAAGGAAGTTTTTCAGGCTAAAGAAAATGATCCAAGATGGTTTTCTTAATTTTCACACTGAAGTTTCTAAGTGTGATTTTCTTTGTATTTTTCATGCTTGAAATATGTATACTCAGTTTCTTGAATCAGTGAATAAACATTTTTCATAAGTTCTTAAAAGCTCTCAGAAGTATGGGAATGAATGAAAAGCAACAGAAAATAGTACATATCTGAAGAAAAGGATATTGAGTGTTTAAAATAATAGTGATAATAATGTCTTCTGGGTGTTATAACATATTTGACAGTTGCAGTGCAAAAGTGGAAGAGAGTAAATGGAATTAAACATACATAAGACTCTTGTTTTAGGAAGCAGACATGTAAAATTTAATGAGCTTTGCAGTTAGTATTGTTTCTGCTTTACTATGTGCGAGTTCTCTTCAATAAGAAAGACAAAAGTGAAAATGGAAAAGGGTTGATATAGCAAGAGAAAATATGGATAAATTCCTTGAGATTATTTGTACATGGGATTCAACTTGACAATATTTACCCTTTCTCCTAATTAAACTACTAACATAAGTCCTGTCTGACTAGTCATTTATTTATTCATTCAACAAATATTCATTGGGATTCCTGCTATGTACTACTTACTGGGTTAGGCGCTGAATGTATATCTAGAGAGATTGAGATTAATTTAGAAGTGTTCAGAAATGAGTGGTGGTGGTCAGTGAAATCTTCTGGGTAGAGGAGAAGCTAATTGGAGCTAAAGATTAGAGATTTCTGTAGCAAATATCTTGGTGGATTTAAGGATGGAGGGATAAGGTCAGATGGGTATGATTTTCACTTGGTTCTGTACTGCCTTAGGTCACTCCTGTATGCCCTGCTTTTCTAAGACTCACGTTATTTTATAGACAAATTCAGCACTTTCTAATGCCCTCTAAATATTGATATTGGGGAAGTCCTCCAGACAACCTTGGTGTAAAGAGGAAAGCAATGGTTGGTACAGTCTCTTTCTCTTTCTCCCTCAAATAATGTAAACAAAAGTTGGCTCCAATTTATCAAAATGCAATTTATGGGTCAGGTTGTTGGAGAGAGTGCCAAGCTCTGTCAGAGAGTAACTCAGGATGCTAATAGAGTACTGGTCACCAGGCTGAACCCAGTGCAGTAGGTATGGGATCATAGCCAAGAGGCGAAATTTTTCTGTGCTTAAATCAGCTCTCCAGTTTCTCTTTTTCCTTACATCTTGATATAGAGGTTAAGAAGGTATTCCCTGATGACTAATGCTGTTAGAAAGGAATTACTTTTGGAGTCTCTTTGAGTTAATTTGCTTTTCTGCAGGACTCTTCCTTAAATTAACGATAGCTTATAGTGTTTGACACATATAGAAGTTCAGGATGAGAAGCACTCTGTTATGAAGTACAGTCATTCATTTATCCAGTTACTATTAACTGGGTTCCTAAGCTGTATCAGACATTGTGTTAGTTCTTGGGGATATAAATATAATTAATTGTAGTTTTGACTAACTCTGCATTTACAGTAAAAAATCAATTAAAGTGAAGTGACAATTATGAGAATTCATTATGAATCAAGTGCAGATAAGACTGATCACTTCTGAGGAATCAGGGAAGCTTTCACGGTATTTGAACTGAATTGAAAAGGAGAAGTAGGAATTCCCCCGGCCTTAATGGCCATTCTAAGTGAAGAAAGCATAGTAATGAAGACATGAGGACCTAAAAGTGACTTGGCAAACCATAGGTAATCTAGAACACGGAGTATGTTTGAGGAGGTTGTAGGATATACGAATTAAGACTATGAAATTAGATGGATGTCAATTGTCAAGGGCCTTGAAAGTCACTGTAATATTGGACTATCTTTAATGAGCATGTTTACTGAACAATCTACAATATTTCTCTTTTTTAGGGTTTAAAGCATTTTCAAAACAGTGAACTGAATAAAGAGAGATATACAACAAACTATGATTAGTTTAATAATATAACCCCGGTATAATTCCTTTTTAAATTTTATTGTGAGAAACTTAAAAGATGTAGGAGAATACAAAGAGCAACATTGCAAATACCCTTGTTTACCACCCAGAATTAATAGGCATTGATATTTTGTCATATTTGCTTCCAGTTTTTGTGTTGAGAAAGTGGGCATTGCAGATTTAAAATTCAAATGAAATCAGTGGCCACACTCACTCTGGAGGATCTAGGGGAGAGTCCGTCTTTGCCTTTTCCACCTTCTGGTATCTTCAGGCAGTCCTTAACTTCTTTGGCTCCTGACTACATTTCTCCATCTTTACCTTCACATCACCTTCTCCTCTGTGTGTGTCTTTTCCTCTTCGTTTCTTATAGGATATTTACTGGATTTAGGATTTCCTGAGTAATCTCGATTACTTCATTTTAGGATTGTTAACTTAATTATATATGCAAAGACCCTTTTTCCAAATAATATGGCATTCTTCCAGAAATGTGGATATGGACACAAATTTCAGGGGAACACCATTCAACATACTACATAGAGCTGAAATCAAGCAAAAAATCAAGTCTTATTTCTCATCCCTGCTCCCTAAAGGTAGTATGTTACCTTGCTGTCCACTTTTGTATTTTACATCGTTTCTTTTGGGGTTTTTTTTTCGTTTGTATATTTTAATTTTTTAAAATTTATCATATTGACATATACTTGTAAAATATTATATATTACAGGTGTACAAAATAATGATTCACAATTTTTAGAGGTTATATTCCATTTATAGTTATTATAACATATTGCCTATATTCCCTATATTGTACAATATGTCCTTGTAGCTTATTTTATACATAATAGTTTGTACCTCTTATTATGCTACCCCTATGTTGTCCCTGCTCCCTTCCCCCTCCCTAGTGGTAACCACTAGTTTCTTCTCTATATCTGTGATTCTGCTCCTTTTTGTTATATTCACTAGTCTGTTGTATTTTCTAGAATCCACATATAAGTATGTCGTACAGTGTTTGTCTTTATTTATTGATTTATTTCACATAGCCTAATATCCTCCAAGGCCATCTATGTTGTTGCAAATTGCAGAATGTCATTTTTTTTTTTCAGGTAAAAAATTTCATTCTTTTTTATCGCTGAGTAATATTCCAGTGTGTATGTATGTGTGTGTATGTGTGTGTGTGTATGTGTGTGTGTGTGTGTGTACATACACACACTAGATCTTCTTTATCCATTCATCCGTGAATGGACACATAGGTTGCTTCTATATCTTGGCAATTTCATCATTTATTTTCATTCATATAAAAACATCTAGTATTTTTTCAATGTGTGTATGGTTTTGGATTTACAAAATTATCATCCTGTACAAATTGTTCTGAAATTTGTCTTTTTTTCTTAATGTTTTATTTTTGAGAACTGGGTACTTTGAGGAACTAAAATTAGCTATGCTCTTGTCTATTACTCTGAATTATTTTTATTAGTCAGGGTAAGCTACGTCCCTAAAATACCATTTATTTTACACAGGAAATGTTCAGTTCTCACTCCTGCTGTACAAGCAGGATGGGTCAGTGGCATGCTCTGCTCTTCAGATTTACTCAGGGCACAGCCTGAAGAAGGCCACACCATCTTGGCAGCACACCAATGGAAAATCAAGGGCTTCTCAGCTGCACAGTTGGGAGAAGAAAACTGTAGGGTTTCACACATGCAATTAAATGCTTCAGTACAGAAGTATCATTTCCATTCATAAATTATGAGCCAGAAATAATCACATATCCCCATACCTACGTGCAAAGGAGGTATTAGAAGTATGTCTAGAAGGAATAACTGGATACAGTGAGCAATAGAAATCTTAACCTCTTTGCTATTACCCTGTCTCTTGAATGTATCACATTATAAACCCATTTCCGTATTGATGGATGTTAAGGGAGTTTCCAAGTTTTTGGCATTGTAAATAATGCTGCACCTGGCATTTGTATGTAGTAATTTTTATCCTTATGTAAACATTTCTCCAAGTCATATGCCTAGAAGCAGGATTACTGGGTCATAAGTTATGCAGGTTATTTACAGAGGCTGTCGTTCACACTCTTTCCAAACTGCATTATATACTTACATTCTCGCTAGCAGTATATGAGAGTATCATTTTCCCTACATTTTTACCATCATGCTTTTTATTTTTCATCAGTTTTATGGGTAGAAAGGGCATCTCACTGTTATTTTAATTTGTGGTTTCCTGATTACTAGGTTTAACATCTGAGAATGTATGTGTGTATGTTTGTGTGTTATGTGAGAGACAGAGACAGAGAGTGACTGAGAACGAGTGACAGCAAGAGTGTTTGTGCTATTTTTTAAGATTTAACTTAGTCAAGCAGTGTTTATTGTGCACTTACTACATACCAAAAACTGTGCTAAGGGCTAGGGATATAGCATTAATCCCCAATTTTAGGCAGTAAAACTGGTCCTGGAATGTGGCAAAGGACAGGCGCAATCAAGTAAGTTCAAGTCCTGACATATTCAAAGTGCAGGTGAGCCTCAGAGACAGCATTAGTGGGTAAGATAGTGCCTAGAGTTGAAGTTGTGTGCTCTGAGACACTCTCCTCCCTACTGCATTTTACTCCCAGATGATAGGTGTGTGATTGGGGAGAAGAGGTGAGGAGCTTTTAGCATATTGAGACCTAGCTAAGGGTAATTTAGATTCTTGTTCCACAGCCTGCGGAAGTTTAAGAACTTTACAGGATTTCTGTGCAGTTATCTGGGGGAAGATCTCACTTTCTCATGGTCAGCTCTACCTCTGAGTCATACTTGTGTATACCGCCTCTGTCTCACATGCATTGAATCACAGATAAAGTTTGATTTCTCTCTTTATAGACCAAAGCAGAGATTGCTAGTTGCCTACTTTACTAGTTACTCTGTCCTTCTACCTTACTAGTAAAATCCCTGATTTTTTCTGTGTATGAAGTCCCTTGGAAACATGCATTCTCCATATTCTCTTAAAGCTGAAGAAATGGAGGCAGAGTGTGAATCTTTTGGGTAGCAGGTATTCTTGAAGGAGGATTCATACCATGTTTTGTTTTCTTTCCTGAAGGCTGGAACATGGGTAACAAAATAAAAAAAGACTAGGTGTTTTGTTTTTTTGTTTGGCCACACCCACAGCATGCAGAAGTTCCCTGGCCAAGGACTGAACCCATGTCACAGGAACAACCCAAGCCACTACAGTGACAACGCTGGATCCTCAACCCAGTGTGCCGCAAGCGAACTCTGAAAAAGACTAGGTTCTGATAATGGTAGAGTCACCGTGTCATTCCTGGAGTACCTAATTCCAGATTTATTTTATGTGAGAAAAATTAAACTTTTATTGTGTTTTAAGATATTGTGATTATTTGTCTGTTTCTTACAGCCATGCCTTATAAGACTGATATACAGATATACAAATTACATAAAACCAACCCTACAATTCTAAAGTATTTGTTAAGTGTGTAATTAGTTGAATTTGGAGGTGTTGGAGAAAATATTTATATCACAAAAATAAAAACAAAATAGCTTCTTATCTTAAAATATTCTTCACTTGACTACAAGGGAATTTTTAATAGCCTCTTAACTTCATGTAATCATCCTTACCTGTACCTGCCTCTATTTCTGTAATTTCTTTTTCTGTCTGCTTGGGTACAATACTCAAATTCTTCCCATTGGCTAATGTTGAACTCTTCAACTATCCGCTTATATTGCTTGGGCTTTTGGCATTTAGGCTTTACATATACCCAAACTTATTTATTTTCACAAGCATGGATTCTGATGCCAGCTTAATTGTGTAATAAACTTTTTATTTCATTGTATTTTAATAACAATAGTAACTAGCATTTATTGAGTACTTACTATGTGATTAGCACCATGTTATATTGTTTGCATTTCCCTTTTTCACTAACAACTATATTGGAGTTCCTATTGAGGCTCAGCAGAAACAAATCTGACTAGCATCCATGAGGATGCAGGTTCGATCCCTGGCCTCGCTCAGTGGATTAAGGATCTGGTGTTGCTGTGAGCTATGGTGTAGGTCGCAGACATGGCTCGGATCCCGTATTGCTGTGGCTGTGATGTAGGCCGGCAGCTACAACTTGGATTTGACCCCTAGCCTGGGAACCTCTGTATGCCGCAGGTGTGGCCCTAAAAAAGACCAAAAAAAAGGAAAATAAAAAAATCACACGTATTTAAAATGTACAATTTTATGTTTTTTTTTTTTTTTTGTCTTTTTGCCTTTATCTAGAGCCGCATCTGCGGCACATGGAGGTTCCCAGGCTAGGGGTCCAACAGGAGCTGTAGCTGCCGGCCTTCGCCAGAGCCACAGCAACGCGGGATCCGAGCTGCGTCTGCACCCTACACCACAGCTCACGGCAATGCCGGATCCTTAACCCACTGAGCAAGGCCAAGGATTAAACCCGCAACCTCATGGTTCTTAGTCGGATTAGTTAACCACTGAGCCACGAAGGGAACTCCAACAATTTTATGTTTTGACATGTGCCCACATTCACAAAACCATCTCCTCCCCAGGCAAATACTAATCTTTGACTTTAATTAGTAGTTAGTTTTTAATTCTTTAACTCACTATAAAATAGTTTTTTGTGTTGTGTAGTTTTATATAAAGGGAATCACACACTATATACTCTTCTTTGTCTTCTTTCACTCATCATAATTATGTTGGTATTTATTGATGTTCATGTATTGGTCTTTCATTATCTTTTATGTATTCTATGTATATATCTCCCACTATACAGACAGACTACAATTTGTTTATCTTTACATCTCTTGATAGACATTTGAGAGCCCCCCAGTAGATTTTCGTTATGGCAAATAAGGCTATGAACATTAATAAACAAATATTTGTGTCTACCTGATCTTTCACTTTTCTTGAGTAAATACTTAGGAGAAGAATGACTGGGTTAGATGGTACATAAATGTTTAATTGTTTAAGAAATTGCCAAAATGTTTTCTAAAAGGGTTATACCATGTACATTTCCGTGAGCAGGAGACTGTCCTTTATTGCCTGACTTCCACTGCCTTGAAAACCACTGTTTCATGTATTTTTCCTTGTGTTTTAATTGTTTCATGCAGGAGTGTAATTCTGGTAATTGCTACTTCTACTTGGACTGAAGTAGAAATCCTTTTCTACATAATTTGGTGGTTATAGTCACCATCTAATATAGGCAGTCTTGTTCTCCCCACATTAGAAAAAAACTGCTTTTTCTCAAGCACACATTTTTGTTTCTGCTGTTCCCTTTCATTTGTTCATCTAGTCAGTCAGTATTTCAGTTACTGCTGTGCCAAACACAGTGATTAGGTGCTGACAATATGGAAGAATAGAAAGAGATTTTCATTTTAAGAGAATTACTGTACTATTAGTAGAGGACAGATTACAAAGTATGGCAAGTGCAGTAATCCATGAATGAAATGGTAAGAAGAACCAGTGCCAATGATAATAGGATGAAAATAAGTCTTCATGTATATTTACCTATTCAGGAAGTAGTATATAGATTTATGGAGTAATAGCCACTTACCATGCATGGCCTCAAAACTTGTATTTTAATTAACTGTGTAACTTAGTGGTTGAATGGAGATGGATGATGTTCATACTCATTCATTCATTCCTTTATTCAGCCAGCCAGTGGGTTGGGGGAAGCACTTAAAAGCACAAGTTGTTTGCAAACTGGTGAAGTAAACCTGTATCTTTGATTCTGCCTCATAATCTGGGGCAGATTTCTCTGCAAATTTCTGATTTTCTTTAGGTCGCTACTGTTAGAACACTTACATCGAGGAAGTAGCCTATAATCAGGAAGAGAATGCAAAAGATATTTTGAGTATAAAATAACTTGGAGTTTTTAAAAATTTTTATTAGGTGATAAAGACACTCATCTTTGGGAAAAATATTTAAATGTTCTATTTAAGTGTTAAGTATTTCTTTTTAGACATTTGGAAAAATGTTTTATTTTTTCTGTCTACTTTGTGTTTTGCTGTTTTGTTTGCCTTTTTCCTTTTTAAGTAAATAAATATTTTTGTTGTAAAAAATGAAATCAATGCAAAATCAAGCATAGACAAATCATTTCCAAAACTCCTTATTTTATGCCACTTTAAAGCATTTCCCACCTTTATGGATCTAAATATATATCCTTATTATTCTAGATCTCTGTGGACATTGCTCTCCTTAATCAGCTTCCCAGTCCTGGCCCACTATATCCAGGTTCATCTCCAGCTTTGTCTTCATCCACCTTGGTATGATAATGAAACATGTTTAAAAACATCTGGGTCAAATAGAATTGAGTTAATAGCCTCATTCTGTCACTAGCCATGCAGATTTGGAGAAGTTAATTAACCTTAGTTTTCCCATCTATAACATGGGCTAGAAATATTGATATTATTGGATTATCATGAGAATTAAATGCGATCATGCATGTAAAGCACCTATCATAATCCATACATAATTCATAAATAAAAAGCTGCTTTTATATTTTTCATAATCAGCAAAAGTCTAATCTTGCTTTTCCCCTAAATCAAGTCTACCAGAAATGATGTTCATATAGCCTTTGAAGGCAAATAGAACTCAACTCTGCTTCTTCTTTCTTTCTAGATCTTGGTTCATGAAGACTAGGCACAATGGGAAAAGTAGGCAGGATCACATATCACAGGGAAAAATTAATTTTCTGCAAGTCAGGCACTTTTAAGATAATGCATTTCCAAATTGCTCAGAAACATACAGCTCTATAAAGGATCAGACCAATTGTAATAGCGCATCTCTGTTGTCTAGTGATGAAGAATACCAACCTTGGAGTTCCCTTCGTGGCTCAGTGGTTAACGAATCCGACTAAGAACCATGAGGTTGCGGGTTCGATCCCTGGCCTTGCTCATTGGGTTAAGGATCTGGTGTTGTCGTAAGCTGTGGTGTAGGTTGCAGTCGCGGCTCGGATCCCACGTTGCTGTGGCTGTGGCGAAGGCCGGCGGCTGCAGCTCCTGTTGGACCCCTGGCCTGGGAACCTCCATATGCCGCAGGTGCGGCTCTAGATAAAGGCAAAAAGACAAAAAAAAAAAAAAAAAGAATACCAACCTTGTGAATTCCCGTTGTGGCTAGGCAGATTATGAACCCGACAGTGTCTGTGAGGATGTAGCTTTGATCCCTGCCATTAAAAAAAAAAAAAAGAAAAAAAAAGAATACCAGCTTTGGACCCACTACTTACTCTCACTTTGTAAAAATTATCTAAAATTCTGTTTAGAATTGTGCTTGGCACATAATAATCCCCATGTGTTTACTATCATCATTATCTGCATTTGCATTTAAAAATCCAATATTTTTATACTTATCAATAAACTAATGCATTTATGTTTTGTGCAAATATTAATATTGGGCTGAGTAGAAGGGTTATTCCAATTTTACAATTGAGGAAATTGAAGCTTAAGAAGATAAAATAATTTGCCCAGTGTTACACAGATAGAAGAGTGCTTTACACATTGTAAGCTCTCAAAAACTGTTATGTGAAAAATGGAATTTGATCCAAGATCTCTATAACTTCAAAACACACTTTTTTTTGGTCACTCCACAAATCTAATCAGCCAGCTCTTTTTTTTTAATTTTGTTGACTACTTTCTACATTTGCCCAATAACATTGTGCAGTTGCATATCTGAAAATAAAAGAAAATATATTGTTATAGTTTAAACAATTGAATAATAGACTCTTTGGTGATGTGGTTTTTATTTTTTTGAAATAAAGACCTAGAAAGTGAAATAAAATGATATCCTCATGAAAGTCCTCATAAGAGAAAACACATACAATAATTATATTATTAAGTGAAGCTGCCATCTTTACAAAGTCCATGTTATTATTACCCTATATTAAGGATGTTAGATTTTTTTTAAAGTTGGTGTTTCTGATGTCTTCTCTTAATTATCAGTGCGTAATTGAAGCAACACACAGACTGGACTCCTGTCTGCTCTTTCATCTCTGCTTAGATTTATTTGGAGATTTTTTTACTTAGTTTGCATTGAGACATTTATGTCTGCAGATTCAGAAGCCCAACTCTATAGTAAACAATGCTTTAATAAACAGTTTGCTGTTCACTATGCTTCATTAGTTAGGCCAAATTCCCACATATGGAATTGAGGCTATATATAGTTAAAACACCTTTGTTTCATAGTAGAAAAATGCCCTCCAAATTATACCATTTTTAGACCCTTCCAGCAGTTTATACATGTGACAACCTGATTAGAAAATTATTTTCTTGGAGTTCCCTTCGTGGCTCAGTGGTTAATGAATCCGACTAAGAACCATGAGGTTGCGGGTTCGATCCCTGGCCCTGCTCCTTGGGTTAAGGATCTGGCGTTGCCTTGAGCTGTAGTGAAGGTTGCAAACGTGGCTCGGATCCCGCGTTGCTATGGCTGTGGTGTAGGCCAGCGGCTACAGCTCCTGTTAGACCCCTAGCCTGGGAACCTCCATATGCCGCGGGTGTGGCTCTACATAAAAGGCAAAAAGACAAAAAAAAAAAAAGAAAATTATTTTCTTAACTTTTTATATTATTTATTTTTAAATTAGCACATAGTTGATTTACAATGTTGTGCCAATTTCTGATCTACAGCAAAATGACCCAGTCATACATATATATTCACTCCTTTTCTAATATTATCTTCCATCATGATCTATCTCAAAAGATTGGATGGAGTTCCCTGTGTTATGCAGTAGGACCTTATTGCCTATCCATTCTAAATGATATAACTTTCTTTACTGGTTAGGATATACATTTTAAGTAAGATTAATGACATTTATAGTGAGATTTCTTTTTCTTTTGTAACTCTCCTATTCATGCCCCACACCCTGACTTACCCTTTCTCTCTCTCTCATAATCATGGTGATTTTTCCTAGTTATGAGAGATTTTAAAAAATAAACTTTTTATTTGAGCAGTTTTAGGTTTACAAAGAATAATTGAACAAAAGGTAGAGAACAAATACCCTCTTGCCACTCCTTAACATCTTACATTAGTGCAACAGATTTATTATACTGTATGAGTTAATACTGATAAAAATATTATTAACTAAAGCCTATAGTTACACAGAGTATACTTTTTATGTTGTACATTCTACGGGCTTTGACAGATGTGTAATGACATATATCCATCATTACAGCTTCATACAGAGTAACGGTTTCACTGCTCTAAAAATCCACTGTACTCCACCCCTCTCTCTCTCCTTTCTCCCAATCTCCAAGCAACCACTGATCTTTTACTATCTACATAGTTTTTGCTTCTTCAGAATGTCATAAAATTGGAATTACATAGTATGTAGTCTTTTCAGATTGGCTTCTTTCACATAACAATGTACATTTATGTTTCCTTTCTGTCTTTTCATGACTTGATAACTCGTCTTTTTATTGCTGAATAGCATTCCAGTGTATAAATTACCCTAGTTTGTTTATCCATTCACCCATTGAAGGACATCTTGCTTGCTTCCAGGTTTTGGAAACTGAATAAAGCTTCCATAAGCATGTGTGTGCTGATTTTTGTGTGGACATAAATTTTCAGCTAATTTGGGTAATTACCAAGGATCAGGATTGGTGGATCACTATGGTAAGAATACCCTTTGTTCTGTAAGAAACCACCAGACTGTTTTTGAAAGTGGCTGTAAATTTTACACTCTCATCATCAATGAATGAGAGTTCCTGTTTCCTCATATTTTCACCAGCATTTAGTATTAATGTTTTGGATTTGGCCATTCTAATACATGCAGAATGGTATCTCATTGTCATTTTAATTTGCAATTCCATAATGACATATGATGTTGAGCATTTCTTAATATTAATATGCTTATTTGCCATCTTTATCTTCTTTGGTGAGGTCTCTTTTTCAGATCTCTAACCTATTTTTAAATCCAGTCGTTAGTTCACTTATTTTTGAGCTTTAAGTGTCCTTTGTGCATTTTGGATGCCAGTCCTTTATCTGATCTGTATTTTGCAAATATTTTCTCCCGGACTGTGGCATACCTATTTGATCTCTTAATTGAAAGTTTTTTTGTTTAGAATAAATTTCCTGTTTTATAGAACTGGATTGTTTTTCCACTTTATTTTTTACCTTTCAATTTTCTTGAGAGTGTTTTTGATGTTCAGAAGTTTTCATTTTCAATTGGTCAAATCCATAAATCTTCTTCTTTGGGACTTATTTGTGATTAAACAAAGAGAAACCCTTTCCATTCAAGAGCTGATATCTAATTTTTCAATTATACTCTCTTTAAGGGCTCAATAGCTTGACTTGGCTTTTCTTTTCTTCCTCTTTTTCTTTCCCTCTACCACCTCCTCCTCCGTCTTCTACATTTAAATTTAATCTACTTTATTTTGCTTAATTATAATTAGACAAAGGGACCTAACTTTACTTCCTTCTCAATGATTAGTCAATTATTTATCATTTGTTGAAAAATTCTGTACCATTAGAATATAGTTTTAAAACCCATATGTATGTAATATGTTTTATTACTTGAACATGTCCCCCTTTATTACTTTTTAAAATTTTTTTATTATAGTTGATTAACAATGTTCTGTCAATTTCTGCTGTACAACAAAGTGACCTAGTCATATATATATATATACACACACACACAGTATATATGTATTCTTTTTTTCTCATATTATCTTGCATAACGTTCTATCACAAGTGATTGGATATAGTTCCCTGTGCTATACAGCGGGACCTCATTGCTTATCCATTCTAAATGTAATACTTTTGCATCTAGTGACACCAAACTCACAGTCCATCCTACTCCCTCCCCCTCCCCCTTAGCAACCACAGATCTGCTCTCCATGATTGTAAGCTTGTTTCTGTTCTATGGATAGGTTCATCTGTGCCATATTTTAGATTCCATATACAAATGATATCATATGGTGTTTGTCTTTCTCTTTGTGACTTCAGTTAGTATGAGAATTTCTAGTTCCACCCATGTTGCCGCCAATGGCATTATCTTGTTCTTTTTTATGACTGAATAGTATTCCATTGTGTATATGTAACACATCTTAATCCATTTATCTCTAGATGGATGTTTAGGTTGTTTCCATGTCTTAGCTATTATGAAATGGTGCTGCAGTGAACATAGGGGTGCATGTATCTTTTTGAATTGTGTTTTGTCACGATAGAGGCCCAGGAATTGGATTGCTGGATCATATGGTAGTTCTATATTTAGTTTTCTAAGGTACCTCCATACTGTTTTCCATAGTGGTTGTACCAATTTACATTACTACCAGCAGTGTGGGATGGTTTCCTTTTCTCCAAAATCTCTCCTGCATTTGTTATTTGTAGTCTTATTAATGATAGCCATTCTGACTGGTGTGAGGTGGTACCTCATTGTAGTTTTGATTTGCATTTCTCTAAAAATTAGTAATGTTGAGCATTGTTTCATATGCCTGTTGGCTATCTGTATGTCTTCTTTGGAGGAATGTCTATTTAGGTCTTCTGCCCATTTTTGATTGGGTGTTTTTTTTGTTGTTGTTGTTGTTGTTGAGTTGTGTGAGTTGTTTGTATATTTTGGAGATTAAGCCCTTGCAGGTTGCATTGTTGACAACTATTTTCTTCCATTCTGTAGACTGTCTTTTTGTTTTTTTATGGTTTCTTTTGCTGTGCAAAATATTACTTTAAAAAAAATTCTTAATTATTCTCTTCTGTTTTGAAAGAAGATTTTTAGAATTACTCTTTCACATTCTAAAAATACTTTGGCATTTTTATTGATGCTATGTTGAATCTATTGGCTAAATTGAGCAGATTTGACGTATAACAAAATTAGTCTTTCCATCCAGAAAATGGTGTTTCATCTTTTTATGTTTATAATAGAGTTTGGGTAATTTTATTTATGAAAATTCTTCATTTCCTATTAAGTTTATTTGAAGATAGTTTCTATTTAATTGCTATTTAGAATAACATATTTTTCTAATACATTTTGAAATGAGGTTTTGCTGATATGTACAAAGATATTTATTCTTATATATAGGTTCCATTTAAATCACAGGTTTTTATAAGGGATTAAATAGTGTTTCTGGGAACTATAGACAGCATTCAGTGTGCTTGCATATCTCTATATCCTTCATCTTTTAAAGACAATGAGAAAAACTGAAAAAGACCTTAGAGACATGAGATCTGAAATCAAATCTTATTCCTCACTTCTGTGATATGGCAGATCATTTAAGCACCACTGAGCCTCAATTTACTGTATGTAAAAAGGGAATAACCATGTGAGAACCCAATAAAAATAATGGTCATACTTTTAAAGTCAAATATAATATCATGTGATAATATTGACAGCTATTTATTTTAATTTGGGGCTAAATAATCATTCATATTATGCTTACAGCAATCATATAAAGTAGATACTATTATTATTCCAATTTCCATACTCGAAAATGGTGGCTTAGAGAAGTCTTTAGAGTTTATATAGCATTGTGGTTAATGAGAGAGTTTTGGAGCCTGGCTGCCTGATTTAAATTTCAGCTCTCAACTTACTCATTATATGACCTTGCACACATGTTTTCAACCTCTCTGAGCATCAGTTTCTTTATTCATGGGTGATAATAATTATGTGTACTACAGGAATGGCTTATTTTATTTGTTTGTTTGTTTTGAGGTGTTTAAAATAGTGCCTGACACACAGAAAGTGATGAATAAATATAAACTAACTTAGTCTGTGTTTTCTCCTTTGAGGCCAGAAAGTCTGTGATAGTCATAGATAGTCATGTGTGTTTCAGGATCACATTAATGGCTTAAAGGAATGCCACAGGATCAGAATCTCTCTTCTTTAATCAAATCCCACTTATCTTTCACAGTTGATTTTATGTAAACAGACTAAAGAGAGACATAATTCCATTGATCATGTTTTAGATAGCGTTTTCTGATCGGTTAAAGCAAAGTCTGATCAGCAGTCTTATATCTCTTAAATTCTTACACCCCACACCTAATCTTTTAGAAAATCCATTTGGCTTTTCCACCAGTACTGCCCTAGTCTGAACCACTGTTACCTCTTGCTTGGATTCCTGCAACAGCCTTGTAATTGGTCTTTCTGATTCTACTTTTCCTCCTTGTGATCTATTGCTAAAACAGTAGCCAGAGCTATCTTTTAAAACCTAAGTTAGATCATGTCTTCAGCAAAATCTCTCCAATAACTTACCACTTTACTCAGAATAAAAGGACTTTAAAATAATTTAGAACAAAGTACTTAATCTGGTCCTCCCCCACCCCAGTCTTCCTTGACCTCATGACCTCATCTCTTATTGTTATGTCCCTCACACACCCTGTTCCTACTATACTGATCATTTGCTCTTTTTTGAGTGTTCTAGACATCCTCCTGTTTCCTCTGTCTTCTGATAGGTGTTTGGCTAACCCCATTCCCTCATTTAAATCTTAGCTCTTATCATAGGGGGTATCGTGTGTATCCTGGAAACAATAAGAGCTCATTGCTATCATAGAGGATATCCTGTGTGTATCTTGGAAACAATGAGATCATTGTTAATGCAAAGTCATTTTCCTAGATTTTGTGGAGCCAGAAAGTCTGCCACTATAGGATTTTCTTTGCTCAGTGACTGAACAGATTCGTTTCTTGACTTTTTAAAAACCTTCTATGTAAATAAAACATTCATGTGAAAGGTGTCTTAGTCCATTGAAGCTGCTGTAACAAAATACATAGACTAGATGGCTTAAAAACAACAGAAATGTATTTTTCACGCTCTGGACATTGGGAAATCCAAGATAAGGCACCAGCAGATTTGGCGTCTGATGAAGGCCCACTTCTTCATAGATGGTCATCTTCTCATTGTAACCTCACATGGCAAAAGGGAGCAGGAACACTTTCTTGGGCTTCTTCACCTCCCAGAAACCCCACCTCTTAATTTCATCACCTTGAGGGTGAGGATTTGAGCATATGAATTTTGCAGGGGATGTCGAGACAAAAACATTCAGTCTTTAGTATTCTGCCCCTAGGCCCTGCCTCCAAAATGTATGTCTTTCTCACAGGGAAAATGCATTCATTCTATCCTAGTAGCCCTAAAAGTCTTAATGCATTTCACCCACTTAAAATCCAGAAGACAAATACTGTATTATTCTCTTTATATGTTGAATATAAACAAAACAAAACAAAAAACAAGCAAACCAAGCCAAACAAATAGATATAGAGAACAGAACAGCAGTTACCAGAGGGGAAAGGGGGCTAGAGGGAGGGCTTAATAGATAAAAGGAGTCAACTGTGTGGTTATGGATGGAAACTAAATTTCTGGTGGTGACTATGCTACAGCATAGAATATAGTGTGTATATGTAGAAGATGAAATAATAATGTTGTACACATTAAATATCTTATAAACCGATGTTATCTCAATAGGTTCTTGCACTCTGACAGGCATGTTATAGAAGGGGCAGCCCAGTCATTCCTGAAATGGCTTTAGGGTCATTCTTCCATTGTTTTGGATAACAGTGCCTGGCATCTGTTTACATGGCTGATTCTTATTAATCTCTTTATCAAATTTGTATCCTCTCCCAACAAGCTTTCCCATTCCTTTCAATATGGATAGACTGAGAATTTTTCTAAATTTTCAAGTTCTGTTCCCTTTTGATTAATATTGTCCATATTTCTACCAACATTCTGTTCACAATCTGTTAGATATTCTCTAAGAAGACTGAGGCTTTCTTGTTTATAGCTCTCCCCCTCTCCTGAGCCTTGAACAGTCCCTTCAGGGCAATGTAGTCTTTTCTAGCATGGACTTCAAAAACTGTCCAGCATCTACCCTTTATCCAGTTCCAAAGCACTTCCACATTTTTAGGTTTTTAGTATAACAGTACCTCACACTCAGTACAAGTTCTTTCTTAGTCCATTTGAGCTGCTATAATAATACAGTAGTCTGGGTAGTTTATAAACAACAGATATGTATTTCTCATAGCTCTGTAGGTTGGGAAGTCCAAGATCAAGGCACAGACAGATTCAGTGTCTACTGAGACATGTTTTCTCATAAATGGCAGGCTTCTAACTATAATCTCATGTAGCAGAAAGGGCAAGGGAACTTTCTTGTGTCTCTTTTATAAGAGAACTAATCCCATTTATAAATGCTGTGTCCTCATGACCACATTGTCTCCCAAAGGCCCCACCTCCTAATTCCATCACCTTCAGGATTAGGATTTCAGCATGTCAAATGCGGGAGGGAATGGGCAGAAATATTCAATCTATAGCCCGAGGGATGTAAAGGCCTTTTCATGATCTGATTATCAGAGACCAGAAAGGTGAATTCTGAACCTGGCTCAGTGCTGTACTCAAAGATAATAACTTTCTATTAATTTCTGAGACTAGTAATGAAAATATCCATACATGATAAAGTAAATGTTGATCTCCTTTAATTACATCATAAATGATTAATTGATTTCTTTTTAAGAAACAGTCACATCTCCTGCAATATGTATATAATATTATACATGCCAGTTCATTAAACTTAAAGAGAAGCTTAGAACAGATGTCAAATACTAGATTTCTAATACTAGAAATCAAAATGAAATTATTTCATACCTGTAGTTTATTGTACAAGTTGAGATTGGAGCCAGACTGCTTGGGTTCATGTATCAACTCTAATAAAAATAACTTTTCGTTATTTGACCTTTCTGGCCTCAGTTTTCTATTCTGTAAAATGAAAACAACAACACAGTGTTAAAGTAGTTAATATCTGTAAAGTGCTTAGAATAGCTCAGCACATAGAAGCTCAATAAATGTCAGTACAATTAGTAAATTCAGTTCAGCTTACTGAAAAATTAGTAAGTACAATAAGGATAATATACATAGTTGTCAGTATTTATATGTGGCCATGAAAGGTTATAATAAATGTAATAGTTTGTACTAGGTCCTAATTTCATGATATGCTGGCATCTGAATCAAGTCCATTGTTGATAAAAAATTCTAGACAAACATTAATAATTATGTATAATATTTAGAATTTGATTTATAATATAAAATTACTGTTATACATACCACTTATTTTAATTTTCATTCACACAGTAACCCTAATGCTTAGGCATTGCTTATTTTCTTCAGATATTGAAAATGAGGTTCGTTGAAGGGAACAATAGTGTCATTTGGGACAGAGAGCAGAACTGAAATATCCTTTATCCTACCTGCCACTTGTGGGATAGTGGATAAAAATAAAGCATTTTAGGGTGTGATGAGGATGAATTTTCTTTGCAGCTTTTGACTATTTTCTAAGTCCCACTCATCTTCCTATATATTTAGGCAGAGTTGGGCAGTGATAACCATCTAAACCTGGACCACTGCCCTGCACCTACCTGTCTTCTTCAGCCACAAGTGATAAATTCCCACAGGTTTCCAAGCTAAATATCTCTGACTGGAGTCCATGAGTATTCATGTGCGTAAAATCTTGGATTGAACAGTGTAGTGTACTTGTGTTCAATTGAATTATTGCAACTTAAACCCATTCACTTTACTTTTTTCCTTCTGTTTTTCTCTCCTTCCTGCCTCTCTTCTCTCTTCCCTCTCTCTCTCTCTCTGTCTCTCTGGTTCTCTTACTTTCTTCTTATTTGATATGGATTTGGCTAATATCCTCTTTGGTAGAAACGTTGAGCTTACTTTAAAGGCAACACTGTGGAGTTCCCACTGTGGCACAATAGGATTGGTGGCATCTTGGGAGTGCTGAGATGAGGTTTGACTCCAAGCTTGGCACAGTGTGTTAAGGATACAGTGTTGTCGCAACTGCAGCTTGGTGGTTAACGAATCTGACTAGGAACCATGAGGTTGCAGGTTCGATCCCTGGCCTTGCTCAGTGGGTAAAGGAACTGGCGTTGCTGTGAGCTGTGGTGTAGGTTGCAGACACAGCTCAGATCCCGCGGTGCTGTGGCTCTGGCGTAGGCCGGCAGCAACACCTCCGATTAGACCCCTAGCCTGGGAACCTCCATATGCCACGAGTGTGGCCCTAGAAAAGGCAAAAAAAAAAAAAGGCAACTGCAGCTTGGATCTGATCCCTGGCACAGGAACTTGGCATGCCTTGGGGCGGCCAAAAAAGGAAAAAAAAAGTAAAAGGCAACATTGTATAGGAGAAAGTATAGGGTCAGCAGAGATTCTAGTCCTTATTTACCATAAATTATAATTAAAATAGCTATCATTATAGAATAAAACTAGCATGTATTAGGTCAGTTGAATGCCTTCCATGTGTGAACTCCCTTAATCCTTGCAGTGTTTTGCAGTGTTCTAGGTGGCAGGCATTATTAACAGCCTTTTACAGAGGGAGAAACAAACCCAGAGAGGCTTTGTGACCCAAGATCTTTTGAAGCCTATATTTGTTTCTCTTCACTGAAGCTCTTCCCTCTAACTCTGTGTGACATTAGGTAAGTCATAGCCCCCTATGGGAATCTCAGTTTCACTAATATAAAATGAGGGAATTAAATGACATAGTCTCTAATGTCATAGTCTCTAGCAGTCTAATACATTTTATGTTTCAAGAGATTCCCCCCAAATATATAATCTAGATACTTCAAAAATGTTAAGACATGTGTCAAAAGTGATGATATTTTTAAAGTTAAAAAGTGCATTTGAAAGAAGGTAGGAAAAAAACATCATTGTTCATCAACTCCCAGAGTTCTTTCCCTTACAGATGTCAATACAAAGTTAAGTACTGCAGTAATTATAGTGTAGATTTTCTCATAATTACTGCTTCTCAGTTGGCTTGCTATACAAAGAAGGGGGGAGGGGAAGGAAGAAAGAAGAAGGTTCACCTTGCAGTGAAGAACTAACTGCTTTTCCTCTATAGGGGAAGTCAGCAGAGGGTCTAATTGTTCCATAGACAGGAATAATTTGATAGCCAACAGAAATGATGCTATGAATTTAGAGATATTGGCGAATGTCCACTTTATAATGGATATTGATACAAAGCCACTTCAAATGCCTTTCTTTTTTAAATTAGCAGATACTATCTGAGCACCTGTTAGGTTCCATGAATAAACAAGGTATGGTTCTTATCCTCAAGGAACTCACAATCTAGTGGAGAAAGAGATTGTATCCAGACAGTTAAACCATAGTCATTAAAGTTGTGAGAGAGGCAAGGACAAGTAATGCAAGCACCAAGGAGCGGTTTCTAACCATGACTTGTGGCTGGGAAAAATCTTCCTGGAGAAGGGCACACCAAAGGTGAATTGTGAGCAATAATAAATAACTAGCCAGGCAGAGTTTCAAGAAGGCATTTGAACAGGCTATGGACAACTGGATAATGAGCTAGTTATTGTTTCCATGGCTGAATTAGAGCACAAAAATGGAAGAGATGAGTCTGAAGAGATGGGCGAGGATGATCGTATAGGGTACCAGCTGCCAAGTTACAGACGTTGGAATTTGTCCTGAAGATAATGGGGAGCCATTCAAGGGGCTTCCAAAGGGATGAGACATGGTCAGATTTGTGTTTTAGAAAAATAATGTTGCTCCCTGTATGGGAATACAGAGGCTATTAGTGGGGACCTATGAGTAACCAACTCCTCTGTGGTTTTGTTAGCAAGCGAGATTTTTAAAATAATGTAACAAAGGTGTTTTTATGTCATTATGTTTTAATTCCATATATCCAGGCTCTATTTTTGTTCTGTTTTGTTTTTTACATTCTCAGTATAACATTACAAGGAAGACAGTATTATTTCCCACTTTACAGGAACAGAGGTCTGCTGAAGTGAAATACTGACTTAGGTCCCAGAGTAATGGCAGAACCGAGGTTTGCATGACTCCAAAGTTCTTGCTATTTCCCTTTACTATGTCTACAATTTCAGGCTGTATTTGGAACTTAACTTCTAAATTTTATTTCTAGGGAAGTGCAAAAATTACCAAAAGAGGATTAAAAGAATATTTATTTTTATTACACAGTAAAAAGCAAATTGTAACAGAAACCAGATAAAAGCATTACAGGGAAGGAAAACTATAAACCAGATATCAGTCATGAACTTAGATACAAAAATCCTCAACAAAATATTAGCAAATTGACTCCAACAATGTATGAAAAGGATCATATACCACAACCAAGTGGGATTTATTACGAGTATACAAACTGGTGCAATATTTGAAAATTAATTGATATAATCTACCACATCAACAAAATAAAAAATTGACTAAGTTCAACACCCATTCCTGATTTTAAAACAAACAAACAGAAACACCTCTCAGCAACTAGGACTAAAGGGGAATTCCCTCAACTTTATGAAGAATACATATAAAAAACCTATAGCTTGAATTTAACTTAATAGTGAGAAACTAGATAGTTTCCTCCTAAGTTTAGGAAGAAAGCAAGGGTGTGCCTCTCACCATTCCTATTCAACATTGTATGTATTTGAGGTCCAAGATGGTATGAAATAACAAAAAAGGAAATAAAAAGGTATATGGTTTGGAAAGGAAGAAAGAACAAGTTGTCTACTAAGGTAAGTAAATAAAATATATTTTTACCATGGAAGTAAGTAATATCAATTGTATAAATATTTCCTTACTGTTTACAATGTGTTGTTGTTGACTCTATCTTACTTGAGCCATTAAATTAGATAAGATAGATGTTTCTCTTCCCCAAGGGAGGGTAGTAGCAAGTTTAATCTTCATTTTGCAGATGATTAGTAATGGTTAAGAGTATGAGCTTTGGAATCAGAAAGGTTTGAAACTAGGTTCCTGTAAAAGGGGGATAATAAGACCTAATTCAGAAAAAATAGTTCAGGTAATAATGATATTTTGAACTAGTCTCACATATTAATTTTATGATCTTAGTCAAGGTGTTAACAATCTCTGAGCCTCAGAGATGGGGATATAATAGAGCCTACCACTTGAGTTTTACTTTTTTTAGAATTAAACTAGAAAATATGTGTGAAGCACATGTCACAGGGTCTGTTACAAAATAAACACTTAGTAATGTTATTCTCTTATCCTTTGTTCCTATTTGATGATAAGTGAGCAAGGGACTGAAGGGTTGTGGGCAGGAGAAGAAGGATAAGTTCAGGAGAGAAGACTGAATGTGCACATAGGTGGCTGGATTTTAAAGGACCATAAATGACAGATGAAGGCAGAGAAGAGATGGAAAGTTTAGAATCTTGCGAGAAATGAGTCAAAGAAAGTTTCTATTGGTGTCTGTTTTAAGCTCTCCTGTCAGGAAACTGATGAATAGTATAGGACTCAAATGATAGATAAATGATAGATTCTTTCCTTTAATTTCCCAGGAAATTCTTCTCCTTTTTTTTTTTTTTTTTTTTTTTTTTAATTAAAGCTTATTCCAGGGAAGAAAAGGGAGGGAGGAGAGGCCAAGCATCCCAGTGATCCAGGGCCATTGGGAGGCAGTGCCAGCAACTGCTGCTGTTCAGGGAGTAGGATGCAGCCCTGATTTTGCATGATCACTGCTGAAGGTCCTTGGAGCCTAGCCATCCTGCATCCTTCCTGGGGTTCTTATTTTGCAATCTGTTTGCAAATAGAAAGAATGCTGCCAATTCGACTGGGGCATAGAATCCAACAGAGATGATGATGGTAATAATTCTGCAGTGGCTGGGCACTGATGCCATAAGAGAACCTGAGGGAGCTGGGTTCTGTTGCTTTGAATAACAATTCCTAGCCCTATGGCCTGAGAGTGATGGGTGGGACGTTCAGCCCATTCTCCTCCTGGGCCAGCATCTGTTCCTTGGATTAAAGAAAAGCCTGACTGTTTTCTTCCAGAAATAAATACCCATTTATTTGGTCTGAGCAAACTTGCCCAGGTGAACCTCTTCTGACAGGGCAAAGAAAAGTTAGAGAAGGATAGACACCTGAAAGGAATTTATGAAAGTGTAAATTTTGCCAAGTTTGTATGTTACTGCTTGGAAAGGGCTGGCTCAAGGTACCAGGTTAGGCTGGCAAATTCAAAGGCAGACGGTCCTGCCTACGCAGCAGCCTCCTGGCCGGAAGTTGGGGGTGGATCCAGATGGAAATCATATGCCTGTGCCATGTGTGTTTGCATTAGAGGGGAAAGAAGCTCATGGCTGACAACTTTCTTAGGGCTCTATGCAGAACTCACAGCATGAAGAGTGAGGAAGCTGCTGGAGTAATTTTGTGTCCTGAATTTTAGAAACTGTAATGAGTTACATGACTTGGGTTCTTGAACTGAACCTGGTCCTGTCATCTGATTGGATGCTAGACTATAAATACTAGACAGCTCCCTAAATTTACTTTTTCTTGTCTCTGGACATCCCGTAGGGAAACTGTCCAATCCCACTGTCACATGCTTTTTCAGTTCCCATCCTTCCATTCTATTCCAGGTTTCAGATTCAGTGAATTTTAAGCACCCACTAAATGCTGAAAACCAAGTGTTACAAGACGTAGGAGTTGTTATTTCCATCTTGCAGATTAAGAAACTGAGTTTGGTCACATGGCTAGTAGGTGATAGAATCAGGGTTCTCTAACCCACGTCCATTGTCATCCTGTGCCTGCCTTTTCAGCTTCACCTCTTGTACCTTTCCCAGCGTACTCTGAAGTCTAGCCAAAATGAACTGCTCTGTTTCGTGATCACTTTTTCTTTAGCCTGTGTCCTTTGCCCAGACATTTATATTTGTCTGAACTTTCCTCTCCTTTCTGGCCCCTCGCCACTACCAACTTCCTACCCAAATAGCTTAGCATAGCTATCACTAACTTTGGGGAGTTTGTAGCTGGCATGTAGTCTAAAATCAATGAATGTTTTACAACTAGGTGAATGAAGCAAGCTTCTCTTATCCAGAGGTGAGACAATGGAACAAAAACTAGGAATCAGACAAAATGAGAAAAAGCCAGAGGGTGGAAGTGAGAATCTGCATAAATTGAGTTAAAGAGATTTTAATGGAATGTCTTTGGCTTGTACATAGACAGGGAAGAACACATTAAAACAGCTGAGCAGCCCAGATACCTAGGGTAAGATACTGGCCTCTAAGTCCAGATCTAATGTGGATTCTAATATACCACTTGGTTGAAAGTTCCTATCATCTTTGGCAAAACTAACAACATATTTTTCTTGAGTCTTCACTGCATTTGTGACATTGACTGAGGTTGCTGCTGACAGTGTTGATGCACAAGAGCCTCTGCCTTAAGTAAGTTCATCTCCCTGGGACTTACTCCTTTATTTTTTGGCAGCTAGGTGCCTGTTTTCCACTTTGATAAGCCCAGAGAACTCAATTCAATTTCAATGAAGGTTTTATCCTCCTATCTTCCCACTACAGGCAACTCACAGGGCCATGACCTTTTCATGGGGAAGTTGTTATATAAGAATATTTTAAAATTTCACAGAGTCACAATCTGTCAGAACTATTAGAGGCCTTGGAAAACATTCAGACATACTCCTATCAATGAGAATGAGGTCACACAGAAAAGCAGTGGTTAAATAAATAGGGTCCCCTGACTTTGTCTAGGACTTTCTCCCTGATTCCACAACCATAGTCAGTAGGTTTGATGTTGGGGAAGGATGGAGAGGACCTGCTTAACTGCACAGAGTTACCAAAAATATGACTGGCTTTAAAGTCAGACAGACTCAAATTTGAATCCTGGCACCATCTCTACAAGCTTTGTGACCTCAGAAATGTGACTTGATTTCTTTCTGTTTTCTCAACTATATAATACATATGTCTATGTTTACATAGTTGTTAAGAACAATGCTGATGAGCACAAAGTGCTTAACACTTAGTAGGCATTAGCTACTGTGTATTGCAATAGATGGACTGTTTTGTTTTCAGATACTTTGGAAAAATTGGGATGATTGAATCATATTTGAGGGTCTGGGTTGACAAGCCATTTATCTCAAGAATGCACAATTACTCTAGTTCCTTTCAGCAACTTGGAGTTGTCATTCTTTAGACAAAGATAGGTTGTCAGAAAAATTCATCATTGGGTGACATTTGGGCTTTGTTTACATTGCTTCATTGAATCACTACTAAGCCTCCATGTTACTATGGAGGTCTGAACATTTTCAGAATTCCAGAAAACTGTAGAGGTCTTGCTATATAATAGTCTTCAAACCAAAAAGTAAACTGCTAAAATCTCCTTAAGATCTGCTACTGAGAAAGGAATCCTGGGGGGTAAGGACCACCACTTAAAGAGATAAAGTGCCATACTTGGACATTTTCCCCTGGAAATTCATAGAGGCTAGTCGTATGCTATCTAACAGTACTATTTTCTGGGATAATAGAAGTAGTATTGAACTGGGAATTAGGAAGCTTTGCTCTAGTATCATCTTTTTCACTGATATGACTCTGGTCCTAG
Organism: Catagonus wagneri; assembly: GCA_004024745.2. Classification (NCBI taxonomy): domain Eukaryota; kingdom Metazoa; phylum Chordata; class Mammalia; order Artiodactyla; family Tayassuidae; genus Catagonus; species Catagonus wagneri. Next base: position 24,901,681 of record PVHT020000066.1, read on the forward strand.
GGAGATTGCTTAACCTTACTATCTAGTTCGATTCTAGGTTGCTCCCCCTGCAGTATACTGTTTCACATCTCTGTTCCTGTGTTTATAGCTTTTTCTCTCTGCAATGTTTTATATCATTCCCAATCCCAGCCTTTACCTGGACATTGTATCTGTCCTTGAACTCTTAGGTAAGAAAGAGCCTTCTTTAGAAAGATATCTTTGATCTTATCAGACTGGGGTTGGTCCTTCCTACTATGATGCTACAAACTCTATCTCTTCACTCTGCCAGGTCTGGGTCACACTGCATTGTAGACAACTTTTTACATCTATCTCTTCCCTAATCTATGGCAAGCTCCTTGAGAATGGGGGTTTATCTTAATTATTATTATATCCCCATGCTTAGTCTTTATATATAGAAGATGAAACTTTAGCAGGAACTGGATTTAGGTAGGTGTAAGGGAGCAATCCAGGGAGACCTAAGTGGGGAGAACAAAGGCATGGAGTCTGGAATGAATGAGCATAATACATTCAGTTATTTATTCATAGATTCACTTAAGCACTCATTGATTTATCCACTTATTTAGGACATACATGTATCAAGAGCCTACTGAATGCCCGGATACAAAGAATAAAAAGAAATTTTATGCCTAAGAATTTTCTATTTGAGGGGAGGAAGGATACAGACAAGTAAATAAACATTTAACAGTATAGAATGGTGATATGAAAGGACTTAGAGATTGCAGAGAGAGAGAGCATAGAGGAGGTACCTTTATGGGCTTGAGGGTTAAATAAAGCCTCTTAGGGGAAATGGCACCTCAGCTGAGTCTTGGAACATGAGTAGGAGTGAACCAGGCTTTAAAGGAGGAGAAACATTCTAGAGCTATGTTTGGTGCTGTTGGTGAGCCAGGTCTGGCAGAAATAGAGAGCTTAGTCTGGAGAAGCTGGGGAACATGAGATTAGAGAGATTGACTTAGTGACATTGGATTCAAAATCATATTTAGATAAGGCAAAACTCAGTTAAATTGAAAATTGGCAAGCTGTCATAGGCCTGCCACAGTTGGCAGTGAGGAAGAGTTTGGAAAGACTTCACTAATGTTGAACTGGTCTGATCTTATAGTAGCCCCTTACTTTTCTCTAAGGAAAAATTTAGAGGAAATATTTTCTTTAGGGAGAATTGTTCTATTTCAGAAAGAGAGTAACCTCAGTTTATCTTCCATGATGTGTTTCAGAAGTAGATGCTTTGAGTTCAACTGTATCATGCAGTTTCCTTTGCCAGAGGGATCTTTGTGGATTTTTCAAGTTTCTAAAGAGTTTGAGTTTTTGCAGCAAGAGCCTTCCAAAACCAAAGTGAAGATGGATACTTCAGAAATGATCTGAGTAAATTAATAATAATGATAATAATTAATAGATTTTAGATGTGCTCTATACATATTCTTCTTATAATATTGAGAGGTACATATTATCACTACCAGTTTTATACATAAGGGAACAAAATATGGAGGCTTTATTTTTTCCAAAATCACTCAACCAATATGTAATATAACCAGAACTATTATACAGTTTTTCACACTCTCAATTCTGTACTTTTCTACTATGTCATAAATTCTGTGTCTCTAAATTTTAGGAGCTCTGCTGTTGGCATTTCTATTTCTTTGAAACTGTAGAGGGTAAAACATTCAGTTACATAATCTGACATTTAGATTTAGCTTTCCTCCAGAGATGAAATATCATATATTTGTCTACCAGCTTGGCTTTGTAATATTTCAGCTTTGGCTTTTTTGTTGGCCCTGCTATGAAACTATGCTATTGTCCTAATTAAAGCACTGGTTTACCTCTCACTACAGAAATTTTCAAGAAAACTGCCAGCTATTCAGAATAGTTTGTGGTCTTTCAAATATTTTTCTCACTTAAAATGTTATAACTATTTTTAGATGTATTCCATATTATCTTAAGCTTTTAGTGCTGGTTTTAGTGTTGATATACTGTTGTTAAGGAGACATAGGAAAAGTTCTAATCAAATTGTAAAAGTTGGAAATAGAAGTATAGGTTTTAAGAACTAGGAGAGATGTTAACTATATTTTCAGAATCTCCAAAGGGAGTCATAAATTTTAATGGGGGAGTTCTCATCATGGCTCAGCGGAAACGAAACCGACTGGGAACCATGAGGTTGCAGGTTTGATCCCTGGCCTCGCTCAGTGGATTAAGGATCTGGCGTTGCTGAGAGCTGTGGTGTGGGTCACAGACGTGGCTCGGATCTGGTGTTGCTGTGGCTGTGGTGTAGGCCAGCAGCTGTAGCTCTGATTATACCCCTAGCCTGGGAACCTCCACATGCTGCGGGTGCAGCCCTAAAAGGACAAAAGACCAACAAAATAAATAAATAAATATTAATGGGAAGTTTTTTTGGAAACTTTTTTATTGAAGACTAGCATACACATGATAAAATTCTCAAATCTTAAGTGTACAGCTCAATAGACTTTTACAAATAAATATACCAGTGTAACCACTTACCCTGATCAAAATATGGAATACTGCCAGTTACTCAGAAAACATCCTGTTGTCTCCTTCTAATCAATACCCACAAAGGTAACAACTCCTATTAGTTTGCTTGTTTTAGAACTTCCCATAAATGGAATCAAACAGTATATACCCTTTAAAAAGGTATTTTTTATTCAACAATATATTATCTATATTGTTGTTTTAGCTGTCACTTATTTTTTCAGATAGATGTAAAATACTCTGTTATATCACAACCAAATTGATTTTGTGTGATACTATTCAGTTTAGGGCTTTTGAGTCTATGTTCATGAAAGAGATTGGCCTATTAGCTTCCTTTCTTGTAATGTCCTTATCAGGTTTGGGTATCAAGATTAAACTAGTCTCAAACAATGATTTGGAAAGAGTTCCCTCTTTTTGTTCTCTGAAAGACTTTGTGAAGAGTCTTCCTAAAATGATTGGGTGAATTTAATAGTGAAGTTATCTGATTCTACAGTGTCTTTAAAGGGAGTGTTTTAGTATGGATTTAACTTTTTACATAAATATAATACTTTGGTAGATTTTTTCCTTTTTATTTTTTCATTTATAATGATTTTTATTTTTTTCCATTATAGCTGGTTTACAGTGTTCTGTCAATTTTCTATGGTACAGCATGGTGATCCATTTACACATACATGTATGCATTCTTTTTTCTCACATTATCATGCTCCATCATAAGTGACTAGATATAGTTCCCAGTGCTATAGAGCAGGATCTCATTGCTTATCCATTCCAAAGGCAATAGTTTGCATCTATTAACCCCAAATTCTCAGTCTGTCCTTCCCCCTTCTCCTCCCCCCCCTCTTTTTTTTAGGGCTACACCTGACGCATATGGAGGTTCCCAGACTAGGGGTCAAATTGGAGCTGCAGTTGCCAGCCTAGGACACAGCCACAGCTATGCAGGATCCGAGCTGCACCTGTAGCCTATACCACAGCTCATGGCAACACCAGATCCTTAACCCCCTGAGTGAGGTAAGGGATCAAACCCACATCCTAATTGATACTAGTTGGGTTCGTTACCATTGAGCCACAATGGGAAATCCTACTTTGGTAGATTTAATTCTTTTTTTCCCCCTTAACTCTTTCCTCCCCCCTTAATAAAATGGTGATAAACCAAGCCCTTTTGCAGTGCCTCCTTCTGAAGTAAGCAGAGTATGTTTCTCTGACCCATTGCCCATTGATCCTGGGCTAAAACATGTGACTTGGTTTAGCCAATGAAATATTAGAATATATGGCTTAAATGGGGGCTTTAAATATGTTTGAGTGGTTTTGTTTGGTCTCTTCTGTCATATATGAAAAGAACTTATCCTTAGTTAACTGCTACTCCCAGACTGAGGAAATCCATGACAGATTAAACCTGACCCAGAAATCTGGCAGTCTATCCTCGCTAATCTCAGCTAGCCTCAAGAGAGCTCTGTTAAGTCAATCTGTAGGTTTGTGAACAGAGTTGTAGGTGACTGAAATGGGTGGATTGTTTGTTACATATTTAGTTGTAGCAGAAGACTCACAGATACAAAATATTTTTTCAGATTTTCTGATTGCTTATTTCTGTAAGTTATCTTTTTGAGTAATTTGACATTTCATCTAAATTTTAAAATTTGTTGATCAAAGTTTTAATAATGTTACCTTATTTTTAAAAATTTTACCTTTACTGAGGTAATGTCATTTATCGCTTTGTATGATTAGGGTCTATAGTAATTTTCTCTTTTAACATTTATTATAGTGATAATTTATATATTTTCTCTGTTTTTATTAAACTTCTAAGTTTTTATTAATCTTATTAACCTTTACAAAGAGAATTTTTTTTTTCTTTTTAGGGCTGCACCCACAACATGCGGAAGTTCCTGGCTAGGGGTCAAATCAGAGCTGCAGCTGTGGCTGCAGCCATAGTCTCAGCCACAGCAACTTGGGTTCTAAACCTCTTCTGCAACCTATTCTGCATCTCATGGCAACACCAGATCCTTAACCCAGTGAGCAATGCCAGGGGTCAAACCTGCATCCTCATGACAACTAGTTGAGTTTGTTACAGCTGAGCCATAATGGGAACCCTTCAAAGAAAACTTTGGGTATTTTAACTTTTTTCTATTCTTTGTTAATTTTTTATCTCATCGTTTTTGCTCTTATTTCTAATGTGTTCCTCCTACTTACTTTGTGTTGTACTTTTTTTACTTTTTGTTACCTTTTTAGATTCATGAGATAGGCTTAGACCTTTGACTTTAACTTTTATTCTGTTTCTATATATACATTTACAGGCTAACAAACTTCCCTCTAAGCACTACTTAACTGCATCCCACAAGTTTTAAAATGTTGAATTTTACTGTTATTAATTCAGTAATAATGGTCTTACTCATTTAATAAGTATTTCATTGAATATACATGAAGAAAAACATACAAATTATAAGTGTAAAGTTCAGTGAATTTGTGCAAGTGAACACACAGTACTGATTTGAAGAGGAGACTTAAGCTACTACTTCAAATCAGTACCTCTTTCATCTTGGCTTCAAACCCTATTGTTTAGTTTTGCTGGCAGTTTAACTTTACATAAGAAGAGTCATATAATAGGTATTCTTTTGTGTCTGGCTTAGCTGGAATTTTTTTATGCTCAAATTATGTTTCTGAGAAACACATATTTTTGCATGAAATAATTTTTATTACCATATGGTATATTGTGTATATGCCAGACTTTTCTTATCTATTTTTTAATGGACATTTTTTTGTAGTTTTTAGCTATTAAGAATATGCTGCCCTGCCTAGACATTCTAATACATGTCCTCTGATGCACATAGATGTAAATACATTGAGCATGTAATTAGAGGTGAAACTTCTGAGTTATAGGATATGTATGTGCTTAATTTTATTAGACATTATAAAAATATCAAACAACATTCTAGAGGGACTATCCTATTAGCAGTACATGAGAATACCTGCAATTGAAAATATTTTATTTCCACTGTGATCTCTTCTTTGATCCATGGGACATTAAGAAGTATATCAGTTACTTTCCAAACATTTGGGGATTTCTAGGTTGTTTTCCTTTTATTGATTTTTAGCTTAATTCCTTTGTGATCAGAAAATACACTCCATATGATTTCAGGCCTTGGAATTTAAAACTTACTTAGTGTAGCATGTGTTCTATTTTGTAAATGTCCCATGCACACTAAAATAGTAAGTTTTATATTTGTTGAATACTGTGTTCTATATAGATTAATTAGATTAAGTTTATGAATGAAGTTGATCGGATCTTCTATATCTTTATTGATATTTTGTCTGCTTATTCTATTACTGAGCAGTAAGTTAAAATTTCCAACTATATTGTAGATTTAATTCCTCTTTTAATTCAATAATTTTTCTATATGTATTTTAGGCAATGATTTTATGTGTTTAATTTTTGGATTCCTACATATACATCTTGAATTGATCTTTTTATTATTGTTAAATGTATCTCTTTATCTCTAGCTGTATTTCTTGCCTTAAAGTCTAGTCTTTTTGATATTAGTATATATCAACCTTCTTTTTTTTTTAGTATTTTCTATCCTATTTAATTCCAACCTGTCTATATCTTTATATTTAAAATAGTTTCTCATAAGCAGCATATAATTTTTGAAAACCTAGTCTGATAATCTTATTTTTTTTTTGCCTTTTTGTCGTTTTATGGCCGCACCCGCGGCATGTGGAGGTTCCCAGGCTAGGGGTCTAATCGGAGCTGTAGCCACCGGCCTGCGCTCTAGCCACAGCAACGCAGGATCCGAGCCGCGTCTGCAACCTACACCACAGCTCACGGCAACGCCGGGTCATTAACCCACTGAGCAAGGGCAGGGATCGAACCCGCAACCTCATGGTTCTTAGTCGGATTCGTTAACCACTGCGCCACGACGGGAACTCCATGATAATCTTATTTTTTAACTGGATCATTTAATCTATTTATCACAAAATTATTGGCACACTGCAATCAAGTCTTCTATCTTACTGCTTTTCTATTTATTCCCTTTGTTCTTTGTTCGATTGTTTTTTCTTTTCTTGCCTTTTAAAAACTAATCAATTTTATTATTATTATTATTTAAATGTTAATGTTCCAATATTAGTACAGGTTTTCTCAGTAGTCTGCTAGGAATTGTTTCTGTGAATGAAGACATAGTAAGTATTCTTTCACTATTTGTCAATCATTTTAGTCTCTGTTCAGATACTGTATTTATCCTTTCTTTTCTTTTTTAAATTAAGATATAATTGAAATGTAACATTGTATTAGTTTTATGTGTACAGTGTAATGATTTGAAATATGTATCTATTGTGAAGTGATTACTCAGCAAGTAACATCACCACACAGAGTTAAATTTTTTTTCGTGATTAGAAATTTTAAGATTTAATCTTAGCAACTTTCAAATATATAATACAACATTGTTAACTATAGTCACCATGCTGTATATTACATTCCTCAGAACTAATTTACCTTATAATTGGAAGACTCTACCTTTTAACTAAATGTTTGTGTTAAAATAATTTTATCCTTTGCATTAGCTTCTTACTTCATCTTTTCATTATTCTTTTAGTAGTTACCCTAGAAATTATAATTTAAATGAATACTTTTTACCATTTTTGATTAATGCAAGGTTTTTACAATATTTTAACTCCATTCCCTCCCTTCTTTTGTCCTTTGTGCTATTTTTCGTATATTTTAACTTAAGATATGTGTGTACATATATGTATGTATGCGTGTATGTTTATATATGTGTGTACATGTATATCGTATGCATATATGTGGCATACATATATAATGTATATATGTATGTGTGTACATTTTAAAACTCTTAATATGTAGACTGACCTGCATATTTATCCTTTATAGCACTTTTCTTATAACAATAACGTTTCCTTCTAGGATAATTTTTCTTTTGTATGATAAGCTTCCTTTTTATTTCTTATAATCTAGATATTATGACAGTGAATGCTTTTTTCTCCCTGAAAATGTATTATCTTAATTTTTGAAGGATATCTTTGGGTATTGAAGTGTAAGTTAGCAGTTTTCATTTTTCTTTCAACACTTGAAAGATGTCTTTCCATCCTCTTTAGCTTATGTTTTTGTTGAGAGGTCAACTCTGAAACTTATTGTTGGTCCTTTGTAGATATAAATAATTTTTCTCCAGCTTTTTAGAAGATTTTTTTCTTTGTCTTCTGTTTTACTATGATGTGTCTAGGTGGGGCTTTCTTTGTGTTTTTCCTATTGGGGTGCATAGAATTTCTGGAATTTGTGGGCTTGATGTCTTTTGTCAGATTTGGAAATTCTTGGCTAGTATTTCTTCAGATATTGTTTTTGGTCCATTTTCTCTCATCTCCTAGAACACTAGTGACATATATTTATATATTTTGTCATATCCCACGTGATCTTACATTTTTTTAATATTTTCTATTCTTTCTTCTTTCATTGTTTTGTGTGGGTATTTTCTACTAACATATCTTCCATTTTAATATTCCTTTCTTCTTCTGGGTCTAATGTATTATTAAAACCTATCTATGAAATTCCTAATCTTAGGAGTTACTGTCCTGGCGCAGTGGACTTGGAGCTGTGAATTGGCGGGTTTGATCCCTGGCCTCACTCAGTGGGTTAAGGATCCAGCATTGCTGTGAGCTGTGGTGTAGTTTGCAGAAGTGACTTGTATCTGGCGTTGCTGTGGCTGTGGTGTAGGCTGGCAGCTGTAGGTCTGATTAGACCCCTTTCTTTCTCTTTCTTCTTCTTTTTTTCCTTTTTTTTTTAAGGGCCACACCTGTGGCATATGGAGGTTCCCAGGCTAGGGGTCTAATTGGACCTACAGCTGCCAGCCTATGCCACAGCCACAGCAATGCCAGATCCCAGCTGTGTCTGCTACCTACACCACAGGTCATGGCAATGCCGGATCCTTAACCCACTGAGCGAGGCCAGGGATCAAACCCACAACCTCATGGTTCCTAGTCAGATTCTTTTCTGCTGCACCACAACAGGAACTCCTCTTTCTCTTCCTTCCTTCCATTCTTTCTTTCTTTTCTTCCTTTCTCTCACTCTCTCTTTCTTTCTCATTTATCTCTTTCTAGTTCTTGACACATCTGGCAAATTTGGTTGGTGCCAGTAGTGCACTTGAAAAATGTATATGCTTTTATTATTATTTTCCCCTGAGAGGATTTAATTTTCTTCTGGCAAGCAGATAGCTTTGGGAAAGTTCACCTTTATTTGGTCAAGGCTGAATTTCAGGTATACAAATTTAGGTATATGTTTGGCTTGCTGTCACACCAAGGGCCTAGCCCTTCTGGTATCTCAAACAATATTGAGTATTTACCAAGGTTTTGTGACTTGGTGGACTCTCAACTTCAAATTTGCTTTTTTTTTTTTTGCAGCACTATGAGACTCTGTTTAAATTTCCACTTAGCATTTTACCTTCCTTGTTGCTGGTTCCTACTTGGTTATTTAGCATCTCACCCTGTATATGAGCAGCTTAGAATTTTGTTTTGCAAATGACTCGAAGGGAAATTGCACCCAGAATTTTGGTCTCACTTTTCTGTGGGTTCTTTAATTCCCAACTGTCTTGGCAGCCCTGAAAGCCAATTTTTATTTTGCCAAGCTCAGATTCACCAGATTCAGTAACTACTCTCTGTTGGATCTAGAATTCACATAAATTTTGGCCTGATAATTCCATAATATTTTGTTAGTTCTCCCGTAGTTTTAAGAGCATTTAAAGTTGTTTTATGAAGTAGCCTCAGTCCAGATACCTACCATTGTACCATCTCTCTCATGTCTTTTGCAGTACCATACCCATACTCCTTTTCTGAAATTAGTCTACCCATGCCCATAGAAGGGAAGCACAAAATCTTAACACTTGAGTTACCACAGTGTAAAGTTTAAAAAGAATGGACTTTAGAGCTAGACAAATCCAGACCTCAGTTTTATTCATTCTGTTTTTGCTACATAAGATATATAATCTAAGAAAGAATATTAAACAGGATGACTCCATTTTTGACATTTAATTGCTAACACCTTTCAAGATCCTCTCCATTCCCATCTGTCTCATATCTGGGAAAGCTGATTTAGAAAGCAAGGGTGCTACCTCCTTTAGCACCTGCATAAAGTTCAAACTACAAAAGCCCTTGTTCATGTACCTGGTCCTTATCCCAACCCAGTACAAAACCCAAGCAAGCCTCCTTTCCTGCTCTCTCAAGTCATTTTCAGACCATTTTGGGAGACTGTTCTATCTTTGCCATAAATCCTCATTATTTGGATAATAAACTCTTGGGTATCCTCTTCATGTTATGTGTGGCATAATTCTTAGCATATGAACCAAATTTGGAGTGGGAGAGTCCATTCCATCTCTGAAGGGTGGCCAAATAGAAAGTTACTTGAACTTTTAGTTTTATTCATATTCCTTTCATAGCCTGTTAAATGAAAAATAGTATTTACCTATAACGTTTTTTTCTAAGGATTAAAAGTAACATACAATAAAAAGTACTTAATCATTTCTTAGGAATTTAGCAGTGTTCTACAAATTATACATGAAATAATAATTTTAAGCCAACCTAAACATAGACTTTCTTGTACTCTGTCCCCTGACCTTTTAATATTTTATATTTCTTCATAGTTATTACTACCTGATATTGCATTACACATTTATTTATACATTTATATCTTTATTTGTTTACCTGTGTGTTTTTTGTCTTCCTCACTAAAATATAAGCCACATGAAGGCGGGAACTATGTATGCCTTGTTTATTTTTGTATTCCCAAAATGCAAAAATAGCTGGGTACATATGTAGAGTGCAGTATGTGTTTCTTGAAAGCCTAAAGGAATAAATCAGAGTTCTCTGGTGGCACATGGGTTAAGGATCCACCATTGTCATTGCTATGGCTCAAGTTACTGCTGTGGTGCAGGTTCAGTCCCTGGCCTGAGAACTTCTGCATGCTGTGGACGCAGCCAATTTATATATAAATATCGTCTAAAGTAATGAATCCATCAGGTATATATAGAATCTAGAGTCTCTCTTTTCACTCTTGACCTGATTTAACTGTGTTGCTGTGTCCAAAGTCCTCAGTCCATGACTCAGAACCCTGATCAATCATCTCTATTGTGGGAATGGGAAAATAAAGGATCAGGGATAGGAAGTAATCTTCCCAGAATCAAATAACAAGTCCGTGGCATCAACCAGGAAGAAAAGACAGGTCTCCTCTCTTTCAATTCAATTTTTTGTCCATTCAGCCTCCTCCCATCCGCCACCCAAAGATAGGAGTTTTCCCATAGTGCTTTCTCTGTTAGTTTCCAAAATGAACTGTACGGTGTTCAATAAAGCAAACACTACTTTTTAGCACAAGTCGACCTTTTCCTAATTGATTTTTCTCATTTTTCAATAGATTTGTAATTGTCAATTTACTTGCTGATTTGAAGGCAGCTCCTGGATTTCTCATTCTAACCCTTGAAGTAATTTAACTCTACCTTGTAAGATAGGTCCCTATGCTTGTATTATTCTCTTTTGGCATTGTCTTTTCAATCAGTCAGTCATGAAAAATGCATGTCCAAGGTAAAGCCCTAGTGAAACACTGAGAAGGATGGTGATTATCTTCAAACAAGGGTGAGATCTTAGTGTTTTCTGAAATTAACTGTAGCGAGCAGCCTTCAATAAGGAAACATTTTATCTGCTGTTTGCAATCCACAAGATGCTCCACTTTTTCCACTTAAAATTGAGCTCTTCCATTTCTCAGGTTTCCAAAACTGCTATAAGGTAAGCTTCATGAATGTAGATTCTAATATTTTGAAGTTTATAAAAGCTAAACCTGAGCCTTTCACGAGTGATGGAAAATATGTCGGCTAAACATAGCAGGGAGGTGATGTAAATACAGTTAGGATAATATTGTGTCAACTTTGCAAAACGTGTTTATTTCATGTTGCAATTATTAAATATTTTGGTTTGCTTATTTGATTGTCCTATAAATGTGGAGAGTGATTTATTCCTTCTTCAGATGGAGTGAAACTTAATGGTGGCTCCAGGCTAAACCCTTATATTGGTTCTAGCCTTGACCTTGACCGTAAAATGAATTGCGGGCCTTGTACAGCCTTCATACCATCTGGAGACTAAACCTAGACCTCTCTTCAATAGTTCATAAGCATTTGCCATTGGCCTTATGGGAACTGATTGAGAGAATTTGTGTGGCTTGGTATAAACCTTCCTCTTGGTGGCAAACAAATTAAGCACCTAGTGTGATAGCAGTTAGTGGCTTCATCTCTGCCCTATAAAGCATTACCATAAAGTATGTTATGGAACAGTCATTCCATAATTTCTGGGTGCTTTGGGGAAAGGAAATGCCCTTTCTAAGCATGTGCTGCACCCAATCTCTCTCTCTCTGTCTCTCTGAATTACTGGTTTACAGTTGGCTCCCCATCAAGAGATTTTTATAAAAGTTCTCTGTCTTCAGAGGCAAATTGAAAGCATGGGTCTTTCTAGTATTGCCTTTTATTTTTAAACATGATTCTGCATGGAAGGAGAGAAGTTGCTACTTCTTTGTTTGCCTAGATTATCCGGAACTGAGAGAGAGAGATGCAATATCTTTTATTATATAGAGCTCTAGCTTTTGAGTAAGATTGTGAATCCTGGTGCTACCACTTGTCAGCACTGTGCACTTGGGCAAGTTATTTAATATCTGTAAGAACTTCAGTTCCCTCATCTGTAGAATGGGAATATTAAGACCTCACAGTTTTTGCTGGTTTATTAAATAGGATTTTGCACCTGATATATGACAAGTCTGTAATAAAAATATAGACCTGAATCTTTCACCCTGATACTTAAAACTCTTCAGTAGCCCTTTTATGTTGCTTAAGGTGGCCCATGTGCCTTTTAATGCCACAGTCTCATTTCTTTGCTCTAGTCACGGGAAAGCACTTATAATTAATTCCACAAACCACTCAACCTTTGTCCTCGCTTTTCCCCAAAAGGAATGGCTTCCACACTTTCCCTCCTGCCTGGCCAGTTCTTATTCATCAGTGAACACAGCTTACTTCCACTAGGATGCTGGCTACAGATGGTACCTCAGCGTTGTGTGTATGTGTGTGTGTGTGCGTGTGCGCGCATGTGTTTGTGTGTGTGAGAGAGAGAGAGCGAGAGTGCATACACATGTGGGTGAGGGATCCTGAGATCTAGATGTAGATTTCACCAACTTCATGGTAAATCTGCCTTTTGAAAGAGTGTGTGTGTGTGTGTGTGTGTGTGTGTGTGTGTGTGTGTGTTGCGATGTTTATTTCCCCTACTAGGTAGTTCCCTAAGGGGGAAGGCTGTTATTCATTTCTATAATCTCAGCACATAGCAGAGGAGCAGTCCTGTAAATGTTTAGTAAAGGAAGTGATTAAATGAATATTTCTTGACTGTATGAATGAAATTTAGAACAAAAGTTTCTTTAGGAAATGCTGTCAGACTGCGGAAAAGAGAGGCATATTTTGTCTGTATGTTGGTGAATATTTATTCTGAGTTCTAGGGAGAAAAATGAGCTGCCCTGAAAGGTGTTATTTTTCTTCTGTCATGTTGCTAATGCCCTTGTTTGATATGCTAAACTTCCCTTGATCTGAAAGTTTTACTCCATTTCCCTTCTACCTCTTTTGCTGCCTTCTCACAAGCCTTCAGTGAAAAAGAAGAATCTTCTAATGTGCAACCTGCAAGCCATTTTTTTATTATCTCTATAGTAGACTGTAGTATGTGAAGATTTTGATATCCAGTTAGCAAGACACAGGTGCATCTGATTAACAAACTTTGTTGTTTCTCTGTGACTCCTCAGGAACAACTTATAATAGATAAGGATTCACTTTTCACGTTGGGATTATCTATGTGCCAGACTTCATGGTTTCCATGTATCAGATCCAGGATTTCCTGGCACTTGGGTGGCAACCTGTAGGTTCTTTATATGTATACACGCACACACATATATATACACACACTGACATATATATACATATATATAGACATAACGCATATATATACATGTGTATACACATATGTATATACAGATATATGTATATATGTGTATATATACGTATGTACACATTTATTTATATATATACATTTATGTATACAAATAATACACATATGTATAGTCTTTTATTGTTTCCTGACACATTGTCTTGGTAATTATATTTAATCCTGTCAAAAACTTTACCAGGTAGGTATGATTGTCCTCATTGCAGATGAGGAAAACAAGGCTCAGAAAGATGATAAAACATGATCAAAGCTGTGCTGAGAGAGGTAGGCTGAGAACTCCAATATTTCTTTCTATAATGCTGGGAATCACATGTGGCTCAGAGTAGATAACTTAAGTTAGGCACTGAAAGGAAGTAGCTGATTGGTTGAAAAAACAGAGATCTAGATTTTATTCCCAACTCAGCCCCACATTACCTACATAACCTTTAATGTGTCACATCACCAAGGTACATTCACAATGAACTCCTATGCAGTCCTGCCCAAGTCATACTTACCTGGTGACATGGTGTTACACAACTGAACATGTACTGGACAAATGCCAAAGCATCTTTTTCTCACTGTGTTCTATACCTCTTTGTCAAGTGTTTGTCACAAAAGGAGTTGCCGATATCTCTCATAGGAAAGCTACTTATTCCTACCTTAAAGAATCAAATTCTTTTTTTTTTTTTGAGGTCCCATCATGGCTTAGAAGTAATGAACCTGACTAGTGTCCAGGAAGATGTGGGTTTGCTCACTGGCCTTGCTCAGTGGGTTAAAGATCAGGTATTCCTGTGAGCTGTGGTGTAGTTCGCAGACACAGCTTGGATCCTGCATTGCTGTGGCTGTGGTATAGGCTGGCAGCTACAGCTCTGATTCCACCCCTAGCCTGGGAACTTCCAAATGGCGCTGGTGTGGCCTTAAAAAAAAAAGGGAAAGAAAGAAAAAAATATATATAATTATTAGTAGAATAAAACTAGAATGAATGATTTTGAATACAGTTCCCCGTGCTGAACAGTGGGACCAGTTGTTTATCTATCCTATGTATAACAGTTTGCATCTCCTAATCCCAAACATCCAATCTCTCCCTCCCTTTCCCCTCTTCCACTTTGGCAATTACAAGTCTGTTCTCTGTGTCTGTGCATATGTTTCTGTTTTGAAGATGTGCTCATTCTTTGGTGATATTGTAGATTCCATATATAAGTGATATCATTTGGTATTTCTCTTTCTCTTTCTAACTTACTTCGCTTAATATGATTATCTCTAGGTCCATCGATGTTGCTGCATATGGCATTATTTCATTCTTTTTAATGTCTGAGTAATATTCCATTGTATATATACAGCACATCTCCTTTATCCATTCATCTGTCAATGGGCCTTTAGTTTGATTCCATGTCTTGGTTATTATAAATAGGGCTGCTATGAATATTGGGATGCATCTATCTTTTTTGAATTATAATTTGCCTGGGTATATGCCCAGGAATGGGATTCCTGGATCATATGTCAGCTCTGCTTTTAGTTTTTTGAGGAACTTGCGTACTGTTTCCTACAGTGGTTACACCAATTTACATTATCATCAAGAGTGTAAGAGAGTTCCCTTTTCTCCACACCCTCTAAAGCATTTGCTCTTCTTGGAGTTGTTAACTATGGCCATTCTAACTTGTGTGAGGTGGTATCTCACTGTAGTTTTGAATGGCATTTCTCTAAAACATTAGCAACAATGGATGAGCATTTCTTCATGTGCCTATTGGTCAATTGTATGTCAGCTTTGGAGAAATGTCTGTTTAGGTCATCTGCCCATTTTTTGATTGGGTTGTTTCTTTGTTTTTGTTGTTGTTGTTGTTATTGAATTGTATGAGCTGTTTGCATATTTTGGAGTTAATCCTTTGTCAGTTGCATTGTTTCATTATTGCAAATGTTTTCTCCTAATCCATAGGTTGTCTTTTTGTTTTGTTTATGATTTCCTTTACTGTGCAAGAGGTTATACATTTGATTAGGTCCAATTTGCTTATTTTTGCTTTTATTTCTATTGCCTTGTAAGACTGACCTGTGAAAACATTAGTATGATTTATGCCAGAGAATGTTTTGCCTATGTTCTCTTCTATGAGTTTTATGGCATCTTGTCTAATACTTGTCTTGAAGGCACATTATATCTCTTTAATGTTAAATCATCATTCCATTCCTAGGGCCCATCTTACTTTGTTTTGCTATACTATTTGTGTGTATGAATTTACTGCTAGGTTTGAATCAGTAACATTTTATTTAGAAAATTTCAGTCAATGTTTATAGCTAACATAGGGCTATAATTTTCCATTCTCCAGTTGCCCTTGCTTGTTTTTGCTTCAAGTTTATAATAGGCTCATAAAATGAGATGGGTAGCTTTCCATCTTTTTCTTTTATTTCACTTGATTTTAATTTTTAGGTCAAATGCTACTAGAAAGGCCAAAAAAGGAAATAGTCCCAGTTTTTGATTACTGCTTCCTGAAGTAAGAATCAACAAACTTCTTTGGTAAAGAACAAGTATTAAATAATTTAGGCTTTGTGGGGCCAACAGGTCTCTGTCAAACTGCTTAACTACTGTCATGTGGTAAAAGCTGGCATTTTTTTTTTAATCAGAAACAGTCAGTAGGCAGAATTTGCTCCCCTGCTCTTAAAGCAGTCACTTATATTTCTTTTCATTGTTTCTTCTGATATTACTTATGAATTTCTACAGAAAAATTCTATGCTACTATTCTCTATTAATTTTAGTTTTAGGTGGTATTTATCAACTTCGTATTAGGCAGATCATTTCATTCTTTAATAGTCATGCTATAAAATCCAAACGCTTCTCATCCCTCCATTACTTATTTTTATTTTTATTTTATTTTATTTTATTTTTAGGGCCACACCGGCAGCATATGGAACTTCCCAGCTTGAATCAGAGCTGCAGCTGCCAAACTACACCACAGCCACAGCAACACTAAATCTGAACCGCATCTGTGACCTACACCACAGTTCAAGGCAACCCTGGATCCTTACCCCACTGAGTGGGGCCAGGGATCAAACCCATCGCCTCATGGATACTAGTCAGGTTTATTACCACTGAGCCAGAGCAGGAACCCCTTCCTCCATATTTTTGTTACTGTTTTGGTTAAATTAATATTCAGACTTTATTATGAATATATAAATATTAATAAAGGTTAGTCTTATATATGATTAAGCTTTTCTCTTCTACAACTATATATCCTGTCTTCCTCCTGCCTTCTGCTAATAGTTGCTTCTTTTTCTGTTAAACTGGTTTTCAGTGCACCTAATGCAAATTGCCTCTGTTTACCCCAAGTTCTCCTCCAACCCCCACCATAACTTTGCTTGGCTGCTTTGGTCTCTGCTTCTATTGATATATTTTATCATTAAAATATGGACATTAAATTTTGAAATAGATGTTCTAAATACATGTTTGAACCATGCTGATTTGTTTCATAGGGAAAGTCTCCCATATCTATATTTGTAAATCTTTTATGTCTTATTAGGAGTTTGATTTCCCTCAGAAGAATTTTCTAAACTCCTGACTAAAAAGATAAGCTTGACTATGAGTATCCTAGATTTTTGAATACAGAATCTCTGTGCTTCAACCACTTCAGAGAATGAGACTCTGGTTTCCTGTCTTAATGGACAAAGAGTCACTAGGGTGGTTGGTTTAAGGAAAGGAATCTGAGGACTTAATTTCTCGTTTCGGTCTTTTTTAGGGTCACACCCTGTGGCATATGGAAGTTCCCAGGCTAGGGGTCAAATCAGAGCTGTGGCCACTGTCCTGTGCCATAGCCACAACAAGCGGGATCCAAGCCTGTCCGCAAACTGCACCACAGCTCACGGCAACGCTGGATCCTTAACCCACTGAGCAAGGCCAGGGATCGAATCTGCATCCTCAAGGATAGTAGTCAGATTCATTACTGCAGAGCCACAATGGGAACTCCCTTAATTTCTCTTTATAAGGACTTTGGATCAAGATCTACCTTGCACCCCAAATGCTCCCAGAGTTTTGCATTTATGAGATTCTTTGGTGTAAATTTTTTTTGTTTCTTTTTTAATGTAAGTATTTGGCACTTTCTTTTTCAATCGTTATCTTTTCTGTTATGTACAAATAAGGCTAAAGTTTAATTTCACTTTGTACTCTTTTTGCTGCGTGATACACTCTCTGGTATGTAGTGCTGAATTAATCATCCAATTCTAAATATTTTCTAGTTTCCATCATTATTTCTTCTTTGATACATGAAAAATTATGAAAAATATATAAAAATTTCAAAATATCTAAGGGGCTTTTTTAACTTTTTGTAAAACATTCATTATTTTATAATGATAGAGGGTATGGTAAGAACAATATTAAGTCTCAGATATTATTTGACATTTGTTTTGTGACCATATGTATGTGGTTTATCTTGAATAAACCTACCTTATCTACTAGAAAAAAAATTCCCTAATTGTGTATGTGGAGAGCATTGTAGGTTTTAATGGTATCTTTTAATGGAGTTTATCAATTGGAAGATTCCAGTCTTCTGTATACTTCGGAATTTTTGGTTGTCTATACTATCAATTACTGAAATTAATCATTGTGGACTAGTCACTTTTTACATGTTTGTCAGTTTTTGCTTTATAATTTTATGTTTTATTCGGTGTGTACATATTTAAAGTTGTATCTTCTTGCAGAATAGTCATTTTGTGTGTGTGTGTGTGTGTGTGTGTGTGTGTGTGTGTGCAGTCTGCGTCTATAGCATGTAGCATTTGGCCAGGGATTGAATCCAAGCCACAGATGTGACCTACACCACAGCTGCAGCAATGCCTGATCCTTAACCTACTGTGCTGGGCCAGAGATTGAACCTGTGCCACTCCAGTGACCCATGCTGCAAAGACAGTGTCAGATCCTTAGCCCACTGTGCGAGGGGGGAACTCCCAGAATATTTGCTTTAATTTGATCATTCTGTACTTAATTTTACTTTTTTTTCCTTCAATATATTTGTCTGATATTGCCATAGCTGAAACAGCTTTCTTTTAGTATCTATTTTCATATTCTATCTTTTTCTATCCCTTTAGTTTGTTTTTTGTGTCATTATGTTTTAGTTATGTCTCTGAGAAAGATGATGTGTAGTAGATATTTTTTCCTGATCAGTTTTTTAACAAATAGATTAGTCAATTTCCAATATTTTGATTATTGATATATGAAATTATTTCTGCTATCTTATTTTGGGCTTTCAATAAAAGAATGTTTTTAATTGTTTTTTATCTCCTCTCCTGTCATATCTTCTATTATATTTGTCATGTTTTCTTTATTCTCTTTTTTCCTTTTACACATTTGGAATTAAGAAATCCCATTTATGTTAATGCAGTGACAACTCTTGAATTGCCACATTCCTATTTTATAGCAATGTCTTAAGTTAACTAACTTCCCTATCTTCCTTTGGAATCATATAAGGACTTTAGAATACTCTGATTGCCTCTCTTCCCTTCACCATGGTCCCAAATATCTGCTTTGTTGACCAGTATTTTGGCAAACTTTTTAAAGACTCCTAAGATTTAATATTGTTATGAGAGGAATTCCCATCATGGCTCAGTAGTTAATGAATCTGACTAGCATCCATGAGGACACAGGTTCAATCTCTGCCCTTGCTCAGTGGGTTAAGGATCCAGGTTGATGTGAGCTGTGGTGTAGTTCTCAGATGTGGCTCGGATCCTGTGTTGCTGTGGCTGTGGCTGTGGCTGGCATCTACAGCTTCAATTCTACGCCTAGCCTGGGAACCTCCATATGCCGTGGGTGTGACCCTGAAAAGGAAAAAAAAAGAATATTGTTATGATAATATTAGTTTTATTTGGTTAATTTTATTTAGATTTACGATTTTCTGTGCTCATCATTACATTTTGCCATTCTTACTTTTTGTGTTCAAATTTCTTCTTTTTTCCAGAATTTTTTCTCTTTCTATGTATTTATTTATATATTTATTTATTTTATTTACCTTAGCTTTTACTTATTTATTTTAATTACTTAATGAATTTTATTACATTGATAGGTGTAAAACAATCATCAAAAACAAATTATTATAGCATTTCCATCCCAAACCCTCAGTGCAGCCTCCCACCCCCAAACCTGTCTCATTTAGAGACCGTAAGTTTTTCAAAGTCTGTGAGTCAGTATCTGTTCTTCAAAGAATTTCATTGTGTCCTTTTTTTAGATTCCACATATAAGTAATGCATTTGATTTTGGTGTCTCATTGTCTGACTGACTTCACTTAGCACAGTGATTTGTAGGTCCATCCATGTTGCTGCAAATGCCACTATTTCTTTCCTTTTAATGGCTTAGTAATATTCCATTATTCATTCTTTAGTTGCTCCTTCACTGAGAGTCTGAAACTGCTAAACATCTTAGGCTTTATTTGTCTGAAAATTTATTATACCCTCATTCTTGGGTGATGCTCTTCCATTATGTTCTGGTCTCTCATTTTGCTGGTGCTAAGTCTGCTTAAGTGTAATTTCTGTGTCTTTGTAGGTAATTTATGTTTTTTTTTCTGGTTTTCTTTGAAAACATGCTCTTCAGTTTTGGTGTTTAGTTTCATTATGATGTGCCTACATTAGATTTTTAAAAAATCTTGCTTTGGAGAGATTTGTGATTCTTGAGTCTGAATAGTCATATCTTTCATCAATTCTGGAATATATTTGGCCTTTTTCTTCGTAGATTTTGCCTCTTAGTTTCTCTTGTCTCGCTTTCTAGAACTCTTATTAGATGTATATTTGTATTAATTTCCTCTCTGTTTCTTGTCATATTTTCTATCTTGTCAATTCTCTATACTGAACTTTGGAAATTTCATCTATTCTGCAACTTAACCTGTCTACTGAATTTTAAATGTAATTACTTTTTTATCATTTCTAAAACAGATCTGATTTTTTGATAATATGTCTGGCCTTTTAAAATTTTTATTATTTTTTTCTCACATGTTTCATAAATTTATTTGAAAGCTTGACCTCTGCAGGACTTTACTTATGAAAATCTTATGTGCCTGAGCTAAAAACATATGCAAAGCAAATTTTTAAATTGTTTTCACTAAGTCCCTAAGGGATATCTGCCTATAACTAAATTTTTTACAAATGTTTAACCTGGGATCTTAAGACAAAGCAGACAGTATAAACTCAAACTCAAACCTAAAAATGCTCTGGCCTATATTTTAAAATTATTTCTTTTCACTCAAAATCTGGGGAGAGATAGGCATATTTATTTGTCACCCCCATTGCTAGTGAATGATATATTTCTAGATCACAATTCCACTAATACTATACATTCTGAGGACCCTAGATATGTAAATATCTCATTTCAGACATCCTGCCTCATGCAGATTCAAGGCCTCATTTGCTTTTCTTGCATAATTTTGAAAGCCTAAGTTCTTAGATACCAAGACCAAAAACCTACATTCTAAATCTCTATATTTTACTGGCACCTGTGGATTTTTCTTTATTTTATTAGCAGCTGTTCATTATTAAATATTTCTACGGTTTCTAGGTGTTCACAGAAGGTTATCTAGAGCAGTATTCTCCAAGCTTTTTTCACACTGGGTACACAGAGAGAATAATACTTAAACACATAGGGAAAATGATATCTATGCACAATTTTGGGGTGCTTGGGACTGTTTGGAGCATGAACTCATGAAGCTTGGGGAAAAAAATTTAAAAATGAAACAAAAATACATAGAATATAAATGCTAATTTTATTTTTAATCTTCAGATTTTAATTGGAACACTTGACTTTTTGTCCATGAACATTTCCACTTATGAGGTTTTGATTTCTAAAATGGATAGATGCAGTTACTAATCCAAACTTTTCAATAAAGTGATCTCTTCAAAATCTTAATAGTCAACTATATATGAGAAATGGTTTATATTTATGAGGTTTTGATTTCTAAAATGGATAGATGCAGTTCCTAATCCAGACTTTTCAATAAAGTGATCTCTTCAAAATCTTAATCGTCAGCTATTAATGAGAAATGGTTTACATAGTAAAGTGATCTCTTCAAAATCTTAATAGTCAACTATTAATGAGAAATGGTTTACACAGTAAAGTGCTAAAAAAATTTTTAAACTGTTCAAATATATAAACCATATGCAATTATATTAAGGCATCTAATAGTTATTTTATTTCACCCATAATTGCAATTTTAAAATATCTTGTGAAAATCATTTAAAATCTAACCAAACTTTCCATAAAATGATTTAAGATAATCAAACATTTTAGAGGGATTGGATTAAGATGGCGGAATAGAAGGGCTAGAGCTCAACTTCTCTCCCAAATAACAGCAAAAATACAACCAAATGCTGAGGAACCTTCAACCAAATGGACTGTAAACTTTCAAAAAAGATACTTTGCTCCAGAAGACACAGCGGAGACCACATCAAGAGGTAGGAGGGGCGATTACGTGATAGAAGCAACCTCATACCTCCCTGGTGGGAAGCCCCACAGACTGGAAAGTAACTGCATTACACAGACTCAGCTACAGGACTGAGAGTTCTGAGCCTCACGTCAAATCCCCACGCCTGGGGATCGGGCACAGAGAGAAAGAGCCCCCGGAGCATCTGGCATTGAAGGCTGGGGGGGCTTGTGTGCAGGAGCTCCACAGGACTGGGGGAAACAGAGACACCACTCTTGAAAGGCACACACAGACTTTCACGTGCACTGGGTCCCAGGGCAAAGGAGTCTCCAGAGGAATCTGGGTGGAACCTGACTGCAATTCCTGGAGGATCTCCTGGGAAAACAGGGGTGACTGTGGCTTGTGGTGGGGGAAGGGCATTGGAGGTGAAGCTCTCAGGGACATTCAGCAGCCTGCATTTCTCTGGAGGTGGCCATTTCTGGGAAAATCTGGTCCCTCCCATCAGCACTGAGAAGCCCCAGGCTAAACAACAATTCAGGTGGGATCTCAGCCCCACCCATCAGTAAACAGGCTGCCTAAAGACCCCTCAGGCACACAGCCAGCCCCTAATATCATCCAGAGACAAAGCCCCATCCATCAGAGGGAGAGGAATCAACCCCACCTACCAGTGAGCAGGTATCACTCCCTCCCATCAGGAAGCCTACAGCAAGCCCCCTCCATAACAACTTTAGCCACAGGGGAGGCAAACACCTGAACTAAGAGAGGCTACAACTCTATTGTTGACACAAAGGTCACCACACCAAAAACCTACAAAAATGAAAAGACAGAAAACTCTAACTCACATAAGGGAGAAAGAGAAAAGCCCAGAAAAACAGCTCAGTGATGAGAAGATTATCAGCCTCCCAGAAAGGGACTTTAGACTGTTGATGCTGAAGATGATACAAGGCATTCGAAATAGACTGGAGGCAAAGATGGATAATTTACAGGAAACTCTGAGCAAAAAAATACAAGATGTAAAAATTAAACAA